>JAJGOT010000376.1:85000-467500 GCA_022457155.1 Cladopsammia gracilis
GTCAACAGTAAAGTTTTATTTTACAAGTACTTTGAAGTACGTTTTGTTATGCAAGGTGGTTCTAACTTTTGAGTCTGTCGATGAAATCCTAATGCGAGACCCTTCAAATGAAAGCTATTGAGCAGTACTTTCCTGTGGTACTGTTTATTATGCTGTACAAGGTGGTTCTAACTTTTGAGTCTGGATGAAATCCTAAAGTGTGACCATTCAAATGAAAGCTATTGAGCAGTACTTTCCTGTAGTGCTGTTTATTATGCTGTACAAGGTGGTTCTAACTTTTGAGTCTGGATGAAATCCTAAAGTGTGACCATTCAAATGAAAGCTATTGAGCAGTACTTTCCTGTGGTACTGTTTATTATGCTGTACATGCAAGGTGGTTCTAACTTTTGAGTCTGCAGATGAAATCCTAATGCGAGACGCCTTCAAATGAAAGCTATTGAGCGGTACTTTCCTGTGGTACTGTTTATTATGCTGTACATGCAAGGTGGTTCTAACTTTTGAGTATGTCGATGAAATCCTAATGTGTGACGCCTTCAAATGAAAGCTATTGAGCAGAACTTTCCTGTGGTACTGTTTATTATGCTGTACTAGGTGGTTCTAACTTTTGAGTCTGTGGATGAAATACTAAAGACTGTAACCATTGAAATGAAAGCTCTTGAGCAGTAATACTTAAGTATGGTGCTGTGTGTTTTTTAGTATAGGTATATTTTTTACAAATTGAAATTTGGTATTTTTAATGAATTCTTAATTTGTCTCCTATTTAATTTGGCAGTGAAAGGGTTAATATAATTCCATGCATGCATGCATGTTTATCAGTCTTTCGATCCCAAAAAATAGATAGTTTTAATTATTTATATTCAATGATAGAGTGGTTTTCGAAAGTAATTGTGCAATTGCTTTGGTTTTGCATTGCTACGCTTTGTGATTGGCTAAAAAATCTCACGCCAATTTCTCAACCAATGTGCAGTTCCAGAAAATATCCATACTCCCCCCATGGAAGGTTTTTGTTTAGCACCCCCCGTCCCCCCAGGAAATTCCAGTTTAGCTTCATACTTTGCTTCTAAAATGTTGGCTTTTAAGATCCCCCTCCCCCTAGGAATTTCCAATGACCTTCCATGGGGTGGGTATGGATTTTTTCTGGAACTACACAATCAGAAATAAAACCAATTTGTGACTTGCCTGTATGCGTTTTCCCGCGCTTGGCGCCCGCTACATGTATTTGCTTCGAGCTCTGATTGGTTCATTGGATTGTTTACGACTGTTGTGATTGGTCAGAGTAATTACTTTGGTTTTGGTTTTATGACACTCGACTGAAAACTGCTCTATATCAAATTACCCTCAGATTACATTGCTGTATGTAAAAATTGTAAAATTACAGATTAATACATCATAACAACATGACAGTAAAATAAATTACATTTTGTGTATTTAACAACTATTCACCGAAGTGGAGGTGGGTAGTGGTTGATATTTACCGAGCAATGAAGCGGCGAGGTAAATATCCACCACTACCCTGTATAACCTACACTGAGGTGAATAGTTGTTTAAGTATATACTGAAACAGTGAGATATAACGAAAATGATGCTTTTTAACTCATTTATTCCTGTCAACGATTACAATTTTCGCGCGCAAATTGCTGGGAGGTGAATAGCACTTGCTATTCCCAGTATGCTATCCACTGTTTCAGTATATACTAATGAAAGTTATTACTGAATATTATGGCCAAACAAATACACCCTATAAATAATCAGTTGGTATGCATGTAAAATAGATTTTAAAGAGCCATTATTTCCCATCTGATTTTAGATAGTAATAAATGTTTATCACACATCATGCAAGAGTTGTTCCTTTTTAACTTGTGAATATGACAAGCATTCATGTTCTTGGGAATATGCAGTCCTCCCAAGAGCTTTTACAAACAATAGTTTATGCAAAATTTGGGGGGCAAACAAAGTGTATTATGGGCAATTCTAAAATAGAGAATTGAACAAGTCGTGGCATTGGGTAGAAATTTCACTCAATCTGCAGTAAACATTGAGCCCACGATATGTAATGGTCACCTGTCTTACCCATGGGGATGACGTTCAAAGGAGGGGAGTTTGACGCAGGGGATGGGCATCGGTAGAGCAAAATGCCTAGGAGAGGGGAGGGTCCGGTCTGAAGGTGTGCAGAATCTTTCATTTGGAGCATTTTGTATTCACGAGTTGGCTCATAGGAGCCTTTAACGTATATCTGTGCAATCTCGAAACAATAAAATAATTCAAAATATTTTTATTGTGCAATTGTCCCATTCATTAACTAGAGTCCATGTCCAACTTTTTTTAAAGGCTTTTAGCCTTGACCAGACAACAGTTACATTGTGGTCTATTATACACAGGAAAAAATACCAGGTTCCCATTTTTGGATATTTTAGGGTATTTAAAAAATACCCATATAAATCCCAAATTTGGAAGAGTGAGTCAAGTCCCAACCAGGGAACGTGGTTGGGAATTCCCAGGTTAGGACTTGTCTCACTTTGCCAAATTTGGGAATTTTGTTAGTGTTCTGTAAATACCCTAAAAAATCCCAAAATGGGAATCAGGTATTTTTTTCCTGTGTTACGGACAAAATACAATTTCCTGCATTTGGAAATGGATAGGGAGGGGGCATACTGGCAGGCCATGCCCAGAGTATATGGGTGGGAAAAATTGTCGCCGTTATATTTTGAGGGGTCGTCAAAATCCACTAGGAAGTGATTCTGAAAAAAGTTGCAACATTTTGGCAGAGATTAAAGTGAAAGGATTTAAGAAAGCTTGCTGCCCGCAAATAAACCACTGTCTTGGCATATATGTGAGGAGTGGAAAGGTATACAATTTTGTCGAAAAAAGGGCACCATATATATAGCGTAAAATTTTGAATCTCGGGTCAGAACCACCCTGTGTGAAAATTTATTGAATATCCTTACCATTTTTGGGCGAGTAATCACAGCTATCCATTTGGGGCATGCGCATAACATTTTTTTCTCCACTCATCTCATTCTTGACCCCATGGCTATTTCTCTTTTATGCATGCCCAAGGGAGAGAAGAGCTCTGAGGAAGCCTGTGCCGGACATCGCTCTGATTGGTTTTCTTGCGAAACCGAACTGTATCTGATTAGCTCATTATGATACGCGCCAAAACTTTATCAAACGGCCTGATCTAGTTTTCCGTCGTGGGAAAAGTTCACAAAAAAAATCCAAAAAAAAAAAAAAATCCAGCAGTTGATGGGCTTCTCGAACACAGACCCGAGCTGTTCAAAAAAAGTCCTACAACAGATTATTTCGCCAAGCGCGATCCTGATGAAACGATTTGTGAAGAGAACACGATAATGATTATTTTGCCAAGCCAATTTTACGCTGCGCTAGCGATATTTTCGACAGAGAAACGTGGTGGTGGTGGTGGTGGTGGTGGTGGGGGCCTGTCCCCCCTGCTCCGCCGCCTATGTTGATGAATTGGCTTTTCGAAAGGATAATGGAAAAAAGAAAATCTTGTTGAAAAGAAATTGGTTTTACCTCAGTGTAAAAACCTGTGCAACTCACGGTCCTCAAGAGTGATGTAAAACAAAGAAAACAAAACATATACAATGATAGAGTGAAAGACAACAATAGGCAAAAATGAGGTAGAAAACAAAGGCAGATTTTTACACCAAGGACGAGACACGCGTGAAAAGATTTTAGAAAAAAAAAATAAGATAAAGAGTGGCTCCGCTATTTTGTTTTTGGAATTTGGGCATGCACTGTGAGGTCCATATGGAGAAACTCTTGCGTCATTAAGAAAACTGAAGGCTCTGGTATCAACGATCTCCTTATTTCTATTTTCCATTTTCTTTTTCTGTTGCTGTTGGCCTTTAACAATAATATTATTAATAATACATTTCTATAGCGCCTTTTCTAAGCGATTCAAAGGCACTAATTACATACAAACTACACTTAAAAATCGTGTCACATTCGGAAAAAGCTTAAAAAGAAAAACAACAAACTAATTACAAGTAAGATATTCTAAAAAGCTAAAACGTTACAAATAAAAATTTACGTCAAGTTAAAAAAGCTCCTTTAAAAAGTAAGGTTTTAAAAATGTCAATAATTTCCGCATTTTTGATATGTCCCGGTAAGCTGTTCGGCCACAGATATGGGCGCCGACACAGAAAACGTACGCCAGCCATAGGACTTCAGATCTAACTTTAACTAATCTAGACTTTCTTTTTGCAAGAAAAGGTTGATTATAAACATTACCTTAAGCCGAAAAATGTTCCTTCGATATTCTTGAGTAGAATTCTCTTTTTCGGCGCTAGGTTTCGACTCGAATTCATCCAATTCATTTAATCGTTCTCATCTGGGCATGCGTTCTATTATAATTCAGTTCTGAGAACTGTCAAAAAAAACTGAACTTCATGAAGGCTGGACAATAGTGAGAGGCAATGTGTAGTATAATCCATTGAACAAGCTGGCTCAAAACTGACATGTTCTGTCTTGTCCTTCCCTATACCAAGGCACGTGCCAATCGCTTATGTTTTTCATTATAATCTTTATTGGCAAAGCTTACATTCAGAATATTTTCAGTTTCCGCTCAAATGAAAGACTTCTCGTGGAGTTCAATGATTGCATTTATCAGGGGCGGATTCAGGTTTTTTCAAAGGGGGGCGGATAAGTCCTTAGGCTCCTATTTTCTTAACAATGAGATGTAATCAGATTGGTTCTTTTATTTTCTTTAATATTATTCGTATTTTTTTTAATTTGAACTCTCTAAAGAGGGGGTGGCTAGCCACCCAATCCACTACCCCTGTATCCGCCTCTGATCGATATACATGTACACCTAATTGAAGCGGATTATTTAGACGATGATTTTGGATCATATACTGTCAGTTGTAATATATCAAACACGAGGCAGAGTGTTTCATCAGGATATCCAAACACTGAGAAGTGGGTTAACAAAACAAGGTGCAGTGGAGTTTTTTTTTTTAACCAATTCTTATGAGTGTTTGATACAGCTTCTGAAAGTGATCATTTTAATGAAAGCGAACAAAATCGCCAAAATCTATGCTTAGAAAAATCGAGTTTCCAACTGATGTTTTAAATTTGCTCTGTGTATTGATTGGCTCGAATGTAGTAAATGCTGTTTTGAGACGTAAAGATACTGACTCTATACCTCACTGGTGACTAATGATTCCTCTGTAACTCACTAATGCACCAAAGTGACCAAACTCATCAACTTTCCCATTTTTTAAAACCAAAATCTTGTCACAGTCTTTAATCGTATTTAAACGATGCGCTATAGTGATGACTGTCGAATCCCTGAATTTCTCACGCACTACATTCCAGATTGTTTGTTCTGTATCTGGATCCACGTGTGCAGTGGGTTCATCCAAGATGACGATCTTGTTTTGCTGCAACAGCACACGAGCCAAGCAGATTAACTGTTGTTCTCCTACGCTCACGTTTGCACCATGCTCCAATAACTCGTGATCTAGCTGTCCCTCCAGACTTTCAACCAAATCTTTCAATTGCACATCTTCTAAAATTCGCCACAAATCTGCGTCCTTGAACTGTTCCATAAGATCGAGGTTTTTTCTCAGCGATCCACTGAAAAGCACAGGACTTTGGCCAAGAACGGATATGCATCGTCTAGCATCTTGAAGATTTATCTTCTTTATTTGAACATTGTCAATCATTATATCTCCATCAGCGTCTGGCATGCGCATAAGAGCTGCCAGAAATGAAGACTTCCCTGCACCTGTGCGGCCTGCAACACCGATCTTTGCTCCTCCTCTGATGTTTAGGTTGATTTTCTTCAGTGCTTGCGGTCCCCCCGGATAGTACGTCAGTGATACGTCTTGAAATGTGATATTTCCTTCTTGTGGCCAGCGTTCCGGAAGAAGTCGTTCCACTTTGTATCCAGGCTCACAGTCAATCTTGGTGTAGGTCATAACTCGTTCAACTGACGTCATTAAGTTCTCGACATCCGATGTTTTTCTGACCGTGTATTGAGTGAAGGCCACAGTTTGGTAGACGTAGACTAGTGCAAGTCCGGCAAAAGCTAATTGAAAAAAGGGAGGTGATTAATCGCTAAACGAACTCATCATCATCGTGCAAAACATTGGCCATCCGTTCATTTATTTGTTGGTTTTTCCAGAGCTAACCGTTGTCACTACAATAACGTTCATTTATAAGTACATTCATTCATTCATTCATTCATTCATTCATTCATTCATTCATTCAGAAACGCATAAAAATACATGAAAGGTAATCACATAGGGAGTTGAAGTAGGTCCTTCGTAATCAAATTCAATGTATTGGCTTAAGGCGGGGATACACCTGAATTTGAGTGAAATTTGAAGAGGTTTAAAGAAGGGAAAGAAGAAAGAAAATGATTTTTGGAACACCAACACGTGCAGAATATATAGTATTTTGATATTAGAATTTAGTACTTTAATGCCTGCCAGTATTTTGTTTTGTCAAAGTAGCCGTATAATATGCTACCATGTCTTTCACGTGCTTTTTTAAACTACCACTCTCGAAACGTATTCCAGAAGGAGAGTGATTTACTGCATAGGATTAACATATGGTTTAACTGAAGTTTGCTTCTCACACCCACATAACGGACAAAGATCACTTTCAGAGATACCGTCACGGTTAAGGCTTGTTTGAGTAGGGAATATGTTGTGTATAATTTTTGTTGAAACATTATGAGTTTAACTTCTTTTTTAACTGTAAAAGGCATTTGGTAAACTTTATGAACATTGTTCTCTAAAAAGCCGTGTCAAAACATTTTAGTTTGAGTGGTTGGTGGTACGAAAGTGTTAAGATTGCAGAATAAGTAGAACTTGTGATTAGAGATGTGGTAGAAGTATCGTTGAGGTTGTTTTGACCATGCAGTTTTAAAGGAGCATTTTTGCTGAAATTATTATTATTGTTTTTTTTGTTATTGAGATATTAACATGTTAAAAGGCGCGTTTAACTTGTATTTATACCAAATGGATGTGTTTTGCACAGTAAATTGGCTATAAATGTTAAAAAAGCTTTCTTCTTGTCCCCCTTTAAGGTGTGACATCATCTACCAGCCATAATGCACCACCAGTCGTGAATGGATTAACTGATTACTCTTACCATTTGTCATTGGAGACTAGCCGGTCGGACAGGACAATTCGTAAATACAGTGCGCCTTTTTAAAGTTTTTTTTCCTCTAAATCCTTCAAATTGCTGTATAGTTTTTAAGAATTAACCGGTCTCGTCGGCCATTTTGGCAACTGGCCTTCATATTTATCAATTGACCGGTTCGACAGGCCAATGGTGACAATTACTTAACGCCCCAAGCAACTGTTGTTTCTTGGTGTACATACCAGCATCTTGAGACACCAAAACTGCACTAACAGCCACTGCACCAGTTAACAGGGAAGCAAGAAGATCTAAGCGAACACCAAGCCATCGCCCACTGGCCATCACCATAATGAATGACTGTGTGTGAATATCTTGAAATCTGCAGCGAGAAAATTACAATCAATTAAACCTGGCGGGACATTTTATAGAGGAGCACTCGCCGGGCCGAAGGCCCGGCTGCGCAGCCCCATACTCATAGAACCTATGCCCGTCATTTTTCATGGTCATGGCTAGCGAAATGTTTCGCGGGCGCGTTAGTTTTGGAGAATTGTAAGCCTTCATTCTGGATGCAGCAAATTTCTGCACTTTTCTGTTTGACATTACAGAAACAGGTTGTTTAGTTCACTTGGGCCACATCCTCCTATACGTTTTTAGCAATGCGAAGAGATGGGTTCGTTTTACGGATTTCAGCACCAAAGCGGAGGTTTAAAGAATTTCCAAGTACAGTAGTCGCCGGAGGGACTTAAAGGTAAAACAAATTGCATTGTTCGATGGGAATTTATCTTGATATCAATCTGTGATTGACTTTTTGCTGGTGTTCTCGTTAGCTTTGGAGAATTGTAAGCCATCATTTTGAATGCAGCAAATTTCTGTACTTTCTGTTTGACATTACAGAAACAGGTTGTCTAGTTCACTTGGGCCACATCCTCCTATATGCAAACCTGTTTCAAATTGAGATGCTCAACTCAACACTACCTACACCCAGACCAATTTTCACAACACACGGCCACAGACCCCCACGAACAAAACAATACTACATCAAAATTAGCTACGAACTGTCCGCACGGATCCGCTCGTATAAAAGAACGACTGATATTTTAGTAATATTTGACGTTAAAATTAATCATAAAATGTTTAAAGAAACGCGCGCCCTATGATTGTTTAGATCGAGTTCATTATTAAGGGAACAGTAAACGCGACCAAGTGTATTGTCCTAAACTATGAGCACTAAATATAATAAAATTGACTAACGCTATATAAAATTAAAAAAAGGCTGTCAATTTACAAAAGGACGTTCAAAGTTTTCAGTGCGGACACAGGGTAAGATATGACCGCGTTCTCTAATCACCGTGACTTATGTACGGGGAGGAGATTATGCAAGCAATGTGCGGCGTTAGTGGTGTCTGCCTCTAGAATTAGTTAAATCCATAAAGGATTTAAACTTGCTTGTAAAACCAATTTGTTTGATTGATGTGTGAAGTTGTACATACCTGCAAAATCGGTCCACGAAATCTTCCTCTCTTGCTCTTGTCCGAATTGTGTCCAGTCCATTCAAGGTCTCCGAAATATGAGAAAAAACGGGACTTCGACAAATCGACTCTAACCGTTTGAGCTGTCTTGATGTCTTTAAGTAATACCTGGCAATGTACACGACGAACACAACCAGTGGAACAACACCAAACAGAAGCCAAGGATTTGTGACAGTTGGAACAAGTATTGATGCAAACAACAGCAACACCAACTGGATAGACATCAGAAATGTTTTGGGCAATACTTCATCCAAACAGCCTATGTCTTTTGAGAACCGATTCATAATTCTCCCCACGGGATTTGAATCAAAGAATAGAACCGGTGCTTGCAGAACAGCCACAACCATTTTATCATGAAGACGCTCAGAACATCTCAGAGCAACCCAATGGAAACAATATGCCCGAATAGTGGCAAATACTAAAGACGCACCAACCAGACAGCCATATATACTAAGATTTCTCTTATCTCGCTGATCTTCTGGTTGCCTCTTTGTAAGAAACGACAGCCATACGTCAGTAGAAACAAAAATCACTAAGAAAGTAAGGTAGGAGAAAAATAACAAAAAAATAACAAATAAACAGTGCTGTTTAACCGTATATGAAATGGGAAAAATGAAATTTCGGGGCTTTAAACCAAGATTTTTTTTCTTTAATTTTTTATTTGATGTTCAAAGTAAACCGTATTGTTCCGCCAATAAGCAACGTACAATACTTGCTGATTTTCCTAAAAACAAAAAATCCCTTTTGATTTCGTGCTTCTAAATTTGAGAAAAAGGAACAACAAGTTCTTCCTTTTAATGACTTTGTAATTATTTTTTTAAGTTTGTGAAAACGTTTTTTAGTTACCATTGTGTGATGACAGCTAATTAGTTTTGGGCTGTGGGCTGTGTGCTGACAAAACGTCAAAAAAAAAAAAAAAACAGGAACTATAATAACAGCAAAACCACAACAACAAACCATTGAAGAGTGCCGGATCTTTTGTAGACCTGGATGAGTAAAAATCTTATAATAAGTATAAAGCGCCAAACTGATTCTTACGACAAGGAAAAGAGATTGAGATAGAAGTGAGATAAAAAAGAAAAAGTTGAATATAACTGCCCTATAATTCGGTTTGCAAAACAAACGTTCTACGGGGCCCCTTTTTTACTTATTATAACAATATCAGGCTTGCCCCGCCTTTTTCAATAAATGTTATGTTGCTTTACTAGCAAGAACCGTAAAATCGATTTAACATTTTCTTTGACTTACCTTGAGTGATGAGACACAAAAAAAATACTGCAATGATCACCAAAGAAGGTACTCCACTTGTGAAGAAGTTCCAGTATAACTGAGATGACACTTCGCCGATCGTACGATCTTCTTCCGATATTTCTAGACCTTTGGATTCACCGGTTTGGTGCACGATTCCTTCACTGCTCAGGTCAGCATTTTCGTCTTTCTCTCCCGCCTCAAACGCAAAGCTTTCATCTGAGTTATTCTCGATCAGTTTTTTATAGAGGGAGTCAACATTTGTATTCAGGAAACCTTTATCTTTTAGCTCAGCGAAACTTCCTTTCCCCAACACACGACCCTTGAACATCACAATCACGTTATTGGCTTCCTTCATGTGCTGTTCTTGATGGGAGGTTAGCAATCGCATTTTATGACCTAATATGCCTTTGATACATTTTTCAAAGATATGCTGGCCAACTTTAAAATCCACAGCACTTAGAGGGTCATCAATCAAGTAAAGGTCTCCATCGGCGTAGGCTGCGCGTGCCAAGCTTACTCTTGCACGCTGACCTCCACTCAGAACTTCACTGCGTTCTCCAACAACCGTTTGGTCACAGCTGGGAAAGTTCTTTATGTCTTCTGTTAGGGCGCATGCTTCAATAATTCTGGTGTACTTGGGTTCATCATATGGCTCACCAAACAAAATGTTTTCCCTTATAGTACCTGAAAAAACCCAAGGTATTTGAGGCACATAAACTAGGGTCCCATTACAGGTTATGTTGCCGCTTGTGTGCAAGACCTCGCCAGCGATTGCTGAGAGAAGAGTAGACTTTCCACTGCCTACTGGTCCGGTGATAACTGTCAAACTTTTTGGCGCGGCCGTGAATTCGATATCTTGAAGAATGTATCCATTTTCTCTCTTGACTTGTTTCTTGGTCAAACTCAAGATACTTAAAGCAATTTGTTGGTGTAGATCGTTCACGTTTTCAGGTAAGGAAGCAACTTGCATTTCATCCCGATGAACTGTAACACTGTTTACAGGACCAATTGAAGGAAGATTATCTAAAAACAGGAACTCTTCTATTCTTGCGAGGGAAACATAAGCGTCATAGTTGTCCACAAAAGCATAGCACAAGCGCATGCAAATGCTCGTTCTTAGCAGAGTGATAAAGGAGAGAAGCATGAAAACATTAACAGGTGTGAGGAGCTGACCAGTAAGTACAAGAGTGACGACGGAGAGCAACGTCGCCATTGGTGTTGGAATGTATTCCAAAGCGGCATTAACTGACAAAACGGCACTCTTCATACGAATGATGTTGATTTCTTGTCTGTAAAGAGAAGAGAAATTGAATCTCACGAAATATTATATTAAGTAATAAAATAAATAAATATATAAGATCTATAATGATAAATCAAGATAGAAGTGATGTTAAACGGGATGATTTTTAAAGACGATGTTTAGTGCATCGTCGTTGCGGACTCTAGGAACGAAATTGTCCGCCATGTTGACATTGAAATTACCCTGCTCATGCTCAGTCGGTTGAAATTACACTGCTCATGCTCCGTCGGTCAGCCAATTAAACGTGGATTTGAAACACTCTATCCCAGAGTCCCTCGTTCCCCCATCTGCTGGACAAGAGTAACGCGGACTCTGGGAACGAGATTGCCTTTGACGCTCAGTCGCACGGCACGCTTTCGAGCATTTCAGTATCGCCATGAAATCGATGTAAAATCGACGTAAAAATCACCGAGGTAATTCCGTCACAGAAACAAGTGCAAATCGCATATTAAATCGCCCTAATTATTCGCTGCTAAAACGTTACCGTCCCATTATGATTTTCGAATTTGATTTATGTTTTATATTTTCTATTCATTTGATTATTTAAACTGCAGTGGAGCCCCATTAATACAACCAGTAACATACCGTATCAAGTTGGTGGTATCGACCGGGCTGTTTGTAAAAAGGAGGTATGGTGGGGGTAATGTTACAGTACAGGACATTGTGAATTCAACCGTACAAGTCAAACAGAAAGATGGTGATTGACTAATAATCCGAATGTGGCAGTTTGACAACAAAATGTTCCATTCTTTGACAATTTGTTTGCTTTTGGCATTTTTTGCATCAACGGGGTAAATAAATAAAGGAATTAACGTCTGGAGACTCTTGTTATTGATCGCAATAACGGGGTTTTCAGTTCAGAAATAACTCGGCCTTTGTTCGGGCCGCATTAAATTGGTCGCGATAGCGAGGTGGTCGTATTAATGGGGCGAGGCTCCACTTAATAACTGAATAACTTTGCACAATTCGAATGACAATTTCCTTCTTATGCGCCGATCAAATCGAAACTTCAACATCCACCCTCGGGCAATCCCCCGGGCATTTAAACTTTTTAAGATTGACTCCTTCCATTTCCCGCCTCCTGGGCCAAAATTGCGTTCAAATGCTCTTCCCCAGTTCCGGATTTTGACGATGAAATGCCACTCCACAAATGACAGATGTTTACGTAGTGTGAATAAAAAAAGATATTTTATTTATTCTGGTGTATGGCTTTATAGTTGTCACTTTTATGCAGCAATGGAGTCGCTTTTACTGAATGTTCCGGTCGTCTGAGAGTGACGAGAGTGAATCACATTTGAGGAAGCACATTTTATTGTGGATTTACTCTACAACAAACCTTAAAACTCCTCCACAACAACGACGTGTTTTCCGCCGGATATGTTCAAATTCCCCACCCCACCCAGGCAAAGTTCAAATCCCCAACCCCCTGGGGGATGTTGAAGTTTGGAATTGATCGGCGCATTTTTATCCCTGGAAAACATCACGAAGAGAAGCACTAAACGTTAAAGTTGGTACCTTCGCGTGTTTTTTATCTTTTCTCGGTATTCATCTTCCCACGCGTTTGTTTTAATGGCGCGGATCCCAGAAACCACCTGATTCATCAACGAGATGCGACGATCAGAAACGGCGGCGGTGAGCAGGCGCAGTGCAGCACCAGCATGGGACAACCCAGCGAAGAATGGCAGAAGCATACACAGGAAAATAACTCCCATTAGACTCTGCCAGCCAACAAAAAATACGAGTAGTGGTGTTGCCACCATGATTTCGAGAAACGTGAACAGCCCAATGAAAAACCCCTGTGCAGTCTCTCCCTCCAATCTCTGAACATCGTTTGATACAAGGTCAATAACGTGACCTGTTGAAAACTCCAGCAATGCATCCTTGCTGAGGAGAAGTGTCTGAAAATAAAGAAATGTTGAATTTAACTTGCCACATGGAATTGGTTCCAATAAAGGGTGACTGATTAAATTTAAAGGGCTAGTGTGGAAAGTGGAGTAATCCTTGTGCATACTCACCATCTTGTGAAAAATGCATTGATCTCAGGTATGGGTATCCTTTCTTATCGGGAATGAACAAAACTAAAAGGGAAGATGGTCAGCCGGGTGTTTTTTTGTTTTTGTACAAACTTGGAGGTCTTCGAAATAGTCCAGTATTTATCGAAAAAGTTTCAGAACCTTGAACAATTGCTATTTTACTGCTTGCTAAATTTATATAAATTCAAGATGGCTATCATTCATTCCTACCAAGAAGTAGTGATGATGAACTGTTTGCGGTGGGCGGGGTGGGGGGGGGGGGGGAGGAGGGTATAATATTGCACCAAAGAAGTTACAGGTGGTGCAGGCAGCTGGGAGGAGCATCTGAAGGTGAACGAGACATGGATCAAGTTCCAAATTGACACAGGGTCCCAACCAATAGTTTAACCCAAAGTGATTACGAAAGCCAAAGCGGGACTAATAAGCACCCCACCCCTCCCACGTTGAAGTTGAGGGCATACAATGGTGAGCAGATACCAGTAATTTGTGTGTGTAAGGTCCAGGTGGAACGAGAGGGTCATCACTTCTTTTAGACATGACAGTTGTGAACGAAGTTTTGACGATCATTGGGGCCTGAAACTCGGAGAAGATTGGATTGGTCAAGAGGATTTACTTAATGCAGAAAGACCTATAGAAAGAAATCAGGGAGAGTTACACCAAGTTGTTTACATGCAGGAGTAGGATGTTTGAAGGTACAGAACAAGATTCGGTTGAAGGAGGACGTCCAGCCAATGATCAAGCGGGCCAGGAGGTGTCCAACACACATTAAGGATGAGTTAAATGTAGCGTTGGAGAATCTGGAACGCCGGGATATCAAATCCATAGTTTAGAAGCACCAGGATTGGGTCAACCAGATGGTGGGGGCACGAAAAGCGTCTGGAGAGTTAAGAATTTGCATATATCCTTGGGATCTTAACAACGATTGTCTGCTTTCCTTGATCTAATAGCTCAGAATAATAAAAGACGTCAATGCATAGTATATATTGGACAGAAGAATCAGTGGCCCACCGCCAAGTCTTTAGTTTGCCAGTCCACAACAAGATATTTTGTGGATTGGTTTTAAATGCGTGATGCTATTGTCCAGTATTTTGTACTTACGTTAAGGTAGATTAGTCCTTTTAAGGCGCTGCTAATTCTGATGCTCAACAATTCGCATCGGTAGTCTGACTGGTGCATACAGAGAGAACCAATTAGGGCACAGATCCCCAGAGCAAAGGCAGAGCTGTAGAGTAGATAACTGTTTTGCGGATCAGCTTCAGGGGACATAAAAGAAACTATGAGATATCCGAGAAGTAATGGCTGAAGTAGGCGGGAAAGTGAATACAAACAACCGGTAAAAAGGAGAACCATAATGTCTTTAATTGAGAGCATCTTCATTAAGCTTTTCCAAAGTTTTGGTTTTTTGCCACTGCCTCTACATTTTGTTTTTTCCTCGTTCCATTTGATCTGTAGCTGATCTGTTAAAAAGCTGGTGCTGTTTTCTTCTGCAAGAGGTAAAAAGTCATTTTCGTCTAAAGCTCGTTCACTGCCCGCCTTGAAGACATTGTTGATCCACTGAAATAAAAGACTAGACAAGAAGCAGACTTCGTCTGTATTGGTATCGTCGGAGATCTTCTTGTACTCACTCACTGCCATAGATCTAAAATGAATAAAGAAAAGCATCCAGAAAAGAAAAACAATGCTTCGTTATAAGAACTTGACGATTGCAACCTGAATATAACAATTTAAATTACTAATTATCCCATAATGGGAATTTCATGGAGTATGATTTCACATAACGAAACATTTTATGCTAATGAAACAAATAAAACGATGATGATCTAACTGTTGAATAAGCCCTTCCAAAATCGATTACCCGTGTTTGTTTATTCGTTTATTTGTTCACCGAAGTGTTGAGAATTTCTCTTCCCAACAAGTGACAAAAGATAATATTGTTTGGGGAACTGAAAGTACGACACCACTGCAGCACTACTGTTTCCTTTAAAAACAGCATGGTTTTTTATCCGGCATGGACAAGGAGAGTGAAGAGCAAACTTCTAAAGCTCTCTCTTTAGTACGCGAATTTGTAGCCTGCGTAGCAGGCGTCGAGGAGAAGGGAACTCCCCTCTCCCCCCTACCCGTTTACGCCTGCCACGCAGGCTAGAGAATTTGTAACATATCAACAACTTGTGAATCTGTCATATCAAGCCAAAACTTTG
Organism: Cladopsammia gracilis; assembly: GCA_022457155.1. Lineage (NCBI taxonomy): Eukaryota > Metazoa > Cnidaria > Anthozoa > Scleractinia > Dendrophylliidae > Cladopsammia > Cladopsammia gracilis. The sequence goes on from JAJGOT010000376.1 coordinate 100,425, forward strand.
TGCCACGTAGAAAATTTAATTCATTTTCTTGGACAAAAGCAACGAAATATCACAATACTGTCGCTCGTCCCTGTGACTGTGTGATATATGGCTAAACGTTTTCAAATACTGTAAACTGATTTCACGAAGCACAACAAAGAAATGGCTTGGGTTCACGATTGCACGGGTTCAATTTCGGCAATATGTATCTTGTAGTTCAAATGAGCATAACAATTTACGTACTATCATGGAATATTTCCAAACAGTGTTTTCTTGGCGAAAAACTGAGATACCGTATGATAAATATAAGATGTCAAGTTTGAGGCTGTTTCGGTAAGTTTCTCCAAAGTCATTTATGATTGTTTTTAGCTTTTATGCAATGAAGGCTCAAGCTATGCATCAGTTAACATACTTGAGAACACAAAACAGAAAACACAACCAAGAAAAGCTTGTAACACAAACTGTGGGACGCTTAGCCGGTCTACCCACAGTAACACAGTTCCAGCTTTGCGTTTTATAGATTTATAGCCGTTTTGCGATTCGTTGAAATGGTTGAAATTGCAGTGAATATTCATCTTCAATGCAGTCAACTAGATTATCGACCACAATCACATCCCTATCAAGAAAACCGTTGTTAATAATAGTGCTTTGTAAGAAAACAGGAGTTTTTTGTTGCATAAGTTAGTTAACCTACCTATTTCAATTTGAGGTTATCGTTTGGAAGCATCTTGCTTGCCAAACAAACTACAACTCAGCTGACAACTGAAATTTTAATGACGAAAATCACATGGAAATCATATAGTTGAGAATCCCCATATACTTCTAAAAATACAGTGCTAGCTAATTTAAAGCTGCGTAGTTTTTCTCTCTGGGTTTTTATCGAAGCGGCTTTAAATAAATTTGTACTAACCTTGCAATCTCTCGGTACATTTCGGCTCAATAAAACCGTGTCTGTTCAGTATGAAACAGAGCGTTCACAATTCAAAGACTCTTTCGAAGGCGATGTGTTTCAATGAGTTTTAGTGGCATTTTTCAGTTTTGCATTTTTTATCAAGTTACAATAGGTCAATTGGAGCGTTAAACTGATTGTTCGAAAATTTTCTGGAAACTTTCCTGATGATATGAAAGAGTTGCTTTAGCAACTCTGATACAAGTGATTTTAATTTCTTGAGTCCTTTTTCTTGCTAAAATAAAGCTGCAAGCAACAACGACATTTATAACTCGAAGCAATATGAATCAAACCTGATTGTTTTTACCTTTTATGCAAAGCTATGCATCAGTTAACATGCTCGAGAACACGAAAACAGAAAACACTGAAAAAAAAGACAGGTCGTAACACAAACTGTGGGACGCTTAGCCGATTTACCCACAGTAACACAGCTCCGGGTTTGCGTTTTATAGATTTTATAGCCGCATTGACCTTGTCGTTGAAACAGGTCTTTTAGGGATTTGGTTGAAATCACAGTGAATATTCATCTTCAATGCGGTCAACTAGATTATCAACCACAAATCACATCCCCATCGAGAAAACCATTGTTAATAACAGTCCTTTGTAAGAAACAGGAGTTATTTGTTACATAAGTTAAATAACCTACCTATTTCAATTTGAGGTTATCGTTTGGAAGCACCTTGCTTGCCAAACAAGGTGCAACTCAGCTGACAACTGAAATTGTAATGACGCAAATCACATGGAAATCACATAGTTGAGAATCCCCATATACTTTTAAACATCCAGTGCTAGATAATTTAAAAGTAGTTGTTCCCTCTGGGTTTTTATGAAAGCGGCTACAAATAAATTTGTACTAACCTTGCAATCGCTCAGTAAATTTCGGCTCAATGAAACAATGTCGGTTCAGTGTGAAACAGGGCGTTCACAATTCAAAGACACTTTGGACGGCGATATGTTTCAATGAGTTTAAATGGCATTTTTCAGTTTTGCATTTTTTTTTATGATAAGTCGATAGAGCGTTAAACTGTTTGTCCACAATTTTTCTAGAAACGTTTTTGATGATATGAAAGAATTGCTTTAGCAACTCATACAAGTGATTTTATATCTCGAGTCCTTTATGAAATGAGCGTGTTTCTTAGTATGGACACCCCGGAGTTTGGGAATGGCGGAGGATTGTTGTTTATCGTGTGAAAGGACATAAACAACAATCCTTCGCCATTGCCAAACACTACAAGAACATGCACGGGACAATGCCTCAAGGCCTGCTAAAGCGTTTCAAAGTGCTTAAGAAATGCAGAAACAAATTTGACTACTTAGTCTTTACTCAATTCAAAAATGACCGGGACCGACCATGAGAGTTGGATCGAGTTGGCCTAAAGATGACTCAACACGTGCCTTTTGGCTTTGTTGTCTGTGACCCGAAGGAAATCGCGTTGAGTCATTGACGTCACAAATCAAGTCACGTGTACCAAATCGCAAACCAGTAGAAGACGTAGACTGTGGGCTCGGATTTATGAACGGAGTAATGGCGGACGGATTTTACGTCATTTTCGTGGGTTTTAGGCCAGTTATTTCTGGGCTGTGTAAGAATATATCAATCTAATTCATAGCAACTGAATTCGCATTTGTCTAAACCTATTAGATACATTTGCGTTAAAAAAAAGCGGAAAAGAAATACAAAAATTTTCGTCGTTGTGGCACTTTAAGCTTATATCGATTTCATCACACTTTTGACTCGCGAGTCGTTGGCGGGTGCCGAACATCATGAATTCGTCTTCCGTCTTCATGTTGAGTACAAGTTTGTTAGTAAAGCCACTGCGACAGATTAACTAGTTCAAGGTTTAACTTAAGTTCAATCTCAGAGGTGGAGGAAGACGACAGATAGATCACTGTGTCATCCGCGTACATCATGATGTTGAAGAACTGGATACAGGATTGTAGATCATTTATGTAGAGGGTAAACAGTAGTGGGCCGCGGATGCTGCCTTGTGGTACACCACTAAGGACCGGTATTGGACTGGATAATTCATCCCCAATATAAACGGCCTTAGTTCTGTTAGACAGATAGCTCATGAACCACGCTAGAGATTTTTCCTCCATACCAAATCTTGGCGGACGGTGGACGGTATCGAAAGCCTTTTCTAGATCTATAAATAAGGCCCCGGCGAATTTACCCGCGTCAATGTTCCTTCTAATTGTGCCACAAAAATATGTTACCGCTGTTTGGGTCGAATGGTGTCGTCTAAACTCCGATTGAAACGAATTTAAAAGGTCATGTTGATGTAGGTACTGCTGAAGTTGAACGTTGACGGCTTTTTCAGCAATTATTGAAATTACTGGTAATTACCGGTAATTATCCATAACTTCATGGCCACCAGATTTGTGCAGAGGAACAACTGTCGCCTGTTTCCACTCATCAGCTTTCGGCATTATCGGATACTCTTCTACACCACAACCTTTCCCGAAATAGCTGTAAACACACTGACAACCACTCTCCATTAATCTTCAAAAATGAAGGCGAGCAGTTGGGCCAAGGGAAAACCACGAGTATTGTTCGTACATTCGCTATTCGCGAGCTTCGGGAAACGTTTTATCCACGTGCAGAAAGCTCGGATGACATCGCGTTTCGCTAAATTATAATTAGCCCCTCCCCCCTTCTCTATTAAGCTCCCCTCAAACTCCGGCGCTTGAAATAAAAAAGCTTCCCGGGGGAGGCTGAAAAGAGGATTTACGGTAATTTAAAAACGCTTACCACGATAGTTTCACAATAAAACGCGACTCCCTGTTAACAGAAGTAAAGTGGAGGCTCTGCGGTGTGCGCGTGCGCGAGCAAATGCAAACTCGCATCACGTGAGCTAGAAAAAGAATCTCATTGGAGAACTTTCCTATGGTACTGTCCATTATGCAGTACAAGGTGGCTCTAACTTTTGAGTCTGGTGGTTAAATCCTAATGCGTGACCCTTCAAATGTAAGCTATTGAGCAGAACTTTCCTGTGGTACTGTTTATTATGCTGTACAAGGTAGTTCCAACGTTTGAGTCTGTGGGTGAAATCCTCAGAGAGAGAATACGTGACCCTTCAAATGAAAGCTATTGAGCAGAAATTTCCTGTGGTACTGTTTATTATGTTGCACAAGATGGTCCTAGCTTTTGAGTCTGTGGATGAAATCCAAATGCGTGACCCTTCAAATAAAAGCAATTGAGCAGAAATTTCCTGTGGTACTGTTTTTTAAACGCTGTACATGTACAAGATGGTTCTAACTTTTGAAGCTTTTTGAGTCTGTGCATGAAATCCTAAACACTGCGACCCTTCAAATGAAAGCTATTGACTAGAAATTTCCCGTGGTACGGTTTATTAAACGCTGTACATGTACAAGATGGTTGTAACGTTTGAGTCTGTGGATCAATCCTAAAGACTGTGGCCATTCAAATGAAAGCTCTTGGGCAATATACTTCAGTACGGTGTTGTTTGTTTTGAAATTGAAATTTGGTATTTTTAATGAACTCTTAATTTGTCTCCTATCTAAAATGAAGAACACCAATTGGCTAAGATTTCAGATGGGAAATAACTGTTCTTTAATAATTAATTTACATTTACCAACTGATTATTTAGGGTGTATTTGTTTGGCCATAATATTCTGAAAAAACTTTCAATACACAAAATGTGATACTGTCATGTTGTTATGATCAATAAGTTGTATTAATCTGTAATTTTACAATTTTTTCTAAATACAGTAATGTAATCTGAGAGTAACTTGATATATCATTGAATACTGAAATAATTAAAATGATCTATCTTTTGGAATTTATAGTGAAAGATTGATAAACATATGCATGCATCACAGGAATTATATTAACCCTTTCACAGGCAAATTAAACAGCAAAAAATGTTTATCACATGTCATGCAAGAGTTGTCCCTTTTTAACTCGTGAATATGACAAGCATTGAACAAGTTGTGGCATTGGGTAGAAATTTCACTCAAACTGCAGTGAACATTGAGCCCGCGATATGTAATAGTCACCTGCCTTACCCATAAGGATGACGTTCAAAGGTGGGGAGTTTGACGCAGGGGTAGGGGGGTCGGTAGAGTAAAATGCCTAGGAGAGGGGAGGGTCCGGTCTGAAGGTCTGCAGAATCTTTCATTTAGAGCATTTTGTATTTACGAGTTGGCTCATAGTAGCCGGCCTTTGATGTTAACCTCGGAGTTAATGTATATCTGTGCAATCTCGAAACAAAATAACTCAAAATATGTTTTTTGTGCAATTGTCCCATCCATTAACAAGAGTGTATGTCCAACTTTTTTAAAAGCCTTATAGCCTTAACCAGGCTCTAATTACATTAATTGTGGTCTTATGGACAAAATACAATCCTGCATTGGGAAATGGATGGGGAGGGGGGGGGGGGGGGGGGGGCAGACTGGCAGGCTATGCCTAAATGAAATGCCTATTTTATGCACAGAGTATATGGGTGGGAAAACATTGTTACTGTTATATTCTGAAGGGTCGTCAAAATCCACTGGGAAGTGATTGGGATTAAGCATCTTGAGTCTGAAAAGAGTTGCAACATTTTGGCAGAGATTATAGTGAAATGATTCAAGAAAGCTTGCTGCCCGCAAATATTCCACGTTTTGGCATATATGTGAGGAGTGGAAAGAAATAGAACTTTGTCGTAGAAAGGGAACCATATATAATAGAGTAAAATTTGGAATCTCCGGTCAGAGCCACCCTATGTGAAAATTTATTGAATATCCCTACCACTTTAAGGCGACTAATCTCAGGTATCCATTTAGGGCACGCGCATAACATTTTTTCTCCACTCATCTCAATCTTGACCCCAGAGCTCTTCTCTTTTACACATGCCCAAGGGCGAGAAGAGCTCTGAGGAAGCGTGTGCCGGACATCGCTCTGATTGGTTTTAGTGCGAAACAAACTGCACCTTTTTAGTTCATTATGATATACGCGCAGAAACGTTATCAAACGGCCTGATCAACTTCCCGTCATAGAAAAAGTTCACAAGAATGTAACAAATATGAGAGAAATCCCAGAAAAGCCGTGTTATGACATGAATTTTAAATGTTGCCTTTACTGATCGTTTTGAAACGTGGGTGGGGAGGAGGTCTCAAAATTGATCCAAAATCAATCCAGCAGTTGACTGGCTTCTCGAACACAGGCCGGAGCTGTGCTAAAAAAGTCCTATAGCATATTATTTCACCAAGTGCGATCCTAGCTGATGAAACGATTTGTGAAGAGATCACGAGACTGAATATTTTGCCAAACCAATTTTATGCTGCGCTAGCGATATTTTCGGAATCGAAACGTGGCGGGGACACAGGCCCCCCAAATTTTTATTTGTGGAGGAGGGGGCTACAGGCCCCCATTGCTCCGCCGCCTATTGGCTTTTCGTAAGGACAATGGAAAAAAGAAAATCTTATGGAAAAGAAATTGTGTTTGCCTCAGTGTAAAGACCTGCGAAACTCACAGTCCTCACGAGTGACGTAAAACAAAGAAAACGAAACATATACAATAATAGAGTGCAAGACAACAATAGGTTGAATTAGGTAGAAAACAAAGATAGGTTTTTACACCAAGGACGAGACACGCGTGAAAAGAGTAGCTCCGCTATTTTGTTTTTGGAATTTGGGCTGTGAGGTCCATATAGAAAAACTCTTGCGTCATCAAGAAAACTAAAGGCTCTGGAATCGACGATCTTCCTATTTCTATCTTCCTGTTTCTTTATCTGCTGCCGTTGGCCTTTAATAATAATAATAATAATTATACATTTCTACAGCGCATTTTCTCAGCGATTCAAAGGCGCTTATTATATATTCGAATATATATACAAACTATACTAAGAAGATAATAACTCAAGCAGTTTAAGGCCTGGGTTTATAGTGTGTTTGGAAAATATGGTTGACACTTAATATCTTCACCGAGAAAACCTAGAGCAAAATGAAATTTTCCCTGATGGTTAATCTTGATGTTTTCTTTTGCCTTAACGCAAAAGTTTGGTCACGTGACATGTCACGTGATCAAAATTTTAAAATTACGTAAATCGGCGATTTGGTGGCGAATTTTCTTTGTATAGTTAAATAAATTAGCTTTTCCGATGGAGGTTTAACATATTTAACCTTCTACGTTTGGAATGATTGTCCTCAAGACTTTAAATTACAGTTATAAATAATTATAGGTTGAATTTTGGACTGAAAAATGACCTTTGTCCTCATAATTTTTTTTAGAGATTAATGGACACTCATTCCAAACGTGAAGGGCTGGAGATATTTAATCTGCATCAGAAAAGCATTTTTATTTGATGTTTTCTCTTAAACCCGTCACCAATTCGTCAAATATTTGCTATTTTAAGAAAAATGACCACGTGACATGTCACGTGACCTATGCCAAAGCTTATTATACTTAAAAATGTTAAGGACGATGATATCTTTCTGTGTGCCAAATTTCGATGCAGTTCCATTCCGTTTGTAAAAGTTATTACCAATAAAGGGTTTTTTCCTGGTCAAAGCCCTTGACCCAGGCCTTAAACTACTTGAGAAATAAAAGTTTTGAAACTGACCTGTTAAAAATTTTTATAAAAAATTTAAAAGTTTTTCTAAATTTTCGGTCGCTCACTGCGGCCTTCATCAGAGAATAAATGTTCTTTTTTGTGGGGAACAAGTTATTTAAAATCCTTGACAATTGGTAGGTATACTCTTGGGAATGGCTTCCGTTCGTTGACACAATTAGGGTCGATGGTTGAATGCCACGATTCTAAGAATAAAAACTTTTAAAAAACTTTCAAAACTTTTATTTATTATCATTATGAGCACTGATCGCCCGAACAACATTTACAACCAGATCAGAACCAACTACAGCGCTGATGCGCTAACACTGGCGAGAAAGTTGGAAAGAAACGAGTTAACTCAAGTTCACCAACGACAGCATTTACGCTTCCTCCATGAGAGCAAGGACAGACATTTTCTACCGCGATTTCTGTTATCAAGACCACCAATCGATAGTCCAAAGGCATGGGAGATCGCACGCAAAACAGGCTGGAACTACTTACGATTAATGATCAGTCAGTGCCACAACAAACTTGAGCGTTTACAAAGAGATCGCATTTCCCTCAGAGATATTATCGAGGTAACGGTGGACGAATCGCACTACAAGACCTTGTACCAAACGATCACTGAACGATGTGATTTCGTTAGAACTGTTGTCACCACTAAACATCGGGCCAAACTGAGTAAACCAGTCACTGAACAGGACGAAGATATTCAAAAGAAATGGGCCGTCAATGTTTCGGACAGGGATCTAAACAAGAACGAAATCGCACTACTCAGAAAAGGATTGAACTTCGCTATAACACCACAACAAGTCCCGACTAAAGAGATCATAGCTTCGGTCGAGTCGGCGATTGATGGTTTAACGGAGGACAACAAAGATGAGATCAGAGCTGATATCTATAGTTATCTCAAAAAGCAAAACCACCATGTAAACAAAATCTGACGCGCGAAGAGCGGGATGCGATGAAAGATTTATCCCAAGATAACGGCATTTTGGTCCTTAAAGCTGACAAAGGGAACTGTACTGTTATCATGAACAAGGCGGACTATTACAATCAAGTTCGTGAGATGCTTGGAGACCAAAACACGTATCAACAGATCACAGACAAGAGACGGAACCCGACTAAGCGGACCGAAACTGTTTTACAAAAGAAACTACTCCACCTGAAGAAAAAAGGAAGTCTAAGCGAGAGTGAGCACAAGAAACTGAGGCCCTCCGACACTGCGCCTGCTGCTTTTTACGGTCTACCCAAAGTACACAAGGTAAAACTTGAAGCGGTGGATGATCACTACACTCTATCAAAAGATGAGACCGCGGCGATACCGCTAAGACCCATAAACAGTTGTATCAATTCTCCCACGTATGCGGTATCCAAGTACTTAGCGTCAATCCTGAAACATTTAGGATTTGACTCTAATTATTCCGTCAAGAATGCTAAAGAGTTTGCAGACTTCGTGAACACACAAGAACTCGCGGAAGAAGAGCAGATCGTTTCTTTCGACGTAACCGCACTCTTCACATCTGTGCCGATCGACTTGGCAATGGAAATTACCAAACGTAAGCTCGGTGGAACTGATTCCTGGAAAGACCATACCAACTTATCTGAGGATGAGATATTAGACCTGTCATCCTTCGTGCTTTTTAACAGCTATTTCACTTTTGATGAGAAACACTATCACCAAATCTCCGGCTGCGCCATGGGATCCCCTGTAAGCGCGGTCATCGCTGAGCTCGTGATGCAAGATGTGGAAATGAGAGCAATCAACACCTCCCCTGTCAGTCTTAAGTGGTGGCGACGATACGTCGATGATTCCAGCGCGTGTCTCAAGAGATCAGACGTTCAACTGTTTCATCAGCACATAAATTCCATCAACCCCCACATCCAGTTTACCGTGGAACTACCAGCAGCCACGCCAAATGGTGAGAGCATTGCGTTTCTGGACACAAAATGTACCGTTGGATCGGAAGGCAATGTTTATGTGAATGTGCACAGAAAGGCAACTCACACGAACAAGTACCTCTCCTTTCAATCCCACAGTCCCGCCCAAAGCAAAAGAGCAGTGGTCAAAACCTTGATGGACAGGGCGAAGTTTTTGCCTTCGACTGAGTCTGATCGGAGAGCCGAGAAAGACCGAGTAGCACACGATCTCCAGGCAATGGTTACACCAAACGTTTCATTGAGTCTTCTCATGCAACGCCAGCTGCACCCCGTGAACCAGACGAGAGACCGGAACCACGGAAAGGTTTTGCCACCATCCCGTACGTGAAAGGGGTATCGGAGCGAGTAAAGAAAATCCTAAACAAAGCCAACGTCACTACGGCTTTTAAACCCGTTAGAACTTTAAACACTGTTTTTAAAAAGCCTTAACATCGACCGCCACTCATGGCATGCAAAGGCATTGTTTATAAAGTTAACTGCAAGTCATGCGATTTCACCTATGTTGGCGAATCAAAACGCTCCTGGAATTCACGCGGGCCCGAACACAAGCCAGGGACGCGCAGCAAAAATGACTCATTTATAAAACAACACGCGGAGACGACCATGACATACACCCAAACTATGTTCAGATTCTGGAGAGAGGTGTAAACAACTTGTCCAAACGTTTATTCTTAGAATCGTGGCATTCAACCATCGACCCTAATTGTGTCAACGAACGGAAGCCATTCCCAAGAGTATACCTACCAATTGTCAAGGATTTTAAATAACTTGTTTCCCACAAAAAAGAACATTTATTCTCTGATGAAGGCCGCAGTGAGCGACCGAAAATTTAGAAAAACTTTTAAATTTTTTATAAAAATTTTTAACAGGTCAGTTTCAAAACTTTTATTTATTATCATTATGAGCACTGATCGCCCGAACAACATATACTAAGAAGCTACACTGTTAAATTCGGAAAAAAGCTTAAAATGAAAAGCAAGAAACTAATTGCAAGTAAGATATTCAAAAAAGCTTAAATCTACAAAGTTAAGTTAAAAAAGCTCGTTTAAAAAGTAAGGTGTTAAGTTTACGTTTTTAAAAAATGTTAATAAAAAAAAATGTTGTAGTTTCCGCATTTCTTATATGTCCCGGTAAGCTGTTCGGCCACAGATATGGTGCCGATACAGGAAACGCACACCGGCCATAAGACTTCAGATTAAACATTAACTAATCTAGGCTTTCGTTTTGCAGGAAAAGGTTGCTTATAAACGTTACCTTAAGCCGAAAAATGTTCCTTCGCATTTCTTGAGTCGAATTCCCTTTTTCGGCGCTAGGTTTCCACTGGAATTCATACAATTCATCTAATCGTTCTCATCTGGGCATGCGTTCTACTTTATTATTCAATTCTGAGAATTATCAAAACAAACTGAACTTGAAGGCTGGAAAATAGTGAGAGGCAATGTGTAGTATAATCCATTGAACAAGATGGCTCAAAACTGACATGTTCTGTCTTGTCCTTCCCTATACCAAGGGACGTGCCAATCGCTTACGTTTTTCATTATAATCTGTGGCAAAGCTTTCATTCAGAACATTTTTAGTTTCCGATCAAATGGAAGACTTTACGTGGTGTTTAATGATTGTATTTATATACGCACCTAATTGAAAAACGAACAAATTAAAAAAAATGAAATGAAAGACTTCACGTGGAGTTTAATGATTGTATTTATATATATATATATATTTTTTTTTTTTTGTAGATGCATGTTTATTTACATTTACTCCTTATAGATACAAACAGTACAAACTAACTTACACTACAACTAACAAAACAAAAGTTAGTTATTGACAGTACAGACTTACGTTACTTTGTAAAACTAATAATACTAGCAATACAACGCTAACAGTACAAATAATAGAAACAATAGTTAGACAACCTTGTAAAACTAATAATACTAGCTGATTGTATTTATATACACCTAATTTAAGAAATTTTTTTCGGGAAAAAAGTATAAAATTACTTCTAAAAAAATTTCAGACGATGATTCTGGATATACTGTATTGTAATATATCAAACACGAGGCAGAGTGTTTCATCAGGATATCCAAACACTGAGAAGTGGGTCGACAAAACAAGGTGCAGTGGAGTTTTTTTTAACCAGTTCTTATGAGTATTTGACACAGCTTCTGAAAGTGATCATTTCAATGAAAGCGAAGAAATAAAATCACCAAAATCTATGCTGATTAGGTCTGATTAAGATCGAGTTTCCAACTGGCCCCGGTTGTTGAAATGGTGGATAGTGCTATCCACAGGATAAATCACTATCCAGTGGACAAGTCTTAACAAAATCCATTGTGTTATCCGCTGGATAGTGATTTATCCGGTGGATAGTGCTATCCACCTTTTGAACAACCGGCGCCAGATGTTTTAAATTTACTCTGTGTATTGATTGGTTCGAATGTGGTAAATGCTGTTTTGGGGCGTAAAGATACTTCTATAGAAAACAACTGGCCCCGGTTGTTCAAAAGGTGGAAAGCGCTATCCATCGGATAAATCACTATCCAGAAACACAATTGGTTTTGCTAATGCTTATCCACTGGATAGTGATTTATCCGGTGGATAGCGTTATCCACATTTTGAACAAACGGGGCCAGACCAGTGCATTAGTAGTATATCCCGGATGACTGAGCGAATTTAAAAAACTACAAAAAACTACATGTATTCTTTTAAATCTAATTAGCCCTAAGAATCACCTTTTTACTAAGATTTTTACAACTTACATGTGTTTATAGTTTTTAGTGTATTATATATAATTCTTAGCGTAATTTTGTAATTTTTAATATTTTAACTTAGTTTTTAACCATTTTTATTTAACAGGGCCTCGCAGAATACCACTACAATAGTGAAGTAAGCTCCCTGTATAAAGATTGTTATTATTATTATTATTATTATTATTATTATTATTATTATTATTATTATCACTTTGTGAATACAAACGTCTTATATAAATTTTATTTTTATTGAAATTTTTTTAGTAACATTTTTACGATATTTTATGGATTGTAATTATGAATATTTTTAGCATTTTAGTAGGTTAATAATTGTAAACGTGAATTCTTAAATTTTTAGCATTCTAGTAGATCAATAATTGTAGACGTAAGATTGTTTGACAATATGTTAATAAAGATTTCATTATATTTTTAAAAAAATTATTATTATTATTATTATTTTTATTATTATTATTATTCATATACGCAGCAGCCCTGAGTTAATGAGGTAGGACCTGTTTCAACAAGGAAACTGGACAAACCGGTTTTGAGGTAATGAGATGCAGGTCATGTACGTACAGGGGAGGGAAAAGTGAATTTAATTTCGTCAGCGTAATGAGAAGGAGGTTTAAAGGCCCAGTATCACCTATTCGGCTTTGCGGTCGTTTGTTTTTGTTTTCAAATGACGAGCTCGCTCGTGACTGACTCTTTCGAGAATTTTCGACTGCGTTAAATTCAATCATCGAGGCATTGGGCGCGCAATGCATTTTGGGTGATACTGGGCCATTAATAAAATTAAGCTTTGCAAGAGAGAAGCGTGTGGTATGATGGTACTACGATTCCGCCCAACCATCCCGGTGATGGTTTGAATATAAAGGCAAACGAACAATGGGGAGGTTGTTAACCAATGAGGAGTAACTGTCAAACCAGTTTAAGGTGGTTCGTTTGCCTTTATATTCAAACCATCACCCGGATGGTTGGGCGGAATCGAAGTACTATCATACCACACGCTTCTCTCTTGCAAAGCTCAATTTTATTAAACCTCCTTCTCATTACGCTGACGAAATTAAATTCACTTTTTCCTCCCCTGTACGTACATGACCTGCATCTCATTACCTCAAAACCGGTTTGTCCAGTTTCCTTGTTCAAACAGGTCCTACCTCATTAACTCAGGGCTGCTGCATATATGAATAAATTCGCCCAGTCATCCGGGATATACTACTTGCATTTCTCACTGGTGATTAATGATTCCTCCGTAACTCACTAATGCACCAAAGTGACCAAATTCATCAACTTTCCCATTTTTCAAAACCAAAATCCTGTCACAGTCTTTAATCGTATTTAAACGATGCGCTATAGTGATGACTGTCGAATCTCTGAATTTCTCTCGCACTACATTCCAGATTGTTTGTTCTGTATCTGGATCCACGTGTGCAGTTGGCTCATCCAAGATGATGATCTTGTTTTGCTGCAACAGAACACGAGCCAAGCAGATTAACTGTTGTTCTCCTACGCTCACGTTTGCACCATGCTCCAATAACTCGTGATCTAGCTGTCCCTCCAGACTTTCAACCAAATCTTTCAATTGCACATCTTCTAAAATTCGCCACAAATCTGCGTCCTCGAACTGTTCCATAAGATCGAGGTTTTTTCTCAGCGATCCACTGAAAAGGACAGGACTTTGGCCAAGAACGGATATGCATCGTCTAGCATCTTGAAGGTTTATCTTCTTTATTTGAACATTGTCAACTATTATATCTCCATCAGCGTCTGGCATGCGCATAAGAGCTGCCACAAATGAAGACTTCCCTGCACCTGTGCGGCCTGCAACACCGATCTTTGCTCCTCCTCTGATGTTTAGGTTGATTTTCTTCAGTGCTTGCGGTCCCCCCGGATAGTACGTCAGTGATACGTCTTGAAATGTGATATTTCCTTCATGTGGCCAGCGTTCCGGAAGAGGTCGTTCCACTTTGTATCCAGGCTCACAGTCAATCTTGGTGTAGGTCATCACTCGTTCAACTGACGTCATTAAGTTCTCGACATCCGATGTTTTTCTGACCGTGAATTGAGTGAAGGTAACAGTTTGGTAGACATAGACTAGTGAAAGTCCGGCAAAAGCTAATTAAAAAAAAGGAGGCGATTAATCGCTAAACGAACTCATCATCATCGTGCATAGCCATCCGTTCATTCATTTGTTGGTTCGTTCTACCAAAGCTAACCGTTGATACTACAATAAAGTTAGGTCTTTCGTAATCAAATTCAATGTATGGGCTTAAAGTGTGACATCTTGAACTTCTACCAGCCATAATGAACTACTAGTCGTGAATGGATTAACTGATTACTCTTACCATTTGTCATTGGGGAAAAGCCGGTCGGACAGGACAATTCGTAAATACAGTGCGTCTTTTTAAAGGTCTGTTCCTATAAGTCCTTCAAAATACTGTGTAGTTTTTAAGAATTAACCGGTTTCGTCGGCCATTTTTGGGAACAACTGGCCTTAATATTTAGCAATTGACCGGTTCGACAGGCCAATGGTGACAATTACTAAATGCCGCAAGCAACAGTTGTTTCTAGGTGTACATACCGGCATCTTGAGACACCAAAACTGCACCAACAGCCACTGCACCAGTTAACAGGGAAGCAAGAAGATCTAAGCGTACACCGAGCCATCGCCCACTGGCCATCACCATAATGAATGACTGTGTGTGGATATCTTGAAATCTGCAGCGAGAAAATTACAATCAATCAAACCTGGCGGGACACTCAGACCGTTTTCAGTGAAACATTTTATATTGAACAATACATCAAAGGCTCTTGTGAGCCAATCCGTGAATACGAAATGCTAACGCGTAACGCAATATTGCGGTAAGCTTATGTTTTTTATGCTTTTTTGTGGAGGACAAACACAGTTGACTAAATAATATTCGTTGCAATTTACTAGGAAACAACCATATTCATTTTGCATGCGTTTGGTGTCCGTGAAAAACATGTCTGGTTGACAATACATAAACAAGTGACTCAAAATGCTAGCTGTGTCACCAATTCAACAAGCTTGTGGTTTGGAGTTACAGAAACAGGTTGTTTAGTGCACTTGGGTCACATCCTCCTATATGCAAACCGGGTCGGTACAAACATGGACCCCCCCCCCCTTCTGGACCCCATCTGGACCACAATTGGACCCCCTTCTGGACCCCCATCCGGAGCCCCATATGGACCCCCATCTGGACCCCCATCTGAACCTCCTTTTCTTCTTCCAGGAAATGGCCAAATGACAGTTTTGATTTAATACACATATGTGCGAAGTAGAAAAAAAATGTAAAAAAATACATTAAAATTGAAATGAACAGAAGATAAATTAAATAAACTGGCGACTGGAATAGGAACTGAAGAGCGCTATAAAAAATTACAACATATTTCCCACCTTTATGATTGCACCAGGATTATTTTTTTTTGGAAAAGTAATACTTTATTTACCAAAAACACAACACTGATTGCACAAGGATGTCTTTACAAAAATGTAATTACCGCTGACCAAATCTTACCTGGCTGTTAAAATGGAGATGAGTGTTTTTCAGGTTTCTTTTAAGTTATTATTTGATGTAGAATCTGATATTTTCGGAGACCATAATTATTTGTATTTATAGTTACCAAGTAGGCAAATGCTCCTGTTATCACACGGTCATTGTCGACAGCAAGAGGTTCTAACCGCCCATTCTTTGTTAAATCCTGTAATGACATTAAAGTTATCAGTGTTTCAACAGAATGAAACACTGAGTGGAAATACTGTAGCATGACATGTGTTATAAACAGAAAGTGAAACGTGACAAGAGCACACTGTGTTGCAAATTCGTCGAACCAAGCTAAGGGACTGTGCAATAATTATCAGGAGGGATTGGGAGGGGGGGGGGGGGGGGGGGGGGGGTTGGAAAATGCGCTTCAAGTAGAAAAATATTAGGTAATACCCCCTTCTAAAGGAGTGAATTTTCTTATTGCATTCCCCCCCCCCCCGACCAGTCAGAAACTTTGTATGACCCCCGCCCCCTTCACACCGTTTTATATACATTTTCTTAATATACACCCACCTGTTATTGCTACGAGGTAATGTTTGTTCCAGACGTGGATCGATATACAGCAACACTATATGTTTACTTGTTGGACATCCGTATCCGGAACAAACATGACCTCGAAGCAGTGTTCAACAAAGCCATCCGATTCCACTTCTGAATCACTTGATTGCAAATCCAAGTTGCTTGCACTGGAACTCATTTCCTCGTTAACGTTCTCTTAGGTTTCTCGTGGGATACAAGAATGATCACCACGAGCATACTGGAGAACTTGTGCAACCAGTGCCACTTTTAATACCTCCACTGATCTTAAGACCATTCTTGTTGAGGTACATCTTCAATCTGTTGCAATATGATTATCTATGTTGTGGTGAAATTATGATTTTGGTACAATTTTGTCTGCACTGGTTCAAATTTATTTTGAACCAGTGCAAAATATTTAAACTGGAGCAAAATATTTTCACCAGGGCAAAATATTTGCACCGGTGTATAACTATATTCTACTGTGATCAAATGTTATTGACAATTCAAATTTAAAAAGCCAGAAACACTTTATCACAATATTCGTCTTTATATTATAGAGATAGAGAAGAATAGATAATCGTATTGCAACAGATTGAATTGCAGTTCAGCCACAGAACAGATCATCAAGCCTTTTAGTGAGAACTACATGTATAAACACTTGAAATAAAATGATAATCCCCCTCTCCTCTTGAGTGACTTATTTTACTTTGAGCCCCCCCCCCCCCCCATCCTTGCCTTGATTTTATTTGATGCCCCCCCCTCTGGTTTTCCAACCACCCTCCTGATAATTATTGTACAGGCCCTAAAATGCGTTCGACAGAGAAGAAAATATGGCTTTTACAAGCAGCTGTAGAGTTTCTTTTCACGGTATGTCATTATTATTTAACGATGGTCTCCGAAAAGACCAGATTGTACATAAAATAACAAAGAAACCTAAAAACACTCACCTCCATTTTAACAACCAGGTAAGAATTGTTGTAATTTTTTATAGCGCTCTTCAGTTCCTTTTCCAGTTGCCCAGTTGTTTTATCTTCTATTTACAGGTGTTTTATCTTCTATTTATTTCAATTTTAATATTATTTTGTTTTTACAATTTTTCCTACTTCACACACATGTTTTAATTCAAAACTGTCATGTGACCATTTCCTGGAAGAAAAAGAGGGGGTCCAGATGGGGTCCAGATGGGGGTCCAGATGGGGTTCCCGTTTTGTACCGACTCATGCAAACCTGTTTCAAATTGAGATGCTCAACTCAACTCAACGCTACCTACACCCAGACCAATTTTCACAACACACGGTCACAGACCCCTACGGACAAAACAATACTACATCAAAATTTGCTACGAACTGTCCGCACGGATCCGCTCGTTTAAAAGAATGTCTAATGTTTTAGTAACATTTGACGTTAAAATTAATCATAAAATGTTTAAAGAAACGCTCGCCCTATGATTGTTTAGTTCGAGTTCATTATTAAGGGAATAGTAAACGCGACCAAGTGTATTGTCCTAAAATATGAGCACTAAATATAATAAAATTGACTAACGCTATATAAAATTAAAAATATATATTTACAAAAGAACATTTAAAACGTTCAGTGCAGACACAGTGTAAGATGTTGTTTAATATGACCGCGTTCTCTAAACTCCGTGACGTATGTACGGTGAGGTTATCATACAGGCAATACGTGGCGTTAGTGGTGTGTCTCTAGAATTAATTAAATCCATGATGGATTTAAAGTTGCTTGAAAAACCAATTTGTTTTATTGATGTGTGAAGTTGTTTATACCTGCAAAATTGGTCCACGAAATCTTTTTCTCTTCCTCTTGTCCGAATTGTGTCTAGTCCATTCAAGGTCTCCGAAATATGAGAAAAAACGGGACTTCGACAAATCGACTCTAACCGTTTGAGCTGTCTTGATGTCTTTAAATAATACCTGGCAATGAACATGACGAACACAGTCAATGGAACAACGCCAAACAATAGCCAAGGATTTGTGACAGTTGGAACAAGTATTGATGTAAACAACAGCAACACCAACTGGATAGACATCAGAAATGTTTTGGGCAATACTTCATCCAAACAGCCTATGTCTTTAGAGAACCGATTCATAATTCTTCCCACGGGATTTGAATCAAAGAATAGAACCGGTGCTTGCAGAACAGCCACAACCATTTTATCATGAAGACGCTCAGAACACCTTTGAGCAACCCAATGGAAACAATATGCCCGAATAGTGGCAAATACTAGAGACGCGCCGACCAGACAGCCATATATACTAAGGTTTCTCTTGTCTCGCTGATCTTCTGGTTGCCTCTTTGTAAGAAACGACAGCCATACGTCAGTAGAAACAAAAATCACTAAGAAAGAAAGGTAAAAAATAAAAAATAACAATAAAAAAATAAACAGTGCTGTTTCACCGACATGAAATGGGAAAAATGAAATTTCGGGACCTAAACCCAACATTTTTTCTTTAATTTTTTTATTTGATGTTCAAGGTTAACCGTATTGTTCCTCCAAGAAGCAACTTACAATACTTGCTGATTTTCCTAAAGACAAAAAAATCCCCCAAAAAAGGAAAATTGAACAACAAGTTCTTCCTTTCAGTGGCTTTATCATTATTTTTTAAGTTTGTAAAGACGTTTTTCAGTAACGTTAGCATTGTGTTATGACAGCGAATTAGTTTGGGGCTGTATGCTGACAAAGAGTAAAACCATAATAACGGCAAAACCACAGCGACAAACCATTGAAGAGTGCCGGAACTTTTGTAGAACTGGATCAGTAGAAATCTTGAAATAATAAGTATAAAGCGACAAACTGATCCTTACGGCAAGGAGAAGAGATTGAGACAGAAGTGAGATAAAAACGAAAAAGGCCCGATATTTCGGTTTGCAAAACAAACGTTCTACGGGGCCCCTTTTTACTTATTATAACAATATCAGACTTGCCCCGCCTTTTTCAATAAATATTGCTTTACTAGCAAGAACCGTAAAATCGATTAAAATTTTTCTTTGACTTACCTTGAGTGATGAGACACAAAAAAAATATTGCAATGATCACCAAAGAAGGCACTCCACTTCTGAAGAAGTTCCAGTAAAGCTGAGATGACACTTCGCCGATCGCACGATCTTCTTCCGATATTTCTAGACCCTTGGATTCATCGGTTTGGTGAACGATTCCTTCACTGCTCAGGTCAGCATTTTCATCTTTCTCTCCCGCCTCAACCGCAAAACTATCATCTGAGTTATTCTCGATCAGTTTTTTATAGAGGGAGTCAACTTTTGTATTCAAGAAACCTTTATCTTTTAGCTCAGTGAAACTTCCTTTCCCCAACACACGACCCTTGAACATCACAATCACGTTATTGGCTTCCATCATGTGCTGTTCTTGATGGGAGGTTAGCAATCGCATTTTATGACCTAATATGCCTTTGATACATTTTTCAAAGATATGCTGGCCAACTTTAAAATCCACAGCACTTAGAGGGTCATCAATCAAGTAAAGGTCTGCATCGGCGTAGGCTGCACGTGCTAAGCTTACTCTTGCACGTTGACCTCCACTCAGAACCTCACCGCGTTCTCCAACAACCGTTTGGTCACAGCTGGGAAAGTTCTTTATGTCTTCTGTTAAGGCGCATGCTTCAATAATTCTGGTGTACTTGGGTTCATCGTATGGCTCACCAAACAAAATGTTTTCCCTTATAGTACCTGAAAAAACCCAAGGTATCTGAGGTACATAAACTAGGGTCCCATTACAGCTTATGTTGCCGCTCGTGTGCAAGACCTCGCCAGCGATTGCTGAGAGAAGAGTAGACTTTCCACTGCCTACTGGTCCGGTGATAACTGTCAAACTTTTTGGCGCGGCCGTGAATTCGATATCTTGCAGAATATATTCATTTTCTCTCTTGACTTGTTTCTTCGTCAAACTTAAGATACTTAAAGCAATTTGTTGGTGTAGATCGTTCACGTTTTCAGGCGAGGAAGCAACTTGCATTCCATTCCGATGATCTGTAAGACTGTTTACAGGACCAATTGAAGGAAAATTATCTAAAAACAGGAACTCTTCTATTCTTGCGAGGGAAACATAAGCGTCATATGTGTCCACAAAACCATAGCACAAACGCATGCAAATGCTCAATCTTAGCAGAGTGATGAAAGAGAGAAGCATGAAAACATTAACAGGTGTGAGGGGCTGACCAGTAAGTATAAGAGTGATGACAGAGATCAGGGTCGCTATTGGTGTTGGAATATATTCCAAGGCGGCATTAACTGACAAAACGGCACTCTTCATACCAATGATGTTGATTTCTTGTCTGTAAAGAAATTGTAAGTAATAAAATAAATAAAGAAAGAAAGAAAGAAAGAAAGAAAGAAAGAAAGAAAGAAAGAAAGAAAGAAAGAAAGAAAGAAAGAAAGAAAGAAAGAAAGAAAGAAAGAAAGAAAGAAGGAAAGAAAGAAATAAGATCTATAATGATATATAAGGATAGAGGTAATGTTACACGGGATGATTTTTAAAGACGATTTTTAGCGCATGTCGTTACAGACTCAAGGAAAGAGACATGTTTATTCACTGCTAAAGTCGTTACTGTCCCATAATGATTTTCGATTTTTACTTATTTTTATATTTTCTTTTCGTTTGATTATTTAAACTGCAGCGGAACCCCATTAATACAACGGTACCACTAACATGCCGTATAGAGTGTTTTTGGAACTGTAGAGAGTTTAAAACTACACAAATGGGCGAAACTGTGAAGCGCAAGAGCATTTCGTTCAAGAGTTATAGGCGAACGAGTGTTAGACACGGCTTATCTGAAAAAGCGTGACGAATTGCGTGACACATTTCATACCTTTATAAATCGAAAGAAAAACATAGTTAAAACCTGAAACTTTTTGTGAAAGATTATAACACTGGTATCCACGTATCATGTTAGAAACAGCCTTGTAGGATGTATACTTTAGACTTTTTAATTTTTATGACGTTATGTGCAAACACTATAAAGTTGGTGGTAATGTTACGGTACAGGGCATTGTGAATTCAAACGTACGAGTCAAACAGGAAGATGGTGATTACCTAATAATCAGGAATAATCTGAACGAGGCAGTTTGACAACAAAATGTTCCATTCTTTGACAAATGCTTTTGGCGTTTTTTTGCATCAACGGGGTATAAAATATATAAAGGAATTAAGGTCTGGGGACTCTTATTATTGATCGCAATAACGGCGTTTTCAGATCAGAAACTAACTCAGCCTTTGTTCGGGCTTGGAAAAATTTGTCGCGATAGCGAGGTGGTCGTATTAATGGGGTGAGGCTCCACTTAACAATTGAATAACTTTGCACAATTCTAATCACAATTTCGTTCTCATACGCCGATCGATTCGAAACTTCAACATCCCCCTTTGGGCAACCCCTTGCGCAACCCCTTGGGCAACCCCTTGGGCAACCCCTTGGGCAACCCCTTGGGCAACCCCCCGGGCATTTGGACTTTTTGAGATTGGCTCGTTCCAATTCCCCCCTCCTGGGCTAAAATTGTGTTCAAATGCCCTACCCTAGTTCCGGATTTTGACGATGAAATGATAGATGTTTAAATAGTGTAATATTCTGCCCCGTGTATTGCTATTGATGAGGTGCGGGAAGCAACTCCGGCCTGGGACAAACCCAGAACGACGAGCAAAAAATGTTTTTTTTTTTTTTGCGCAAGATATCAAACGCGACACGGATGAGGCGGGTGAGTGGGCACGCCAAACCCGCGGGTTTCTTAACAAGTGAATACTAATGAGCGTCAAACCCCTTATATACCCACTAAACTGCTCATTAATAAATTCCCACGGGGCCTCTACCAATTCAAATTGACTTGAATAGTGTAATATTCTGCCCCGTGTATTGTTATTAATAAGGTTCGGGAAGCAACTCCGGCCTTCCCCAAGCCCCCAGTGCGATGAGCTGACAATGTCAAACTCGTCCCCCACCGGAATCACACGATGTGACTCCTCATTCCTCCCAATCCTTACAACAAACAAGTCCAAAGTTGGCTACTGTGGTAATATAACAAAACAGTTGAAAAAGGGGTATTACAATGTACATCAGTCAATAACACTCGTAAACGACAAGTGAACGTAATGTTTAAATTGTGTTGAAACACACAAGGCCGAGAAAAAATAAAGGAAAAACCAACAAAACAGATGACCTCCAGCGTTAATGTCCACAAAATACCGGCACCAACCAAGCCACTCAAGTCATGCACTCTTTTATAGTCCTTGCCTGTCTGCAACTCCAAATCCACCAATCTCGCCGCAGGACCAGCCGAGCTCAACACCTGCTTAATTTGATGTCATGGAGTGCCGTCCTACTCGACTTCCGGCCAACGTGATCCATAACCTCATGAAAACTCACATCCACCAAAGCCATAGAAATCGCTGCACTGCACCGCGTAGAAGCGTAAAACGTGACCCAGACAACTTCCGGTGCAACTGACCAGCCTAGGTATCCAGCCTAGTTTAAGCCGCCGAACAATCAAGCGAAGAAGCCGCACTCTGTCATAAAGGAATACTTGTAAACATACCGAGTGACATTAACCAACTTATCAAGAGAAAACGGTGAATCCTTCATCCATAAGTTTAAGAATCTAGCATCCAAACAAAGCCTGGGCTTTGATGGCTCCAATGAAAGCAGCAAAGCCAGATAGGGTGGATCATCCCTTCCCCCTAGTGCTCCAATAGCAACGCGTTTCATGATTTCCGCGGAAACCAATCCCAGATAATTTCTTTGACAAGATGCATTATTTGGAAAAAAATTTGCGATGGATAAAAGGAGCAATCAAAGAATTCGTCCTTAAAATGACTCACGAAACGGCTGTTGGAACTCCCTGAATGCCTACTTTCAAGGACAGCCAATCGATGAGTATCCTCTCCGAACATGGATAGCCAACCAAAACGGACTTCCAAGCATCCACATTTCCAAAATGGACTTCCAAGCATCCACATTTCCGTATAGACCTCCCACGCTAAATATTCCGGATCCCGAAGACATAACTGAGACAAAGAAGGAGAAGCCCCGAAATTAAAGCACTGGGATGGGCGCGGACACTCTCCAACCCCCCCCCCCCCCCCGAACAGGGACCCACCAATGTTCACCCAACGGATTTCCCTTATATTCTGAGGAGTAGACGCGTCGAACCGAAATCTTGCATAACACACTTCCCCTTGGGCATGGGAAATTGACTCTCAATACTTCTCTTTACCGTAAAATTCTAAAAGGAAAAACCCAAAGAAAAAATAGGCGAGTATGAGCTTAATAGTACCCAAGGATAACAAGGATGGGGTCCCCGATCAGGAGAAAGCAACTTCCCACGCCCGTAAACGAACGTCCACAGACAGCCCAGAACAAAAGGCTAGCCCATGTGAGTTGCACCCTAACCCGAGAAAATAGCAAAACCTCCCCAAGAATAGAAATTACATAAAGGGAAAAACAACCAACTAAACGCACGCGATTCAATAAACTAATATTAATGCATTTTCAAACGCGAAAACGCAGACATTACACTAAGAGGCAAAAGCTGAACTTCAATGGAGATGACAAACAAAGCGAAACGTGAAACGCAAGCCCAAACGCCAGAGCACGACTATGAAGAAGGGGAAAAACTCTGACCGCACTTTCCCCTCTTCGTGGGGATTCCAGTGATCCGCCACGTTCCCTCTCAGGGCAGAGACTGTGGTAACCCATCTCCCGGCAATAATGGCAACAGATGTCGGCGAAGCGACTTCCTCGATTAGGATTTTCCTGATTCTTGTCACCCACAACACCTGGATGTATTCACGGAAACGGTCATCGCTCGGAGTTGTCTTCTCTTTTACCCCTTCGAAAACCGTAGAATAGAAACCCGCCTTGAGGTGCTTTATCTCCTTTGCCACCATCTTGAGGTTCAAGAGATAATCCAATGCTACGAAATTGCTGAAAAAGAGACTTGGAAGTCGACATGCGACGAATGTCGTCCAAGGTACTATCAACGGACGCATGTTGTAGCTTTTCGAGTTTCTGCAGACATTCAGCTACAACAATCAACTTAGCCGAAAGGAAATAAAACAACCCAATCAATCGGTAAAACAAAAGAACACTCAGCATTCCACATACATAAACTTTTCCCAAGACAGGGACACAGCTTTGAAGCTGCAAAACTAATACCCTAGAAGAAGCAAAATATTCTTTAAACAGAAAACCCGACAGAACTAGCTCGCACCCTTACCAACACCGAAACATAACTGGCTCTTAAATTCCCCCGTGGCAAACCAACGCTAAACTTCACCGCCACAAGGGTAAACTCTTTACACACAACCAGAAAGGCCAAAATTTCAGTGCCACGCAGGCGGCGAAAAAATCTTATAACCATGCGGGCAATTAACTCTCAAACCTCGCAAACAAACTTTAAACGGCCACACATGCAAACACTTCACAATCACGGAAGCAAACACCTCATAACTACACAATCAAACACTTTACCGCCCCGACCGATACTGACTTTTTCGTTCCCTTCCTAGTGCGCCGACGACAACGGCAACAGAACGGCCAAACTTAAAACGTCAAAATTCCCTCCCAAACAACCGACCCCATAACAGTAAGCTAGGGGGATTAAACCAACCCAAAATCAAAACACAACCAAACAGCCCAAAACTTCCACGCCACGCAGGCGGCGAAGAAACATCTCAAAACCACGCGGGCAAATAACTCTCAAACCTCGCAAACAAACCGCTGAAACAGCCACACTGGCAAACATCTCACAATCCCGGTGGTAAACATCTCATAACTACACAATCAAACACCTAACCGCACCGACCGATACTATCTTTCGTTTTCCCTTCTCAATGTGCCGAAGACAACGGCAGCAAAACGGCTACGTAAAACGTCAAAAAGCCCTCCCGAACTCATGACAGCGAGGGGAATTAAAGTAACCCGACAGCGACCCACAAAAGACCACTGAGATTGAAAGACAAGAATCACCTCTTGCGGACGTTCAACCGGTTGCACCGAATCTGCTTGAGGGGCCCGCGCCTTCACATGTCAATCATTCGCCGCCGGACGAATTTTCTCACGAAACCGTTCACGTTCTCCAACAGGAGCAATTGGAACCTGGTCGTCCGCCATAGTTTGAAATCGCCGTTTGATATCTTGCGAGTGCTGAGAACGCCAAAACCCACTTCTTCGCGGGTTTCTAACAAGTGAATATCAATGAGCGTCAAACCCCTTATATACCTACTAAACTGCTCATTAATAAATTCCCACGGGGCCTCATTACCAATTCAAATTGACTTTGAATAGTGGGAATAAAAAAGACATTTTACATTTATTCTGGTGTATGGCTTTATAGCTGTCACTTTCATGTAGCAATGGAGTCGCTTTCACTGAATGTTCCGGTCGTCTGAGAGTGACGATTGTGAATCATATTTGAAGAAGTACATTCTTTTATTGTGGATTTACTCTTCAGCAAACCCTTAAACTCCTCCACAACAACGACGTGATTTCCGCCGGATATGTTCAAATTCCCCACCCCGCCTAGGAAAAGTCCAAAATCCCCACCGCCTGGGCACGGAAAATAAGCAAATGCCGGGGTATGCCCGGGGGATGTTGAAGTTTGGAATTGATCGGCGCATTTTTATCCCTGAAAAACATCATGAAGAGAAGTACTAAACGTTAAAGTTGGTTTAGTAACTCAACATTAATAGCAGCTATAGTACCTCCGTGTAGTTTTTATCTTTTCTCGGTATTCACCTTCCCACGCATTTGTTTTAATGGCGCGGATCCCAGAAATCACCTGATTCATCAACGAAATGCGACGATCAGAAACGGCGGCTGTAAGCAGGCGCAGTACAGCACCAGCATGGGACAACCCAGCGAAGAATGGCAGAAGTAAACACAGGAAAATGACTCCCATTAGACCCTGCCAGCCAACAAAAAACACGAGTAGCGGTGTAGTCAGTGTGATTTCGATAAACGTAAATAGCCCAAGGAAAAACCACTTTGCAGTCTCTCCCTCCAATCGCTGAACATCGTTTGATAGAAGGTCAATCACGTGACCTGTTGAAAACTCCAACAGTGAATCCTTGCTGAGGAGAAGTGTCTGAAAATAACGAAATGTTAAATTTAACTTGCCACGAGGAATTGGTTCCAATGAAGGGTGACTGGTTAAATTTCAAGAGCTAGTGTAGAAAGTGGAGTAATCCTTGTGCATATCACTATCTTGTGAAGAAAGCATTGATCTCAGGTGTGGGTATCCCTTTTATCGGGGATGAATAAACGAAAATGGGAAGATGGTCAGCCGGGTGTTTTTGTTTTTGCTTTTGTACAAACGTCAAGGTCTTCGAAATAGTCCAGTAAATTTATCGAAAATTTTCAGAACCTTGAACAAATTATAACAGAATAAAGATAAAAACACAGATATGTCTTCTATTGCCAGAAAGAACGTATCATAACTGTAGAAAAATCTACGTACCGAAAAATGGGAAATTGCTATTTTACTGCTTGCTAAATTTATATTTATTCAAGATGGCTAGCATTTACTTCTACCAAGAAGTAGTGAAGATGATCTGTTTGTGGAGAGTGTATAATATTGCACCAAAGAAGTGACAGGCGTTGCAGGAAGCTGGGAGGAGCATCTCAAAGTAAACGAGACATGGATCAAGTTCCAAATTGACACAGGGTCCCAGCCAATAGGTTAACCCAAAGTGATTAAGAAAGCCAAAGCGGGACTAATACAGTAAAAACCCGCAAGTAAGAACCTAGTTTTTAAGAACCTTTCAGGCTAAAATTTGCCAGTTAGACCCCCTCTATACAAGAATCTGTTTAGCCTAAAAATTGAAACAGCTTCTTATTGTCTCAAATCTATATAAACAATGTGTACAGTACACTTGGGAAAATGAGAGTAGTACATGTATATAATGTATATATGTATATAACTTAAAAGTTCTGAATGAGAACTTCAAAATATGATCAGTGCTTCAATTTTTCTTATTATAGTCATTTTTACATAAATACTTACTTGGCATGCAGATTTTATATAAGGAATAGGCTGAATACCACTAAATTCTATTAGCTACAATGTAATTTTTTTCTTCAGAAAATAAGAACCTATTTAAGAACCAAAATTGCCTAAATTTACTGTGTCTCGGGAGTTAAGAATTTGCATATATCCTAGGGTAAATAATAAATGACGTCAATACATTATGCATATCGGACAGAGGAATCAGTGGACTACCGCCAAGTCACTCATTAGTTTGCCAGTCCACAACAAGGCATTTTTTGGATTGGTTTTAAATGCGTGATGCTCCTGACCAGTATTTTGTACTTACTTTAAGGTAGATTAGTCCTTTTAAGGCGCTGCTAATTCTGATGCTCAACAGTTCGCATCGGTAGTCAAACTGGTGAATACTGAGGGAACCAATTAAGGCACAGATCCCCAAAGCAATGGCAGAGCTGTAGAGTAGATAACTGTTTTGCGGATCAGCTGACATAAAAGATACTATGAGATATCCAAGTAGCAATGGCTGAAGTAGGCGGGAAAGTGAATTCAAACCACCAGTTAAAAGGAGAACCACAACGTCTTTAATTGAGAGCATCTTCATTACGCTTTTCCAAAGTTTTGGTTTTTTACCACTGCCTCTACATTTTCTTTTTTCCTCTTTCCATTTGATCTGTAGCTGATCTATTAAAAAGCTGGTGCTGTTTTCTTCAGCAAGAGGTAAAAAATCATTTTCGTCTAAAGCTCGTTCACTGCCCGTCTTGAAGACACTGTTGATCCACTGAAATAACAGACTAGACACGAAGCTGACTTCGTCCGTATTGGTATCGTCGATCTTCTTGTATTCACCCATTGCCATAGATCTAAAATGAATTTAAAAAAAAAGCATTCAGAAAAGA
Source organism: Cladopsammia gracilis (assembly GCA_022457155.1). Classification (NCBI taxonomy): domain Eukaryota; kingdom Metazoa; phylum Cnidaria; class Anthozoa; order Scleractinia; family Dendrophylliidae; genus Cladopsammia; species Cladopsammia gracilis. The sequence goes on from JAJGOT010000376.1 coordinate 128,580, forward strand.
AAAACAATGCTTCGTTAAAAGAACTTAATGATTGCAACCTAAATTACAATTTTTAAATTGCAATTTCTAATTTAATTTTTTATGCCAATGAAACAAATAATACGATAATGATAAGCCGTTCAAAAATCGATTGGCCGTTTTCATTTATCCATTTTGTATTTGTTCACCGTATATGTTCCCAACAAATGACAAAGGATAATGTTGTTTAGGGAACTGAAAGAAAAACACTACTAAAGCACTACTGTTTCCTTTATAAACTGCACGGTTTTTTATCCGGTATGGACAAGGAGAGCTGTGATTGAAGAGGAAACTTCTAAAACTCTCTCTTTAGTACGAGAATTTGTAGCCTGTGTAGCAGGCGTCGAGGAGAAGGGAACTCCCCCCTCCCCGTTTACGCCTACCACGCAGGTTAGAGAATTTGAAACATATCAACAACTTGTGAATCTGTCATATCAAGCCAAAACTTAATTTTTTTGTGCCACGTAAAAAATTTAATTCATTCTCAGGGACAAAAGCAACGAATTGAAATATCAAATTACTGTCGCTCGTCCCTGTGACTGTGCGATATATGGCTAAACGTTTTCAAATAAACTCATTTTACGAAACACAACAAAGAAGTGGCTTGAGGTTAAGGTCCACGATTGCACGGGTTTAATAGTGGCATATATCTAATTCAATACTGGTTCAATAAAGGCTGCTTTGGCAATTGGTCATTGGGCATCGGGTGTTTGGGCATACGGAACGCAATGCAATGTTTTGCTTGAGTGACCGCCAAACAATTGCTACAAAGTCATTTATGATTGTTTTTAGCTTTTATGCAAAGAAGGCTTAAGCTATGCATCAGTTAACATGCTTGAGAACACAAAACAGAAAACACAACCAAGAAAAGCTCGTAACACAAACTGTGGGACGCTTAGCCGGTCTACCGACATTAACACATTTCCAGCTTTGCGTTTTGTAGATTTTAAAGCCGTTTTGCGCTTCGTTGAAACGGGTCTTTTAGGGATTTGGTTGAAATCGCAGTGAATAATCATCTTCAATGCTGTCAACTAGATTATCGACCGCAAATCACATCCCCATCGAGAAAACCGTTGTTAATAATAGGGCTTTGTAAGAAAACAGGAGTTATTTGTTGCAAAAGTTAGTTAACCTACCTATTTCAATTTGAGGTTATCGTTTGGAAGCACCTTGCTTGCCAAGCTGCAGCTCAACAATTTCAAAAAGAATGTACAAAGCTGCTTTGTTTTATGTTCAACCCTGCACATTATTTTGTTTAAAGTGTGAGCCCAAATGTTTCTACTGGTCAGTTGCTCATATGCATTTCAATACCTTAAGTGTTTTGAGCAGGGTCAAGGCAAACGAACAAAGGAAGTGGAGAACAAAAACATATAACAAAGGACTGACTGAGTTTCATAACCAGTTTGTTCTATCAATTGTGACTCAACTGACAACTGAAATTGTAATGACGCAAATCACATGGAAATCACATAGTTGAGAATCCCCACGTACTTTAAAACATCCAGTGCTAGCTAGTCGAGTAGTTTTTCTCTCTGGGTTTTTATCGAAGCGGCTACAAATAAATTTGGTCGAATTTTGCAATCTCTCAGCAAATTTCGGCTCAATGAAACAGTGTCGGTTCAGTGTGAAACAGAGCGTTCACCATTCAGGCAATTTGGAAGGCGATATGTTTCAATGAGTTTTAATGGCATGTTTCAGTTTTGCATTTTTTATCAAGTTATGATAAGTCAATAGAGCGTTAATCTGATTGTCCAAAAAGTTTCTAGAAAGTTTCCCGATTATATGAAAGGATTGGTTTTGCAACTCATACAAGTGATTTTAATTTCTTGAGTCCTTTTTATCTCGTTAATGCGCTTGCGCATTAAGCGAGATTTCGAAGTCGAGTACTAAAAAGGGACAAAAGTTGTTAACAAAATTTTGTGGACTTTTGTCCGGGGGGGTTTCTTGTTCCTACTTTATAGAAGCTATATTAGGGCATTGAGGATATGGTTGGTTAAAGCGGTTAGGATTTCAAGAAGGGCGTCACATACTGCCACTAAAATGTTTGGGGAGCACCCCCGGACCTATTGTTAATTTCCCTAGGGTATTGGGATGTCAGAACTTGTGATGAATTTGTCATATCTCACATTACGTTACCGCAAAGGCATTAAGTTCTTCTTATAAAGTTTCGATATCTCACGTTACCTATCAGCTTCAATCATTTATCGTAAAGCCAAAAATAGGTCAAATGCGTTTTTTGGCAAACGCAGTTTGAGAATTTCACGGTGTATTTTTACGAATGGCGACGTTTTAAGAAAGTTAAATGGGACGGGAAAGTTTGTGTTTTAATATGAGCGATATGGCAGAGCAAAATTTGCGTTTGTTCTAGTACGCGGGTGGCGGCTTAGAATTTTAAACATGAACGCTTATCAGCATAAGTGGAAAAGCGTTATTTCCTGAATTATTCTAGAGCTCTCACGCAATGCAAGTATGAACGTCCCAGTATGGGAATCCCGAAACGTCGAGTTGGATATCGAGTTCGAGTTCGAGTTCGAGTTGGACTTCGAGTTGGATTTCGAAATATGAAAAACTATAATCGATAAAAATCGACAGTCTCCTTACGGACACCTCTCTAATACGGATACCTCTCTATTACGGACAGTTTCCTGTGTCCCGACATAATTCTCACATATTTTCTTTAAAAAAGACCTCTATAATACGGACCCTCTCTAATACGGACAACGGACACTAAATTCGGTCCCAGAGAGCAAATTAACTTAACCTCTTTATCACGGACACTCCGGTGATCAGGTGATGATAGTTTGAGTAAGTAATACAGTTTCCTGTTTGCGGTTACAAACATGTATCGCAAGACGTTTTCAGAATAGACCTTATCACGGTTTTTCCAAAATTTTATATGGGCCTGATAGCAATAATCCATCGACACTGCTGGGAAAAGCGTCTCAAAATTAGTAAAATGGCCGAGTTTAAAAGCGATATCTTTTAAAATAATGGAGATATAGCTCCGCAAAGTCGGCAAATTTCACAGACGTTTGTATCGCGCGGCCAAATATCTTGCCTACCGGTAGGCAAGAAATTTGGCCGCGCGGATCTGGATCAGTAAAATCCTGTACAAGATAAACTAGTAGTTTCCATTGGAAAGTGAAGTGCTGCGAGTAAAGCTTATTGCAGAAGAAGACTTGTTTGGAGATATCTCGTTAATTGCATGTACTTTAGATAGTGAACAGATGAGCGACTTGATCTATTTTGCCATTGGATTAACTTTGCTAATATATATGCCGTTCGAACGGCAAAACCGCACGGCTACTGAACGGATGAACGCGAAGTATGAATAAAGCCGTTTCTGATGGCTCAAAACGGGAAAGTTTGCAGAGATTAGCGACCTTTAATTCTCTCTCAATGTAATGTGCGACTCTGATGAAGATAACGAATGGAAAGCAGAACTATCGACTATGGTCTAAGTAGAATTTCGAGGCGACTGGAGGCGTTGGAGCGATTTTACCGCCGATTTCCTTCGGTGGATCCGATCGGCTCGATGAGCGGAGTGCTGTCTCTTTCAGAGGGAGGACTGAAACAGTTGAAATAAAAATCGCTGGAATCGCGAATCGACCGCAAAACCACTCACTGAGACACAAGTAAACACACAAAGAAGTTCAGATGAACCAGTTTTATTCAAATATCGTTCCTAATTTTACGCTCAAACTCGAAGTGAATTTTCCCAATACAAATCCTTATAATTTCGCTATTACGCCATTTACCACGACGTTTATCACTTGAGCTTAGGCTACCTGTGCTGCCAGATGGTACGTTGTGACAAAAGGCAGTATCCTCTCGTGACCTTTTTTCTTTTGTGTAAGTGCCGATTGTCTAGAGGCAAAGACACCTTGATGTTTTCTGGGTAACCCCGTGATTTGAGGCGTTGTTTGAATCTTAAAACGCTCTCTTCAAATGTTTTCTTTTTTATGAAGAGTTAGTTCTAAGCAATCTTATTGCTTTCGCCTTTAATGCATCCATATTTTACGCCTGGTGGGTCAGGCGTGAGACGATGTGTCTGTACTGAAAGGTCTCGGTCGGCTTGTAGTGAGTGTTGATATCCAAGATGGAATCTTTTGTGAATCTTTTCCCATTATTAAAACACTGTGGTGACAATCTAGTTAAATGCTGTTTTCTTTTGTTTTTTTAATTTTTCTCGATTTTTTTTTTCCTACTAACTCGAAATCCAACTCGAAGTCCAACTCGAAGTCCAACTCGAACTCGAACTCGAAGTCCAACTCGAGGTATCATTACTACTGAACCTACCTGCCATGATCTATCAAGAAACGAAACATAATTATTATCAATTCGCTGTTCTGACTCAAATGAGTTCAAATTTTATATTCAAGTTCCGATGAATTTCATTGCATTCTCAAATGCTTGTTCATTTGGCTCGGATGGCTTTATGCCGGTGGATTTTCAAGATCAGTTGCTTATACGCGCCACACTGTGAAAGAAATTTCCGGGAAAGTTTAAAATTTTACAAGATTTTGGTCTATTCTCTTGCCAAATAATGCCATTTCAATGTAATCGATTTTTGTAACAGTTAGCGTAAACTTCGAGTTCTACGAAGGGTTCGAGTTTAATCAATTTTTGCATAACCGGAATTCAATTGGATAAAAATGTACGACGATGAGTCGTGCACTTGTAATAAGCTGAGCGTGCAAGGCCTAGCCGTGTGGTTTTAACGCAATGAGAAGTTCGTAGACAATATAATAATTAAGGCCTTTAAAAATCAGTTGAAATCATTAATTCAAATGGATGGACTCAATACCTATTTAGTTTACTCTTAATTCAAAAGATAAATAGTATTGAAATATTTATGAAGAGGAATTTAACCGTTGCAACCCCTTAAAACTGTACTTATCTATATCCTTGGTGCACTGTATTAAATTTTTCTTAATAGGTTTTTAGAAGACTTACCTTCTACATGCAGCTGAAAAAGCTAGGCTTAAACGTAACAGTCGCTAGACTGTCAAAAATGCCAACGGAGGTTTTAGCGAGCTCCACGCAGCTATAAAGCGTAGCGAATACAAGCTAAAATTACAGCCTTTACTGAGACACTTACGATACGACCAAAAACAGATCGCTGCATTCACCCCTCTCATAAAATAGAAGTCTGTATACAGGTGAACATTTCAAGTTCGTTTACCAACAGGTTGCAACTGAACTGACTGAAAATTCTAAAAACTGACAGGAATCTTCTGCGACACCACCTTTCAACAACCTTGACGGGCTTTTTTAATTTCGTTCCTATTACAAATTAAGTTATCGTCTCTTTCGTAGAAAAATACGTAAGCATTGGGAACATCAAACTTTAAGAGGGTATAAAGGAAAAGTAACACACATCTGAACAGCGCCACCATTTTGGACGGCAATCTATCCGTTCCGATGTTAATCGCGTAACTCTTTCCTCCTTTCCGGTTCTAGATTTTTCTGTTCGTGAAATGACCAGATTTTTTCCGGATATATAATTGATACTATCCATTAGATTATTACAATGGAACTCAATTCATTCTATAGGTGTCAGAACATTCACTGAAGCGTGATGCTTGAAGTTGTTTCTCGCGGAGAATTTACCTGTAAAGAGCTGTAAACCCGGCGCAGCTTTTTCTCGACAGCTACAGTGAGCTTACTTTTAATTACCATTTTGTAAACAAGGCCAAACACACGACAAATTAATCTAGCACTGCTAAATGAGGGTGCTAATGGGGGTACCCAATTGTCAGTTAACTACTATTTTTTCGGCCAATTGTCAGTTAACAAGAGGCTACACTGGTAGCCTATACTCATGCGCTTGTATAAGAAAGTTTTTTTTTCTTTTTTAACTGGGTCACGCTGTCGGAAATCGGTTCATTTCAATATTTTCATTCATTGATCTTATCAAGTGATTTAGCTTGACAAGTAGGAAATTACGTATATCAGTAAGGCTTTTAAATTTGCAAAGTTAAGATAAGGTTACTTTAAAGGCCATGAGAATGACCAGAGTGAATGCGTTTTCGGGATTGGACTTAGAACAGCCGCTTTACGAAAATTATTCGACATTAGATTCTCATACAAAAACCATAATTTCTCACCTGTCAAGATAGCTTCCAAAACCGTAATAAGGATCGTCAGTATTAAAGATGTCTGTTTGATACAGGATCGTACACAGAGAGTATGGGAAGGAAAAAATTCGAAACTCACTGATGCTTGTGTCCAATAAAATCCGGTGTGTCCGCTTACTTTGGAGTCTGCTTAATACAGGTTTTAGTGTAATCAGAAATCTTACTCATTTAATCTAACACTGAAAAGGGCTCGTGTGGTCAACCCCTGGGTCAACCCGCGTTCGCGTGCTAGGACAAAATGACGAAACAAAATACACACCATACTACCATCACTTGTCGCACTTCCCATTAGAAAAGGTAGCTCCATTTCCAACTGAGCCTTTGTAACAGCTTTCCCGTCGATCTTCTCTAATCGGAACAACTTTAAATCAAACTCACCGAGTCCAAACTTTCCGCTTATTGTTTGATTATATGTCCATTGAATTGTGCTTTGTCATGTCAAACGGTATGCGACTTATGTGTCATTCGAATGCCGATCCTTTGTCATCATCTCGATAAAAACTCAGAATAACTTTGACCACGCCACTCGACGCCATCACGGAGATCAAGGTCAACGCTCTACGACCCTGGTACCTTTCGCATATAATATCGGTTAATATGTCACCTGGTCACGCAGCGAGGCAGGTAAAAGTCACAAAATAGCTTTGCTGTTAGGAAAAAACTATGTTGCTTTTATTAACAACAACAATCGTTAATTTAGTATAATTAATAGAATGTCATTTCACTGTTACCGTATTTTCTCGATTAAACGCCGGGCCCCGAATAAACGCCGGGTATAATTAAGGAAGTTGTAAGTAAGCTCCTCAAACGTTTGTTTGTGGTATAATAAACTTAAGATTTAAGGGCAAGGTACAAGGCTGCCAAGAAAAACGAATAATAACCCTTTCTTAAAAAATGGCGGGCGAGAAAAAACTGCTGATACAAAGAAACGCCGGGTCCACAAGGCCAAGTTTGAAATAAACGCCGGGGGCATTTAATAGAGAAAATACGGTAACTTTTCATTTATCAGTAAACTACTACTATATTTTTGGGCAATTGTCAGTTAACTGTTAACCCCATCAGCACCCTCTCAAATGCACTGGTATTCTGAATTTCACTTTTGCCGGAACGCAATTGGCATGAAAACAAAACGAAAAAACTCGCGAGATAATAACGCCTTTTGTCACAACATTTCACCCACGACTGAAAAACCTTAAACAAATACTGATGAAAAATGGAGTTTCGTTCAAAACCAACCATTCCTGAAAACTATTTACAAAACGCCGCCTAACACATCATACAAGACGTAAATCACTTAACGACACGACTCATAACAGCCAAACTTTGAAAGCTACTATAAATGCATCGCAACCGCAAAACCACATAGCGGAGTCGGTGCAGGCCTGTCATGAACCTCATTTCGATCTAAGGGAAACTAAAAAAGTGACCGCCAGGAGTGGTGCCCTGTTTATCCGCTCCAGACCCAATATTTTCTATACTAGTGTATCCAAAAGATAGTAACTGCTGCGGTATATTTGTTGTAATAATGCTGTTTTATCATCTCGCTGGTATTACGGAATTTTGTCTTTCGTTTTTTGAGGGGAAGCAAAGCAAATGTAACCGGGATGAATCGACGAAAATTCCAGCTGATAAGACTAATTTTGTTTTGTAATTCACGCATCAAGTTCCTGCAATGTCTGTAGAATATTGTTGAGTGAAGGACGCGTTGACCACGAGGAAGGTGCGAAAATTTAGGTTAATTACTGTGTTCGCGTCTCCCAAGCTCAGCTCAGGTTTCGCGTCCCCAAGCGCTCAGCTCAGTTCAGTCTCATCGACCGCTGTCGGAGTGATTTCAAAGTAAATTTGTCTTTTATTCCGTACAATCTTCGAAAATGTTTGCCATTCAACGGTCCTATCACCATGCCTCACAGTCTTCGCTCAACTCGTGGTAGTCTTCGACACTTCAGTTCCGATTTCGACTGGGACATGTTGGACCAAAATATTACAAATCTCGCAGCCAACAGCTTGAAGCAGCAAGCGAGGCTCTTGTTCGTAGCGCAGTGCATTCTGGCCCAAAATGTGTTCGTGGCGCAGTGAATTCTGGTAAAAAGCGATCAAATCGAGATTTTTCCTAGCTTATATTTTTTTCTCATATATTTCTTTTAAATCCTGATTATGTTGCTGCTCACTCGCTACGCTCGTTCCGCAGCAATAAGTGCGTCCATAGCAGACGTGACCGAAAAATGACCACGTGATCACCATTTTCCCGCCATTTTTCACGTCAAAATATATAAAACAGCAGACTTGATACTTTAGCTAACTACAAAACTTTCCGTTTCATTATGCAAGAGTAGGAACAGCAAAATACCATAAATTTTGATTTTCGTTCTATTTTCGAATACTGCTGGAGAGTTGAAAAAGAAATGGCTGATGGCGGGATGTCTCAGTGCTAAACATAGCTCAAATTGTCCTGGCATGGGGAATTAAAGGCAGCTCTAGAGAAATGACATGTTGTTACGGCCTCCTTCCATTAGATTCGGCAAATGTGAAGATTGATATTTTGATAATTAATATTAATGTCTCATCTGATCAGATATAAAGTCATTGCACGTGACGTATTATCGATGTGGGCTTTTAATTGTTTTAAAATTGCGGCAATCTATTGTATTTGATTTAGAAAGTCTTTTCAATTGTCAAATATCCTAACAGAAAATAGACAATGAATAACTGAAAATGCACTGTGAAAATTGAACCAACAACACATTTTCATCGTCAATTAGCTAGCAAGGCGGGAAAAGTCTTTCACTTTCACTTCCCTAACATCAAAATTATTTACATTCACACTCGTGATTCTTTGTTACTCATAACTTTTTTTGACTTGCACCAACACGAATTTTCAAACCAAGTTCTCTCAATCTTCTCTATCCTGCCAAGAACCATATCCAGTTGACTACTGCGCCTCGCATTTTCTACATAATGTCTGATTCTACAACGCCATCTTTACCATATTTATTTTATATTTATTTTAGATTCTTCTTTTTTTAACCTCATGTTTCAACGCATTAACGAGATGGCTTTAAGAGCCCTTTGATTCTTGCTAAAATAAAGCTGCAAGCAACAATGACACTTATAACTCGAAGGAATATGAATGAAACCTGATTGTTTTTACCTTTAATGCAAAGCTATGCATCAGTTAACATGCTTGAGAACACAAAAACAGAAAACACTGAAAAAAAAAATAAAAATAAAAATAACACAAACTGTGGGACGCTTAGCCGGTCTACCCACAGCAACATAGCTCCAGCTTTGCGTTTTATAGATTTTATAGCCGCTTTGCGCTTCGTTGAAACGGGTCTTTTAGTGATTTGGATGAAATGGCAGTGTATATTCATCTTCAATGCAGTCAACTAGATTATCAACCACAAATCACATCCCCATCGAGAAAACCGTTGTTAATAATAATGCTTTGTAAGGAAACAGGAGTTATTTGTTGCAAAGTTAGTTAACCTACCTATTTCAATTTGAGGTCATCGTTTGGAAGCACCTTGCTTGCCAAACAAACTACAACTCAGCTGACAACTGAAATTGTAATGACGCAAATCACATGGACGAATCCCCATATACTTTTAAACATCCAGTGATAGCTAATTTAAAATAGTTTTTTCCTCGGGGTTTTTTCAAAGCGGCTGCAAATAAATTTGTACTAACCTTGCAATCTCTCAGTAAATTTCGGCTCAATGAAACAATGTCGGTTCAGTGTGAAATAGAGCGTTCACAATTCAAAGACTCTTTGGAAGGCGATATGTTTCAGTGAGTTTTAATGGCATTGTTCAGTTTTGTATTTTTTATTTTATGATAAGTCAATAGAGCATTGAACTGTTTTTCTAGAAACGTTCTTGATCATATGAAAGAATTGCTGTAGCAACTCATACAAGTGATTTTGTTTCTTGAGTCCTTTATAAAATGAGCGTGTTTCTTATTCACAAATGGACACCCCCGGGGGGACTCCCATATAAAAGTGACGGGGGTGCTGTATCAGAATCACGTTTGATGGACATGGCTCAAAAGAAGTTTTACCCTATGAGGTACTAATTCTGAATTTTATATGGAAGTCCTCCCCCCGGGATTTTGGAGATTTTAGAGTAGATAAATTAATAGGCGGTGTAGCAGACATAAATGGGGATGTGCGTAGGCTAATAAATTGATTATTAAAAAGGTTGTTTGCGTAAAGGGTATTTGTTTATAGTAATTCGATGGAATCGTTAAACAATTTTCGAATTGATTAAGGGTTCCTGGGTTGCTTTTTATTGAACAAGAAGCTGTACACAGCTTGAACTCGTGGCGTCTTTCACCCATTGCAGTATTTACTCCCGAGTGTTTTGAATGCTTTTTCGGAGAAACATAAAATTATGTCTGAAAAGTAACACTATATTCAGTAGCCGACACAATCGCTAACTGAAATGCAAAGTTATATAAAACACAAATCGTGTAAATCAAACCTAAGTGCGATTCAAGTCACGCAATGACCTAATGCGTTAAAATTTCCGGTTGACGTTTTAATTCAGTCTCGCGCATAGCATGTCAGAAAAATGTTCTTTTTTCAAACTTGTATTTTAAAACGCGCATGATTCACCAATCAAATCCTTTCAATAAGAAAACTTTCTTTCCATTATACAATTTAAAACAAGCACTGAACGAAGTGCCATTAATAATACAGGTTCAGAAGAATCGGTGATGAAATAAGTAAGATAAGAATTTAAACCTTGAATGCTATTTTCGGAATACAATACAAAATACAATTTTATCAGTTCTAGCTACACTGCAGACACTGCAGCTTGAACTCGTGGCGCCTTTATTAAACCCAGTGCATTATTTAGTGCTTTAAGTGGTTTTACGGAGAAACATAAAATAATATCTGACTACATTCAGAAGCCGACGCTACTGGTTAACTACTGGTTAAATCGAATGTCCAATTGTATTTTTCGCTATCAGGAAGAACATTTGTGTTTGAATCTTGGTACGAATTCCGGAGGAAGTTATTAAAGGCGATATAATTTCGAGGTCAAGGATGATTATATTAGTATTTGTTTTACACAGGAAAAGGTCAAGTGGCATTTATTTATCTAGTGAGAAAAAGACAACAGTCTGGAGCATCTATGTTAATGAATACTCCAATAAATTCATCATATCCAAGATTAATAATAATAGTAATAATAATAAATAAAACATATACAGGATTGCTGCTTCAGTTTTAAGAAAGAAAGAAACTGCTATCAATGCAGGTCCTGTTGAAATAAAAATCCATAATAGAAAAAGCGAAACCATTTAAAAAGAAATAAAATCACAATTTCAATGAATTGTTAAAAATAGCTGCTCCTCTGTAGTAAAAAGCGGCGCTTGGTGCATCCTAAATTTATCTTTTCTCAAATCAGGTTATTACTGTTCCTAGTGTTATAACGGTGAATGTCATGGTTTCCGGCTTACATTAAAATAGTTAAAAAGATATCTGTGAACTCTATTTGCAATACACTCTATAATGGAGAGGTTCCCAACCCAGCGGTTTAGTCTTAAGAGCAGTTCTCTGTAAGAATCGAGAAAAGTGGGAAATGAAAATTTTTGACCCCCTTTCATATTTTGCATGCAGATAGGTCTTTAGGGGGGATGTTCAAAAATGACCTTTGTTAAGGTCGTTTCTCCTTTGTTGCCATGGTAACACTGGATGTTTGTTGGCGCCACTAAACCCAATTTTGACCTTAGAAACTTCCTTAAAAAGTGCAAAATGTAAGACATCTTTTCTCCAGTCCATTAATACTGAACAAATCAAGACTTTCACCAGATGTAAAACCTTTATTCTAGTTTACATTTATGCATGTGGCATTTCCTTACATAAACTGCACATGAACTTAACGGTCAAACAACTTGATGGTGTTTCAGCCATTTTAGTTGACGAGTAAAACTAGCAATACCTTTTCTTGAATTTTTCCAAAAGTGCGCCGATTCTAGAACTCCAACTACGTGGCTAGTTTCAATAGATACTCTAGTTACTAAATCTATAAAAATCTCTGCGGGGCGGGTTAATTTTGGACTTTGGTTCACTGAGGAAAAACCTTCAAAAATCATTTGTTGTAAACTTTGGTGAAATTAACATTACGTTCATTCGACAGAAATCCTTTAAGAAAACCCAATCGGTCTTCAGGCTTAAAGAATAGCATGCACTCTATCAATGTCTGGTCAAATCGGCTGTTAATAGCAGTTATTTTTGAACAATCTCAATCCAAATAAAGCTTTTTACTGTTTTCTGCAGTTCTCAACTTGCGAAGAACGAGTAGGTTCTTTCTGCACAGCATACAGTTTCTGCACGAAATTCGCATATCTAAACCGTCTCTTGTGGCTGAGGAGCATACTGTTTGTCGTCAGTGGAGGTCCATTAACCCATCACAGTGCAATAACAACAGCTTTGTAGTACCCGGAAGGTCACCGAAGCAAGCCATCATCGGAAGCTTTGTTAGCCTGCGTAGCAAGCGTTCCCGTTCGAACAAATTTTTCCGCATTCTGGCCGCGCGAAAATTGGGACGAGAGCAAAAAATCGGAGGACGGGGGTGGGGGTGGGGAGATGAGCGAACGCTTGCCTGCAAACCCCACGATTTTGAAAAACGCCCACCTATTTGTCGCGGTTGATTTCATTTGCCGATTGACAGCTTGTCAACAAATAAGCCAATTACAGATTACCGGATGTAGAATTTTACTTCCTTCAAAAGATAAAACGTTTCGAATTCGTAAACGGCTTCACCGATTCATGGAATCCATAAACCTTCTCGCCATTTCAACACAATGCCGACTTAAATTAGAAGAAATATCCGTATATTTGCTTGCTTTGACTTATTGAATCCAACACCGGTTAACAGAGCCGGTGAAATAATTCCCGCTAATAAAAATATAACACTGCTCAGCTCAACTACTCAGCGCGCGACTGTACTGCTGTTGTTTGTTTACGGTTATATTATTTCTAGTTCAAAATCAATCTTCGCTTTCCTCGCTATTTTCTGACTTTTCTATGGTAGGAGCACTAATCATTCAGCTTCATTTCATCCTATATTTTGCTGTGACCAAAATAAAACTCGAATCGGTCCACAAATGCAAATAGATCTTCCCACACTTGCCACTTTCAATTCAACGCCGATATAAACAAACAGCCGCCGAAATAGATCACTTTCAACTTTAAAATTTGGGATGAAATCGTGGTGTCAATTGGAGTCAATTAGGTTTTTGAGAAAGTCTAAACCTTAATGACTGGCCTATTATTAATAGAGGAATAAGGTACGTATTGTTTTCTTTCCATGCCTTTACATTTAAGCGAGGAAATCCTTGTGTAACTTTGACTAATTAAATACGTGCGTTCTTCCAAATTTCCCTTTGTGTATATCGTCCAAGCAGTCCAGTTTTTCATTTAAATCGCACGCCGTCATCCCCATACAATTTACCTCTTCGACTGGATCCCGAATTATGCTTTGCAATGGAGAAATAACACTGAATAATACTGGAATAGCCTGTACCTCCTTGCCTTTTACTTCGCACTCCGCACATCATAACAAACAACTGAAAAATTAAACTCTTGCCGAATCCTGTTGGCAATACGGCCATTAAATCGTTGCCGTTAAAAAGATGGCGCATTGCCCTTTCTTGTTCCGTTTTCAAAGTAAAAGCAAGCCCCCGCTTCGCTCAGCTCCGACAAAACTTCGTTCAAACACGTTTCAAAATCTTTCACATGTTCTCCGAGCTCCTCTCGCAACTCACGCTCAAAATATTTTGCGTGAAAATTTGATAGCTACTTGTCAAACCTGTCACTCAAGGTGACCACACCGCACCAATCAGGAGCCCCGTTCGTGGACGAACGGCGTTTTTCAAAATCGTGGGGTTTGCAGGCAAGCGTTCCCTCATCTCCCCACCCCCACCCCCGTCCTCCGACTTTTTGCTCTCGTCCCAATTTTCGCGCGGCCAGAATGCGGAAAAATTCGTTCGTACGGGAACGCTTGCTACGCAGGCTAAAGCTTTGTTCGTCCACGAACATTTCTAATCTGGATTTACGGTATATTTCTCCGTCACATGTCATCATTCGCTCCAACAGGATATAAAACGGTTTTCTGATTAATAGTTTAACGATCAATTACATTTAGCTAAACATTTTACCGTCTTTCTTTCGCCTTTCTTTCGTAATTCAGGCCACCAGTTCAGGCAAAAACATCTCTGGTCAGCGGTATAACTAGAATACGATTTGACTTCATAAAATGCCAGCATGCCGTCCGCATCATATTGAGGTGCCAGAAAGTATTGGAATTGGAATGCCATAACTCTTCTTTTGTTAGATTTTCTTTCTATTTACAGTAGATTACATTTCCCGTACATTTCTTTGCTGATAAAACGAAAACGTGAACAAAAGGTGAACGACTGGATGCTTTCTTCTGATATTATAACTCTTGCTCTCCTCTGTAGCTGACTTTCGTACAGTATTTTCGTTTTTGGTAAATGCCTGTTCTGTGACTCGGTAAGCTTCTTCTTTTATTTATTTATTATTTCTTTTGCTGCAAAGCAAGGAACTTACGAGCAGGTTTGCCGTCTCCATAGGAATACTTCAACTGTAAACAACCGAATTTTTGCGTCTTTAACTTTTCTTGGCATTTTCTATTTGTTACCGCTTCGATCGTTCGTCCTCTTTTAGTTGATTTCTCTCTATGTAAAAACTTGCTTTCAAGAAAGAACTTTTGATTTTCGCTGAATCTACTTTCATCTGTTAATGGCCATGCACCTAACCATCAAAACAAATTAGTTCCAGCGCGCTCGCCGCTCAAAGCTGCAGCTGTTGCGTTCCGTTTGTCTTTCTAACTTGCATATTTTTGACACGAGTGACTTTGCGTCACTAACGTAAGTGCCGTAGTTACAGTGTTTCTGAAGAAGTGCATAGTATCCAACAAAATAAATTTGTACACACTTTCTAGGGGAAGGAGAGTATATATTTGAAGTATTACACTAGGAGATAAAAACCGTAAATACTCTCTTAAACGCCCCCCCCCCCCAAAAAAAAAATGCTTAATAGACTAAGAGGGAGAGAGATTGGGAAAGGGGGGGGGGGTATTGGTATTGTAGCGAAACACAAGCAGTTCACCACTCTTTTAATACTCCTAAAATTATAATAGGTTCCCACAACTTAATTTCTATAATGCGAATGTCACTCAAATCTCAATGTCGGAAAATGGAAAAACTGGAAGAAGAGAACACTCTAGTCTGTTTCTTCCTAGTTTTTATGCTATACCAAATCGCAACCATCAGAGCGTTTCTCGTCATGAATTCGTACTCGACCGATTGGCGCGGTAAAAAAATGTATCGGTACCGATAAGATAAACGGGAGACCCACAAAACCGACGAACTTGATGGGAACTTTTGAACCTCTTAAAAAGTGAACTTTGCTCGTGCAGTTAAATGAGGAATATCGTTTATGTAGGTGGTTTTCGCATTTTCTGATTAATGCAAAGCTCAAATAGAATACAGTCTGCGGCTATAATTTTTCATTTTCTGACGTCATTTGATGATCACTTTTGCGACTGAAATTTTGCTTCTTCCTTTGAAAAATAGCTGTCAAAGGACAAAGAACTCTCGCCAAACGGAAAACTTTTCTACAAACTGTTTATTATATTTCCCACCATTTTCCTGCCGGTAATTGCTCTTGAGCTGACTGTCTCCTGATACTTCACAAGATAGTTTTATGCGTCTCCGTATGTTTTTTCAGTTTTTTTCCGTATGTTTTTTCAGCAGACACGTGATTCCTCGAATTTTAATTGCGTCGACTTCTAAGATATGCGGCTGAAATACTAGCCATTCCCTTCAGCCAATTTCACTGTGTAGACCCGGCCGGGGTTTTTCAGACATGATTCACCGGCTATGATTCGCCCGTCATGAATCGCTCATCATGATCAGACAGCTGTGAATAAAATTCACCCATAAACGGAGTTCACAGAGTATTAAAATACTGACTTCCTGAAATAGTCCATCGCATGGATACCGCCAAAAATAAAACTAAAGGCAATACCCATGCCTATTGTTCGGTATTTTATTTTGTTCACGTGTCTACGTATCAGAAAACAAAAGAATGGGAATATGTACCCTTAAGCTGCTCAACGTAAACAGAATAGAATCGACAGTTAGTGACAATTAATGTAATAGGATGAGGACGCCACGTTAAACACTTTACGAAGGAACGTTGTATTTTAGATTCTACCGCTGACCAGCAGGGCTTTGCCTGCACTGGTGGCCTGGACTTCGAAAGACGTATAAAGAACGGAGAAAAAAAGGGGGTAAAATACCTCGCTTAATGTGATTGACTGAAAAAGATTAATCAGAAAACTGTTTTATCTTCTTTTGGAGCGAAGGATTACATGTGACGGAGAAATATGCGGTAAATCCAGAGCAGAATTGTACGTGGACGAACAAAGTTTCCGATGATGGCTTGCTTCGGTGACCTTCCGGGTACTACAAAAGCTGTTGTTATTTGCACTGTGATGGGTTAATAGACCTCCACTGAAGACAAACTGCATGCTCAGCCACAAGAGATGGTTTAGATATCCGAATTTTGCGCCAAAAATGTATGCTGTGCAGAAAGAACCGACTCGTTCAACTGCAGAAAACAGTAAAGTAAGCTTTATTTGGATTGAGATTGTTCAAAAAATAACCGCTATTAACAGCCGATTTGACCAGACATTGATAGAGTGCATGCTATTATTTAAGCCTGAAGGCCGATTGGGTTTTCTTAAAAGGATTTCTGTCGAATGAACGTATTGTAATTTCACCAAAGTTTACAACAAATGATTTTTGAAGGTTTTTCCTCAGTGAACCAAAGTCCAAAATTGACCCGCCCCGCAGAGATTTTTATAGATTTAGTAACTAGAGTATCTATTTAAACTAGCCACGTAGTTGGAGTTCTAGAATCGGCGTACTTTTGGAAAAATTCAAGAAAAGGTATTGCTAGTTTTACTCGTCAACTAAAATGGCTGAAACACCATCAAGTTGTTTGACCGTTAAGTTCATGTGTAGTTGATGTAACAAAATGCCACATGCATAAATAAAGCTTTTACATCTGGTGAAAGTCTTGATTTGTTCAGTATTAATGGACTGGAGAAACGATGTCTTACATTTTGCACTTTTAAGGAAGTTTCTGAGGTCAAAATTGAGTTTAGTGGCACCAACAAACATCCAGTGTTACCATGGCAACAAAGAAGAAACGACCTTAACAAAGGTCATTTTTGAACATCCCCCCTGCAGACCTATCTGCATGCAAAATATGAAGGGGGGTAAAAAATTTTCATTTCCCACTTTTCTCGATTCTTACAGAGAACTGCTCTAAATTGATTGGTTGACAGTTCTGAGGCAGCTGTGAAGTAGACGATTCTAGCTGCTCGTCTTTGTAGTCGTTCAATCTTGTCACTGTTTCCTTGTCCGCATTCACGCCACACAGCATCACAGTAATCTAAGACTGGAAGGACCTTGGCTTTGTAAAGCCGATTTGCAGCTTCTAGCGTTAATGAAAGTCTTATTCTGTAGAACATTCCGAGTATCTTGGATACCTTCATCCTCATATAGTATACCTGGTCATCGAAAGAAAAGGTGTCATCCAGTACAATGCCCAGGTACTTGAACGTATCCGCGCACTTAACGGACTGTCCATTTAAGCTTATATCGATTTCATCACAATTTTGACTCGCGAGTCGTTGGCCGGTACCGAACATCATGAATTCCGTCCTCTTCATGTTGAGTACAAGTTTTTTGTAGTAAAGCCACTGCGATAGATTAACTAGTTCCGTGGTGGATGAGGGCGAGAGATAGATCACTGTGTCATCCGCGTACATCATGATGTTGGAGAACTGGACACAGGATTGTAAGTCATTTATGTAGAGGGTGAACAGTAGTGGGCCGAGGATGCTGCCTTGCGGTACACCACTAAGGACCGGCATTGGACTGGATAATTCATCCCCAATGCAAACGGCCTCAGTTCTGTTAGACAGATAGCCCAGGAACCACGCTAGGGAGTTTCCTCCATACCAAATGTCGTTTATAACTTGCAAATAAGGTCGTTATGGGGGACGGTATCGAAAGCCTTTTTTTATCTATAAATAAGGCCCCCGGCCCCCGCTGTTTGGGTCGAATGGTGTCGTCTAAACCCCGATTGAAACGAATTTAAAAGGTCATGTTGATGTAGGTATTTGAAAGTTGAACGTTGACGGCTTTTTCAGCAATTTTTGAAATTACTGGTAAGATCGAGATAGGCCGGTAATTATCCATTACTTCCTGGCCAACAGATTTGTGCAGAGGAACAACTCTCGCCTGTTTCCACTCATTAGCTTTCGGCATTGTCGGATACGCTTCTACACGACAACCTTTCCCGAAATAGCTGTAAACACACTGTCATCCACTCTCCATTAATCTTCCAAAATGAAGGCGAGCACTTGGGCAAAGAAAAAACCACGAGTATTGTTCGTACATTCGCTATTCGCGAGCTTCGGGGAACGTTTAATCCACGTGCAGAAAGCTCGGATGACATCGCGTTTCGCTAAATTATAATAAGCGCCTCCCCCCTTCTCTATTAAGCTCCCCTTAGACCGAGATTTGTCTTCCAACTATGCATAACAATTTTTTGAAAGAAAGAATTAACACTGCACAAAAAAGGACATTCTCAGCGTTTGTATAAGCGACTTTGCAAGACTGAATTGTGTTGAGAAAACGGATTTATTTTTCTCTTTAACCCAGCTTTAAATTTAACAATTTTCTGATCTGTTGACTATCGCCTTTAGCGCGAAAGCTCTGCCTTTCAGCTTTTAGTTCTAAGGGAAGCAAACTTGTTCAGTGTTTTAATCTTTAATCATATACTTATCATGAGCAGTACAGTTTTATTTTATGACAAGTACTTAATTGGTATATATTGTGTTATACTAGGTGGTTCTAACTTTTGAGCCTGTGGATGAAATCGTAAAGATTGACCCTTCAAATGAAGGCTATTGAGCAGAACTTTCCTGTGGTACTGTTTATTATGCTGTAAAAAGGTGGTCCTAACTTTTGAGTCTGTGGATGAAGTATATGAAGTATATAAAGTATATGAAGTATACGAAGTGCGTGACCCTTCAAATGAAAGCTATTGAGCAGAACTTTCCTGTGGTACTGTTTATTATGCTGAACAAGGTGGTTCTAACTTTTGAGTCTGTGGATGAAATCCTAATGCGTGACCCTTCAAATAAAAGCGATTGAGCAGTAATTTCCTGTGGTAATCTTCATTAAACGTTGTACATGTACAAGATAGTTCTAACTTTTGAGTCTGTGGATGAAATCCTAAAGACTGTGACCATTCAAATGAAAGCTCTTGGGCAGTACTATACTTCAGTATGATGCTGTGTGTTTTTCAAATTGAAAGTGTTGCAACATTTTGGCAGAGATTATAGTGAAAGGATTTAAGAAAGCTTGCTGCCCGCAAATATTACACTGTTTTGGTATATATGTGAGGAGTGGAAAGGAATACAATTTTGTAGTAGAAAGGGAATCATATATCATAGAGTGAAATTTTGAATCTCCTGTCAGAGCCACCCTGTGTGAAAATTTATTGAATATCCCTACCATTTTGAGGCGAGTGATCTCAGCTATCCATTTGGGGCATGCGCATAACATTTTTTCTCCACTCATCTCATTCTTGACCCCAGAGCTCTTCTCTTTTACGCATGTCCAAGGGCGAGAAGAGCTCTGAGGGAGCGTGTGCCGGACATCGCTCTGATTGGCTTCCGGGCGAAACAAACTGCATCTGATTAGTTCATTATGATACGCGCAAAAACTTTATCAAACAGCCTGATCTAGTTTTCGGTCGTAGAAAAAGCTCACAGGAATATAACAAATATGAGAGAAATCCCAGCAAAGCGGTGTTATGACGCGAATTTTAAATGTTTCCGTTACTGATCAGAGACGGCGGAGCGTTTTGAAACGTGGGAGAGCTCATCGTACACGAAGCCAAGCAAAAAAAAGATCAAAAAAAAACCAGCAGCTGATTGGCTTCTCTAACACAGGCCGAAGGGGGAACTAAAGCCCCCCACCCCCCTGCTCCGCCGCCTATGCTGATGAACAGCCCAATTTCGACATATTAAAATTCAACTTCAAACAAATGGCATCGCTGCTCGCTGCGAGGCTTAGGGGAATAAACCATATAAATCCTTACTATAATTTCCCTAAGCCTCGTAGTGATGTCTTTGGTTTAAAGTTGAATTTTAATATATCGAAATTGGGCGATTTGCTTTTCGAAAGAACAATGGAAAAATAAAATTTTGTGGAAAAGAAATTGGATTTACCTCAGTGTAAAAACCTGCGAAACTCACGGAACTCACGAGTGACGTAAAACAAAGAAAACAAAACATAGAGTGCAAGACAACGATAGGTAGAATTAGGTAGAAAACAAAGACAGGTTTTTACACCAAGGACGAGACACACGTGAAAAGAGTAGCTCCGCTATTTTGTTTTAAGAATTTGGGCGTGCACTGTAGGATACGATAGGATAGGATAACTTTATTTAGACACGGTAAACTCATCAGTCACAATTATAAAAAGCCTAAATTATATACAGAATTATTATAAAATATGTAATAGCTAGAACTACATTACTCTAAAATTACTCTAAATAATCAATACTATACAACAATAATATTAAATGCGAAAATTTAAAAACCTGCTTCACATGAATGCCGTGTGTAAAAATTATAAATTTTCATGATGAGAAGAAACGCTCGCAGCCAGCCCGGAATGCTCTAAGTGAGTCAGCCTGCCGCAACTCGATTGGTAAGCTATTCCAAAGAACTGCTCCAGAGTAACTGAAGCTATTTTTCATATAATTTGTGCGTGGCTTTGGGATAGCTAGTTTGCCCTCTGTGTCTCTTAAGGAGTAATTGGAGACGCTACTACGGTCAACAAATTTGGAACTAAGGTATTCGGGAGTAAGACCATTAAGCGACTTATAACCCATCACAACCCTATGGATTTTTCGTTGAGAATCTAGTTTTATCCATCCAAGTTTTTCGATAAGGTTATCAGCATTTGCATCAAAGTTCGAGTAAGTGAGTATACGCGCAGCGCGATTTTGAAGTTTTTGAAGTTTACTGGCTAGGGTTTTGCCACAACATCCCCAGACAGAATTACAATAATCAAAGTGGGGCTGCACTAAAGACATAAAAATTGATCGAAGAGTCTCTGTGAGGTCCATATAGAGAAACTCTTGCGTCATCAAGAAAACCGAAGGCTCTGGGATCGATAATCTCCTTATTTCTATCTGTTGCTGTCGGCCTTTAATAATATTATTAATAATACATTTCTATAGCGCCTCGCCTTTTCTCAGTGATTCAAAGGCGCTAATTATATACATGCAGACTACATTAAGAAGCTACTGTTAAATTCGGAAAAAGCTTAAAAAGAAAAACAATAAACTAATTAAAATTAAGATATTCTAAAAAAGCTAAAACGTTCAGTGATTACAAATAAAAATGTAACGTTAAGTTAAAAAAGCTCGTTAAAAAAGTACGGTTTTAAGTTTACGTTTAAAAATGTCAATAGTTTCCGCATTTTTGATATGTTCCGGTAAGTTGTTTGACCACAGATATGGTGCCGATACAGAAAACGCACGCCGGATTAAACTTTAACTAATCTAGACTTTCTTTTTGCAGGAAAAGGTTGCTTATAAACGTTACCTTAAGCCGAAAAATGTTCCTTCGATTTTCTTGAGTAGAATTCCCTTTTTCGGCGCTAGGTTTCGACTCGAATTCATCCAATTCATCCAATCGTTCTCATCTGGGCATGCGTTCTATTATAATTCAATTCTGAGAATTGTCAAAACAAACTGAACTTGAAGGCTGGACAATAGTGAGAGGCAATGTGTAGCATAATCCATTGAACAAGCTGGCTCAAAACTGACATGTTCTGTCTTGTCCTTCCCTATACCAAGGCACGTGCCAATCGCTTATGTTTTTCATTATAATCTTTGGCAAAGCTTTCATTCAGAACATTTTTAGTTTCCGATCAAATGAAAGACTTTACGTGGTGTTTAATGATTGTATTTATATACACCCAATTGAAGAAACTTCTTCGGGAAAGAAAGCACAAAATGACTTCTAAAAAAGTTCAGACGATGATTTTGGATATACTGTGTTGTAATATATCAAACACGAGGCAGAGTGTTTCATCAGGATATCTAAACACTGAGAAGTGGGTTAACAAACCGAGGTGCAGTGGAGTTCTTTTTTAACCAATTCTTATGAGTGTTTAATACAGCTTCTGAAAGTGATCATTTTAATGAAAACGAAGAAATAAAATCGCCAAAATCTACGCTTATTAAGATCGAGTTTCTAACTGATGTTTTAAATTTACTCTATGCATTGATTGGTTCGAATGTGGTAAATGCTGTTTTGGGGCGTAAAGGTACTTCTATAGAAAACAATTGGCCAATACATTCCTCACTGGTGATTAATGATTCCTCTCTAACTCACTAATGCACCAATGTGACCAAATTCATCAACTTTCCCATTTTTCAAAACCAAAATCTTGTCACAGTCTTTAATCGTATTTAAACGATGCGCTATAGTGATGACTGTGGAATCCCTGAGTTTCTCACGCACTACATTCCAGATTGTTTGTTCTGTATCTGGATCCACGTGTGCAGTGGGCTCATCCAAGATGACGATCTTGTTTTGCAGCAACAGAACACGAGCCAAGCAGATTAACTGTCGTTCTCCTACACTCACGTTTGCACCATGCTCCAATAACTCGTGATCTAGCTGTCCCTCCAGACTTTCAACCAAATCTTTCAATTGCACATCTTCTAAAGTTCGCCACAAATCTGCGTCCTTGAACTGTTCCATAAGATCAAGGTTTTTTCTCAGCGATCCACTGAAAAGAACAGGACTTTGGCCAAGAACGGATATGCATCGTCTAGCATCTTGAAGATTTATATTCTTTATTTGAACATTGTCAATCATTATATCTCCATCAGCGTCTGGCATGCGCATAAGAGCTGCCACAAATGAAGACTTCCCAGCACCTGTGCGGCCTGCAACACCGATCTTTGCTCCTCCTCTGATGTTTAGGTTGATTTTCTTCAGTGCTTGCGGTCCCCCCGGATAGTACGTCAGTGATACGTCTTGAAATGTGATATTTCCTTCATGTGGCCAGCGTTCCGGAAGAAGTCGTTCCACTTTGTATCCAGGCTCACTTTCAATCTTGGTGTAAGTCATAACTCGTTCAACTGACGTCATTAAGTTCTCCACATCCGATGTTTTTCTGACCGCGTATTGAGTGAAGGTCACAGTTTGGTAAACGTAGACTAGTGCAAGTCCGGTAAAAACTAATTAAAAAAAGAAGGTGATTAATCGCTAAACGAACCCGATCATCATCATCGTGCAAAAAAAAAAAATTAGCCATCCGTTCATGTAATTGTTGGTTTAACCAAAGCTAACCGTTGACACCACAATAAAGTTCATTAATACATTCATTCATTCATTCATTCACTCACTCACTCACTCACTCATTCATTCATTCATTCATTCATTCATTCATTCATTCAGAAACGCATAAAATTACATGAAAGGTACCAAGGGAGTTGGAGGAGTTGGAGTAGGTCCTTCGTAATCAAATTCAACGTATTGGCTTAAGTTGTGACATCATCTACCAGCCATAATGCACCACTAGTAGTGAATGGATTAACTGATTACTCTTACCATTTGTCATTGGAGACTAGCCGGTAGGACAGGACAATTCGTAAATACAGTGCACCTTATTAAAGGTTTGTTCGTGTAAGTCCTTCAAATTGCTGCATAGCTTTTAAGTATTAACCTGTCTCGTCGGCCATTTTTGACAACAAGTGGCTTTCATATTTACCAATTGACCGGTTCGACAGGCCAACGGTGGCAATTACTAAGCGCCATAAGCAACAGTTGTTTCTTGGTGTACATACCAGCATCTTGAGACACCAAAACTGCACTAACAGCCACTGCAACAGTTAACAGGGAAGCAAGAAGATCTAAGCGAACACCAAGCCATCGCCCACTGGCCATCACCATAATGAATGACTGTGTGTGAATATCTTGAAATCTGCAGCCGGAAAATTACAATCAATCAAACCTGGCGGGACACTCTGACCGTTTTCAGTAAAACATTTTATATTGAACATCAAAGGCTCCTGTGAGCCAACCCGTGAATAAGAAATGCTAACTCGTAACGCAATATTGCGGTAAGCTTATGTTTTTTATACTGGCACGGTTCGATAGTTTTTTAAATTAAACGTAACGACTTTTGACGAACGCAAAGAAAAAATCAAGGGCTCCTATGAGCCAACCCGTGAATTCTCGCGCGGTGATTGGCTAATTTTTATTATCAATAAGAGTACAGACGGATAAAACGATAAACTGACGCCATCAGCGAACGTTTTTCTAAACTTTTCAGCGCTGCATTTTTCGTGGCGAGAATTCTTTCACAAATCCATAACTATTCAATGAGAAAATCGCCCAAAATAGATGAGATGAACCTCAAGAAGCTAAAACACAACCTTAAAGCGGAAGGATGAAGATGTTTGTTGAGAATCCAGACCTAAAAATTGGCGGTGAGCAGGATTGTAGTGCTGTCGCTGAAATAAGCTTTACCGGAGGTGAACTGAACCGTGTTTCAACGGTTTATTTGAGAAACATTTTAACCGGAATAAAGGTTAGTTTCAAAATTCCAATTCTTCTATGTGTTTCTGACTTACTCTACTCAAACTTTTGTGGCGATTGCATCTTGCATTTCCTTCCTTCGTTTCAACATCAGTTTTTGCGTTTTGTTATTGTAAAAAACAAATTGACGTCAGTTTTTTATGTGTCCGTCCTCTTATTGATGATAAGTTTCGTCATAACATTGTCAAAGTTTGCTGTCGATCCACTCACCTGCGGCTCGTGGATCCACAGCACTTTGACAAAATACTCAGCGTGTTCGGCTTATTATTTGGGAATGGCTTTCATCAATCGGGAACGGATGGCATTATTGAAATCAAAATTCAGTTTTTAAATTAATTATTGAAATCTTCCAACAGTAGCCTCATTCGAAATAACGAATGCTGATTGGATTGTTATTGACATCAGGCGAATGTTCACGTGCACAGCAAGCGACAGTTGGCGGCTTGACACATCTGACCTATTTCTGTTCGCTCAACAAAAATTCATCACTGAGTATTTTTTTTTACGTAAATAAGCTCTGCATTCACAAAAATACGAAGAAGAATTCTTAAAAGGTAGTGTGCTGGTATTGAAAGAGAAATTTTCACCAAAAGTGAAGAAAATTTCCTATGAAGTCCAAGCGACTGAATCCGCCTGTGAAGTTTTGACCCGTGTCAGTAAATAAGCCAATCAACATTCGTTAAGGCTACCGTTGGAAGATTTCAATAATCAATTTAAAACCTGAATTTTGATTTCAATAATGCCATCCGTTCCCGATTAATGAAAGTTATTTCCAAATAATAAGCGGAACGCGCTGAGTATTTTGACTGTAAATCCGATGGGCTGAAGTAACGACGCTGTTTTGCCGTTTTTGTCTTTCTTTAAACAAGAGGCTACCGGTAGCCTATACTCATGCGCTTGCGTAAGAAAGTTTATGGTTTATTTTAAACGGGTCACGCCCCCCCCCCCCCCCCCCCCTTCAACGAAGTTTGCGTGTCATGCATGGCACCATCACTCTAGACATGTTGATTGTAGCTACCAAATTTTCTGTACTCGCTTTGAATATTTTTAAATATTTAATAGGTTAATAAAATTTATTGATTCCCGATCAAACCCACACCAGTCTAATACTTCCCAAACCATGAATTATTTCTATTACATTGGGTTATTCCAGAAAGAATCCACTCCCATCCGACGGATGGCAAGACTGTTTGACCCCTCCCCTCCGCTTGGAATTCCTGGCCCGCTAGACCCCCCTTACCGCCTGAATTCCAAGCCCAAAGACCCCTCCTCCTGCTCGGATTTCCAATAAATTTTTGGAAGCACTAAATTTACAGGTAATGAAAAAAGTACACGTAATCGGATTCAGGAGATTCTGCTTTTATAATGTCAAAACTGTAATGATGAGTGCTATAAATTGGTGGAACATTTTAAAAATAAATATTGCGTGACGCATCATGAAAAAAAAAATAGGCTACACCGGTAGCAACCTCGTACCCAGGGTCTCTCATCTTCCCGAAGAGAGACCCTGGTCTGTTCTGGTCACGTGTCTTCTAGATTTTAGAAGATTCCAAATACACGATACGGGGGAGGGGCGGATAAGTGTGAAATTTGTCACCACTTTGTCTTGGGGTGTGAGTCAAAACAACAACACGTGGATTTCAACTTCAGAGAAAACACAGTTTCGCGGTTCCAAAACAAATGTCGAGTGGAAATGTTTCACAGACGCCGAAGAAAATATATAAATCGTCTTCCAGCGAAAATCCAAGTTGTTGCCGGCTGTGTAAATCAGTTGGGGACGTAACATGCTGGAAGAATCTGTTCGGAAAAGGAAATCGCGCTCTGCTTGCAACGGCGGAGATAATTTATGACAGACCTTTAACACAAGAACGATCATTGCCACATCTGCTGTGCAGGCCATGCGAAAGACGTTTAAAAACTTTTGAAGTCTTCCAGGCCACGATCATTGAAAGCCAGTCTTCTTTTGAAAGGATCAAGAGATGCATCGACCTATCGCCATCTGTGCCTCGCACCTTGACCAAGAACCGGGTCGAAGGCGAAGGACTCCCAAAAGAAAGTTCTTTATAGCCGTCGCGGACTGAGTTTCGAAACTGGGACAGGGGGAGAAAAGGAGGTAAATATAATCAGCTATAATCGTTATAACCTTTTTTATCTGCGATGTTCTGGCCATTTCTGCACAACCTCGCGTATGTCGTCGCTTGAACACGTGCGATTATTATGAATTATTACAACAATGTAAACAAATGACAAATTTTCTTCCAGAATTTGAATGACCGACCAGCAGATCCTAGGAATTATCTTCAAGAAAATTCTCCTCTTCTTTAGGTTTGTTTATATTTTTTCCATGTTTCCAGCGATTAGTAAAACTCAACGCAGTATTCCTTTACGTTTGTTTACATTGTTCAATTTAAGTGAGATAACTTTAGCCGGGTCATGTTTTGATTTGACACTGATCGTTCAGCCTGAATTTTATCTCATCAAATCACAACAATTTAAGGATTGGATTATTGAGCTTAAATGAAGTTGTCCTCAGTTTTTGCGTGTTTCCGTGTACTGAACATATTACGTGCATAATAATTTTGGTGACAAATTTTCTTCCAGAATGACAAACCGGCAGATTCACGTTACTCCAGGTAAGAAAAAATTACAAACTGGTTGTTCTTATTACTCCTTATTACATCCTGGTATTAAAATACTTACCGTAAAAAAAAAATACGCCTCGAATATTCATCTTGAATGAAGTTTTCAGGCTCTTTTAAGTTGTTACTTTGTAATCTACACCATGTAAGAAGTTTATTTCACGTTCAAAAGTTACTCTCTTGTTTGCAGAATGCTCAGAATTTGTTTTAGAATTTTTCAGTCGTTTAGCTGACGACGGATATCAGTCAGTGTATTGTTTTAATGTTCCAGCTAATTAGCAGCCTAGGTAGGATCTTACCTAGCTGGTAGTTTTATTCCAAGCCATACAATGTTTTATTCTATATGTATTCTTTTAGACATCAAGCTCTGAATCAGATATGCAAATCAAGTGTTGGCAAAATTGTTGTATCAAATTGACAAGGAGTTGGTTGAGGTTGCACGAAGAGACACTAGTTCAGTCCTCAGATTTTATTATAGAGATTTTGATGGCATGAGTACCCTCAGCTTTACAGAGATCATAAAAGAGATCCTCTCCCAGATGATCCTACTAAGTAACAGCCCAGGAAAGAAAACTGTGCCATTGGCACTTCTCTAGGGAATCATTATGTTCAATCAATGTAAAGAGACGAGTCGGCTTCAAAGAGTCAACACTGTGTTAGTTTGCTCCCCAAACGTTATACATGTAGTGACCTTGAATATTGGAAATGCAGTGGGTGTAAAATGACCTGTAATTCATTAACATTAAAAAGCTGAGAAAATGAGGATTTTAATTGTCTCTTTGAGAGCCTTTTTTTCGTTCAGTGGTTAAAAATATCAATGTCGGGTGAGAAAATGGCTTGAATCTCTCACCCCCCCCCCCCCCCCCCACTTTCATTAAACAAGAAGTTGCACTATGAAAGGTGGTTAGCTAAAGGAGAGATCCTGGGAATGAGAATGGACACCACCCAATTTGCATTGTAGTTTTGCCACTTATGTCCAGGATTGCATGCAAATATTGTTTACCAAAATTTATTTGACAGTTATTATAGATG
Organism: Cladopsammia gracilis; assembly: GCA_022457155.1. NCBI lineage: Eukaryota > Metazoa > Cnidaria > Anthozoa > Scleractinia > Dendrophylliidae > Cladopsammia > Cladopsammia gracilis. The sequence goes on from JAJGOT010000376.1 coordinate 157,155, forward strand.
AGGACACTTGTTGATTCCTATCATGAAGTAGTGTGGCCCCCCTCTGTATACAATCCTGGACATTACTCAAACCTTTACATTTTCATTGCCCACTCCAGACACTATTAAAAATACCATAATACTCTTTTAAAGTGCCGGTTTGGGTGGTGCTTGGTGTAAGCCTCATTTTTACAATTTCTTTTGTTTTCAGCATGAACTGCACGTGCTATGCTTCAACTTCGTCGCAATTTGCATACGGTGCACATTTGTATGCAAAGACAGAATGCTATGTCCTAGTGTTCCTACATGTACTCTGAATTCCATTGTGCCATTCTAACAAAGGAGACTTGAATAATTACACCCCCGGCGAGGCTGAGCCTGCACATAAAAGAGTATTATGGTATTTTTCGGAGAGTGGCCAATGTGCAGTTCCAGGAAATATCCAAACTGGTCCTGTGGACGGTCATTGGAAATTCCAAAGGGCAGACAGTGTTTCTAAACTGGGTGGGGAGTTTGGAAGGGGGGGGGGGGGGGGGGGGGGGGGTGAAAAACAAAATACCTTCTATGAGGGGGGTATGGATATTTCCTGAAGAAAAACAGAATAAAATTATTGTACAACAAATAACATGACATACTGTTAGCTCATGGGATAGTTTTCGTTCATTTAAATCTTGTGGGTGTGCCTGCATGTTGTGATCACAGTGAGTTCAAATACCTGTGTTCATTTGCTCCCTGCTTCTTGCAAGCCAAAATATTTTGTGGAACAAAAAAAATATATTCTGCAGTTCTCTTCCTTAAGTTTTTTTTTGTTTTAGCTTGTAGACAGTCTTCATAACTATGGCTTTTGCCTGTTAAAGAGTATGAAGTATACCATTCAGGACCATTCAGGAAGAAATTGGGAAACATTTCTTAGATGGTGCAGTACAATAATAATTATTGTTACAGTGCTGAGCGCCGAACCGTGAACAACCAACAAAGTTCCGTACAATTTTTTGACAGGTTTTTGACAACTTTGATGAGTTTGAGTTTCCCGCAAACCAATCACGTCTCAGGATTTATTGGAGGCCTGGCCGTTTGTTTGTTCTTGTCCTTTCCCGATAGTATCGAGATCTCGCCATTTCCCGCTAAAATGGCTTCATATCAGGTGAAGGTTGAATACGGCGAAAAACGATTCAGCACTTTTCTTCTCAATCATGGTGACTTATCTTTAGAAACGCTTCTCAATCAGATCAAAAAGCACTGTTCGCCGTTATCTCATCTGCCGTCCTCAAACATAAGGATTCGGTTCCGCGACGAAGATGGAGATATGGTCAATCTTTGCTCGGACGATGATTTTTCTTTTCAAGAAATGCTGAGAAGTGCAAAGGTTATGAACGATAGAGACTTGAGAAAAATATATATTCAGGCAAATGAAGTTGATTCTCCAATGCCCAGGAAGTGCCGACGAACTGAGCAGTATAACTCCGACGAGAACACGGCGGCATTACAACCAAAACATTTGTGCTTTACTCCTACGACTCCTACAAATAACGCCGCTTGTGCGACAAATCAGCCCAGAAGTCCCTTAGACGCTCAACAAAAAGAAATCGAGGACAACCTACAGGTTCTCAAAGTTCAGTTGTCAAGTGCGAAAGAAGAATTAGCGAAACTAAATCTAAACCAACAGCAGTTTCGCAGTCTAGCAGAAATTCGCGGTCGTGTCTGCAACAATTGTCACCAAGGCGGTCACACTAAAACAACGTGTAATAGTGTACCGTGTACTGACATAAATAAATGCAAAATCAAGGAAAAACACCCTGAAGAAAAGCAAAAGATCACACAACTTCAACGTGAAATCAAAGTTCTAGAGAATAAGTATGTGGACGAAGAGTCTAATCTCAAGAATTTCAAAGCTGCGCGCGAGAGAAGCAAGGGCTCTTTCTTTGCAGTCATGAGACCGCGCTTGAAAGCACAAAACATGTTTCGATATGGAAGTGGGAACAGAGCTATTCTGGATCGCGATCTCCTTGTTCTTCAACGAGCGCTTAGAAATGTTCCTGATTGGGATGAAAGTGAAGATTGGCGGCTCACGCAGATAATAGAACAATACGAGAAATCTAATGTAAACATTTATATGCCTGGCAAAATGTAAGTTTTTTACAACAGGTCTTGAAACTTTGATGAAGATTCATTCATTTCAGGTCTTGAAACTGTTTTTGTTGTTGTTATATGCCTGGCAAAATGTAAGCTCTTTACAACAGGTCATAAATTGAAATTGTTGGCTATTTATACAAAGAACAAAAAGAACTAGTTTGTTTACGGAACACATTATGAGCCCTTGACCTGATGTTTATCACGTTCTTGTTTAGAAATTACTCCTTGGTTTGATTTTATTTCTGTGTATTCATTATCTACTATCTATTTTATTCATGCCAACGAGGAATATGAATATTATGTATCGAATTTGTTAGATCACAAACAAATGGAACAAATTTTTTGACTGAATAAAATGTCAACTGTTCTGAGTTTTCTGATTACTATCAATGTTTACATTGTCCGAATTTACACTGCATTCTTTGACGAGCTACAATTCGGAGAAAAGCTAGTTATACTATAGCGGCAGATTGTTTTTGTCCCGAGGAACTATAGAATTGAAATTTTTCCCCAAACTAGAAATAGCCAATGTGCTTGAAATAGGCGAATGAGTTTGCAGGCGAAATATTTAGAACTGCATCAGCAATCGCTATTTTAGTCTCTTGTTCTGCCAACATTTGGTGCATTCGCAGATATTCCTTGATCTGATGAAAGCAGAACTCACAGGTGTTGAACTGGGGGCAATAGGGCGGCTGGTATATGAGTCGAACCCCACATTCTGCCAATATATTTCTGAGAACGGGTTCAATGTGGCGCGCGTGATGGAAGCCACAGTTGTCCATTACTATGCAGTCTTGGCGCTCAAGAACTGCGCTCCCATCTGCGCGCTCAAGTTGCAATGCTTCATCAAAAAACTGTAACAGTTCCATCCCATTTGACGGTCCATCTAAAATGTTATAATAATCTACACCCTGGAAGGAATGTAGGAGGTTGAGCGTGTAAGTGGCGTTGGACGCGTAGCGTTGCATCTCGAAAGCAACTTCGCCTAATGTAGCACTGCCATAATTTCTGTTTCCCGTTGTTCTTATCACGCTGGATTCGTCGAAAAAATGTAGTCTGTTAGAATCGAGGTTTGAGATTTCAGTAAGGTATTCATCAATCCGCTGTTGATTTTGCGGAGTCATGGACTCAAGGGGTATGACACTGTTTTTTTTTTCTGGTCATGACGAGTTTTTCGCGGACAACTCGGTTGATCTGGGATGCACTTGGTATATCTGCGGGATGGATCACTCCGTCCAGCAATAGTCGCTCTTGAAGCTCTCGGCTGTAAACACTTGGCTTTAGGATTTTTTGGACTTCGATAAATTCTAGAGCATTTTGTCCTAGTTTTGGGGGTTCTTGTGAATATTGTTTCAAGGGACGAAGAGAAGTATTTACTTCGTTATAGCGGCTAACGACTTTGTTTATATAACTTGCGCTCTTGTGGAGTTCTCGTGCAATTTGTCGCTGACCCCATCCTTCGTTGTGCAGGTCTAATATTCTTTCCCTGTACATATCTGGTAGAGCCCTTCCATTGTCAAAAATCCCTCCACTACTATTCACTCGTAGCTGTACACCGGCTAAAATGAAAACAAATCTTATGAATGAAACTGAACTGACAGTAAAGAACTCGATCTCGAACTGCAGCAACACCTCAATATTGACTAAAATAGAGTTTTGTCGGTGAATACTTACAAGCGTTGATAGGAAAAGCATTCATTATATTCTGGCGCCTGAAGCTAAAGAAGAAAAACTCGAGGATTACCGTTGACTCTCCCGCGCTTTTCTCAACCTCCGATGCTGATTGGTCAACTGACGCGACTCATCAAAGTTGTCAAAAACTTGTCAAAAACTTGTACCGAACTTTGTTAGGTGTTCACGGTTCGGCGCTCAGCACTGTAAAGGAAGGCAGAACATTTGTTTTTGTGCTTGACAATATTGATTGGGACGTCAAGGTGCATGACATGCGATCTGAAAATCAGAACATAAGTGTTCATGCCGTAGCGACAAGTACTGTCTTTGACTGCGTCACTTCTGACCACATTGATGGCCCAAAGAAAAATCTATGAGGAGCAACGTTCTACAAGGGAACGGTACAAACTTTTCATTGAAAGAATCCTTTGTGAAACATTTCCAGCTTTCAGCTTTCATCCCTTGCTTGCATGACAGGAAAGCCTCTGGATGCCTAAATATTAAGCTTTAATATGTCGTAGTTTGCGTCTTGCAACTCGGCGAAATTGGCGTCGCCGACGTCGAGATCAAAATTTGCCGAGTTTGAATTATTCCTTTTAACATTGAGAGCTGTCGCTGTCAATGTTCCCTGCGAAATTCGACTGATTTGGTCTTTAATGAGAGCATTCAGCGGCGACACAACGATGACTGGTCGAACTTGAGGAGAAGACTTTCCGATTAAGCTTAAGTTTCTTATCTTGTCAGAAGCGATGGCAGAAGATGGAAAATCATGGATTTCCCGTAACCCGTCGGTAGGACCGCTACAACATCTCGGCCACAGTAAATTGCTTCTAGACACTTGACTTGTTTTGGCTTTTAATAAAATGATACTTGAATAACCGCTACTTGAGACTGCTGAAGAACATCGTGCGTAATGGCCGCCAAAGAGCTAGCCTCGCTTTGAATTGGACGGAAATTGGACAAAAGAAAATGCGACAAAAGTCTTGAATGTAAAGGACCCCTCCCTTTGGGTTTAAAAATGTCAATTAGACACGTGACCAGACCAGACCAGGGTCTCTCCTCTCTCGCTCCAGGGGGCGGGAAGATGAGAGACCCTGGGAACGAGGTTGCACCGGTAGCCTGTACTCATGCGCTTGCTTAAGAACATTTTATTATTTTAACTGGGTCACACACCCCTTCCCTCTCAACGAATTTTGCGTGACATGTAAGTCTTGTTTTGTTTACATAATATCAGATATCATTTATCACGACTGAATTTAAACACGTTTTATAAGCATTTCTCAAAAACTAGCGACAACACAAAGAAAAATTCAATCACAAATTGATATCAACATAAATTCCCATTGAAAAATGTAATTTCTTTTCCGGTAAAGTCAAAGGAGGATTTTTCAGGTATCCCATGACGCCTAGCGCGTAATTATCGATCCTGATGTGTAAAATTTCCTGCGTTGGCGAGTACACGTGGTGAATATCCAACGCGAGAAAAGGTGAATCAAATCGTTATTTGGTTTCTATGTACATTAAAGTTTACTTAGATATCATTTGATCCGAGCCTGTTTGGCTATGCTTCGCAATATTTTTGTCTTTGTTTCGAGTGGCATACATGGCTGATCCGCTTCGTTTCTTTGTTGTGTTTTAACCCTTGATCTGTTTTGCCGTGTTTCGATTTTAATCGTGGGGACTTTAGCATATAATTACGCCTGATAATGCCCGGAGAGTGACTCTTTTAAATGTAATACATTGTTCCCTAAAGTCCCACGTTTTGTAGTAATTTATGACCGTTGAACTTGGTCAAAATCGGCGCCAAAAAATTCGCTTCGATCGCGTAGTTTTTTTGCTTTGGTTTTTACAGTCGAAGGAAATATCGTATTTAGTGCAATTGCAGCTTCCTTTTATGAGTTTGGTCAAATCGTATGATCGTTTGACACTTTCCTTTGGTTCGAAGCTAATAAATCGCTTGATGCTTATGTTTTTACAAGTGATATGGAAGATGGCAATATTTTTCATCTGCCGGAAATCCGGAAATCGAAGTCTTATGACTTTCAATTTGTCCGTGTTCCGAACATGAGAGAAGGTCGCCGCTCTCTTTACTTTTTGGGGAAGCAAACGTGTACTAAAACCATTAGGAACCTACAACAAGCCAGATTGGACGATGTGATATATGTTTGACTGTTAAAATCTTCGCAGTGGACGATGTGCTCGCTTCGAGCAACTCCATGGCAAATGACTGGTCAAGCAATTTCAGTTAACAATATAGCTCATTCGCGTTGCATCATGGGATACCTGAAAAATCCTCCTTTGGTAAAGTCCAAATGCTAGTGGCTTGACTTGGCTATTTGAAAACAAGAACGTGATTACGGGCACGCCTAAATCCCGAGGTCGCGTGCCAACCAATCAGACCAGTGAAAGTTTCCCGCGGGATACGGGAAACTTTAAAAAAGCAGGGCAATTTGTGACTACGAAAAGAAACCTTACCGAAACCTAGACTCATGCCGCTGTGCGCATGAGTAAAAGGCCTTGAAATTACTCACCACAGGCAGCGAGGACTGCTCCGATACAGGCATTGTAAAGAATCGACAGTAAATTGACGATGTGCTTATCAGTACGAGAGATCGATGTTTGACATTTTTTCCTCGGAAGAACTCTGACTTAAAATAGCTCTTAGTTTTTCAGAATCGCGACAAATATTAAACAAATATTCGGCATCAAGTTGTATGCTGTGTATAAAAGCAACGTTCACCTCGATGGGAGAAATACAGGACTGACTTATACACCAATAAGACCAAATGACGGAAAATGTTTTTCATGCGCATCCGTAAGAAACATTTGTCTTATATTTTAATGTATCATAAGAAAAGAAGCAATTTATATTTTAATATTTTAAACAAGATCAGAAGACGTCCGACATGGAGAAGAGTCACTCCTTTCATTCAGTTATCGTACCTACAAACCACATTACTATTGATTGTTTTATAAATGAAGGCTGTACCACAATGAAGCCAGTCATTCTTGTGAGTATAATATATACCTGACGTGAACATTACTAATGTGAAGAGGGTTGTAGGAGACTCTGTCGTGACACTTCAGTAACAGTAACAATGTTTTGCCGGAAGTGAGAGTAGCCGGAAGTCACTAAACAGGAAGTGTAGTGGCAAAGCTATGAACATAAATTTGCATGCAAAATCGTGACACACACACACAAAAAATAATAATAATAATAATAATAATAATAATAATAATAATAATAATAACAAGAAAAACGGAGCCGAAACCTTACGTCATGCCCCTTCGCGCTTGAGTAAAAAAGAAAAGAAAAATGGAGCCGATTTTATAACTCATGCCGCTACGCGCATGAGTAATTAGTTTGTGGTTTTGAGTTAAAACAATTTAATTTAATTAGTTTCTGTTTTCTATTTGCACGACTTTTTTGTGGAGAAAAAAGACAGTTGATTTAATAATGTTAGTTGCAATTTACTAGGGAACAACCATATAGAGCGTATGCACTCACGTGGCAAGCAGCTATGCAAATTTATTGGAACAAAAGAAAGTGTTAACATAAGAAAAGCGTTCAAATCCCACAGGATTGTTTTGGTACACCAACATGGCCGCCGTTCTATTGTTTTGGTACACCAATATGGCCGCCGTGACGTCATGTGCATACGCTCTATTCATTTTGCATGCGTTTAGTTTCTGTGGAAGACATTTCTGGTTGACATGACATAAACATGGGTGGCTCAAAATGTTAGTCGTGTCACTAATTCAACAAGCTTGTGGTTTGGAGTTGAAAACAATTTAATTGAATTAGTTTTCGTCTTCCAGGCCTAGGGCAACTCTTCCACGTTTCTTTTGTAAGCTCTGATTTTGGATGTATTAAGGTGATTCCCTAGTTTTGAATTGCTTATCGCTACTGCGCATAATAATTGCGTCATTTGCGAGTGCACGAGCGCGCGCACACTCCGAAGCAGTAGGGTTTCCTTTAAGGATTCAGTTACCTTAGCAAATAAGTGGCAGTTTTCTCCTAAACGAGCATGGTGACCTATCTTTTTTATTGCACGTATTTGAAGGAAATACTTCTCTCCATTATATATCCATATTCGAAGAGTACTTCATTAGTAGATTTTCAATATTCTCATGAAATCACTTTTACAATCTAGTTTTTAGCGTTTCACTGGGAGTGTGCGGTTGCTGAAATTGCCCTATTATTTTTTAAGTTTCTCTTTTTCGGTAACTTTAAGGCTAATTTTTCATCGCTAAATATTACTTTCTGGAAAGAATGGTTGCCTCTCAAGGCTAGGATTTTCAATATTGCTGTCACGAGCTAGCAAATTAGCAATATATTACAGCGCATAACTTGAAAACGGGCATGGTGACCCCCTCTTTTTATTGTATTTTTCTGATGCACTAGATGTGATAAATAGCTGTGCAAAGTTTTAGAAAATTTTCATTACAACTTCTTTTTCGATGGAATCACGTTAAACTTCTATAGAGTTCACTTGGGCCACATCCTTCTATATGCAAACCTGATTCTAATTGAGATGCTCAACTTAACACTTCCCACACCTAGATCAATTTTCACAACAGACGGCCACACCCCCCTACGGACAAAACAATACTACATAAAAATTAGTTACGAACTGTCCGCACGGATCCGCTCGTTTAAAAGAACGTCTGTTTCAGTAAAAATATTTGACGTTAAAGTTAATTATAAAATGTTTAAAGAAACGCGCGCCCTAAAATTGTTTAGATCAAGTTCATTATTAAGGGAATAGTAAACGCGAACAACTGTATTGTCCGAAAATATGAAAACTAAATATGATAAAATTGACTAACGCTATAAAAAAATAATTAAAAAGATATGTATTTACCCAAAAAGAAAAACGTTTAAAACGTTTAGTGCGGACACAAGGTAAGATGTAGTTTTGACAGCGTTTTCCAAACATCGTGGCTTATGTACGGGGAGGAGATCATGAAGGTTATGTGTGGCGTTAGTGATATGTCTGTCTCTAGAATTAATTAAATCCACAATGGAGTTAAACCCTCTTGTAAAACCAATTTGTTTGATTGATGTGTGAAGTTGCACATACCTGCAAAATCGGTCCACGAAATCTTTTTCTCTTCCTCTTGTCCGAATTGTGTCCAGTCCATTCAAGGTCTCCGAAATATGCGAAAAAACGGGACTTCGACAAATCGACTCTAACCGTTTGAGCTGTCTTGATGTCTTTAAGTAATACCTGGCAATGTACATGACGAACACAGTCAATGGAACAACACCAAACAGAAGCCAAGGATTTGTGACAGTTGGAACAAGTATTGATGTAAACAACAACAACATCAACTGGATAGACATCAGAAATGTTTTGGGCAATACTTCATCCAAACAACCTATGTCTTTTGAGAACCGATTCATAATTCTCCCCACGGGATTTGAATCAAAAAATAGAACCGGTGCTTGCAGAACAGCCACAACCATTTTATCATGAAGACGCTCAGAACACTTTAGAGCAACCCAATGGAAACAATATGCCCGAATACAGGCAAATACTAAAGACGCACCGACCAGACAGCCATATATACTAAGGTTTCTCTTGTCTCGCTGATCTTCTAGTTGCATCTTTGTAAGAAACGACAGCCATACGTCAGTAGAAACAAAAATCACTAAGAAAGAAAGATAGGAAAAAAAATAACAATAGTCGAAAAAATAAAAAATAGACAGTGGTGTTTAACCGTACATGAAATGGGAAAAATGAAATTTCGGGACCTAAACCCAAGATTTTTTTCTTCAACTTTTTATATTTTCAAAGTAAACCGTACTGTTCCACTAAGAAGCAACTTCCAATACTTGCTAAATATTCCTAAATACGAAAAAATCCCTTTTGATTTTGTGCTAAACACGGTCAAAACTTTTAAATATGAAGTCCAAGCGACTGAATTCGCCTGTGAAGTTTTGACCCGTGTCAGTGAATAAGCCAATCAACATTCGTTAAGGCTACCGTTGAAAGATTTCAATAATCAATTTAAAACCTGAATTTTGATTTCAAAAATGCCATCCGTTCCCGATTAATGAAAATTATTTCCAAATTATAAGCGGAACGCGCTGAGTATTTTGACTGTAAATCCGATGGGCTGAAGTAACGACGCTGTTTTGCCGTGTGTTTCTATATTGTTCTTTCTTTAAACAAGAGGCTACCGGTAGCCTATACTCATGCGCTTGTGTAAGAAAGCTAATGGTTTATTTTAAACGGGTCACGCCCCCCCCCCCCCCCCCCGCCCCTTCAACGAAGTTTGCGTGTCATGCATGGCACCATCACTCTAGACATGTTGATTGTAGCTACCAATTTTTCTGTACTCGCTTTAACATTTTTAAATATTTAATAGGTTAATAAAATTTATTGATTCCCGATCAAACCCACACCAGTCTAATACTTCCCAAACCATGAATTATTTCTATTACATTGGGTTATTCCAGAAAGAATCCACCCCCATCCGACGGATGGCAAGACTGTTTGACCCCTCCCCTCCGCTTGGATTTCCTGGCCCGCTAGACCCCCCTTACCGCCTGAATTCCAAGCCCAAAGATCCCTCCTCCTGCTCGGATTTCCAATAAATTTTTGGAAGCACTAAATTTACAGGTAATGAAAAAAGTACTTGCTAAATTTTCCTAAATACGAAAAAATCCCTTTTGATTTTGTGCTAAACACGGTCAAAACTTTTAAATATGAGAAAAATGAACAAGTTCTTCCTGTCAATGGCTTTAATCATATTTTCTTAAGTTTGCAAAGGCGTTTTTCATTAAGCATTTTGTAATGACAGCTAATTAGTTTTGGGCTGTATACTGACAAAGAGTAGAAATAACAGTAACTATTACGGCAAAACCACAGCGACAAACCTTTGAAGAGAGCCGAATCTTTTGTAGATTTTGATCAGTAAAAATCTTGAAATAATAAGTATAAAGCGACAAACTGATCCTTTCGGCAAGGAGAAGAGATAAAGACAGAAGTGAGATAAAAAAAAGAAAGGTGAATATATCTGCCCGATATTTTCGGTTTGCAAAACAAACGTTCTACGGGACCCATTGTTCATTATTATAACAATAGATGGATTGCCCCGCCCTTTTCGATAAAAATTGCCTTATTATAATCGATGTAGAAAGAGGCGTAGAATCAGATAAAATTTCCTTTGGCTTACCTTGAGTGATGAGACACAAAAAAAATACTGCAATGATCACTAAGGAAGGCACTCCACTTCTGAAGAAGTTCCAGTAAAGCTGAGATGACACTTCGCCGATCGCACGATCTTCTTCTAATGTTTCTAGACCCTTGGATTCATCGGTTTGGTGCACGATTCCTTCACTGCTCAGGTCAGCATTTTTGTCTTTCTCTCCCGTCTCAAACGCAAAGCTTTCATCTGAGTTATTCTCGATCAGTTTTTTATAAAGGTGGTCAACATTTGTATTAAGCAAACCTTCACCTTTTAGCTCAGTGAAACTTCCTTTCCCCAACACACGACCCTTTAACATCACAATCACGTTATTGGCTTCCTTCATGTGCTGTTCTTGATGGGAGGTTAGCAATCGCATTTTATGCCCCAATATGCCTTTGATGCAATTTTCAAAGATATGCTGGCCAACTTTAAAATCCACAGCACTTAAGGGGTCATCAATCAAGTAAAGGTCTGCATCGGCGTAGGCTGCGCGTGCTAAGCTTACTCTTGCACGCTGACCTCCACTCAGAACTTCACCGCGTTCTCCAACAACTGTTTGGTCACAGCTGGGAAAGTTCTTTATGTCTTCTGTTAGGGCGCATGCTTCAATAATTCTGGTGTACTTGGGTTCATCATATGGCTCACCAAACAAAATGTTTTCCCTTATAGTACCTGAAAAAACCCAAGGTATTTGAGGCACATAAACTAGGGTCCCATTACAGCTTATGTTGCCGCTTGTGTGCAAGACCTCGCCAGCGATTGCTGAGAGAAGAGTAGACTTTCCACTGCCTACTGGTCCGGTGATAACTGTCAAACTTTTTGGCACGGCCGTGAATTCGATATCTTGCAGAATGTATTCATTTTCTCTCTTGACTTGTTTCTTTGTCAAACCCGAGATACTTAAAGCAATTTTTTGGTGCAGATCTTTCACGTTTTCAGGTAAGGAAGCAAGTTGCATTTCATTCCGATGATCTGTAAGACTGTTTACAGGACCAATTGAAGGAAGATTATCTAAAAACAGGAACTCTTCTATTCTTGCGAGGGAAACATAAGCGTCATATGTGTCCACAAAACCATAGCACAAGTTCAGGCAAATGCTTATTTTTAGCCGAGTGATAAAAGAGAGAAGCATGAAAACATTAACAGGTGTGAGGGGCTGACCAGTAAGTACAAGAGTGATGACAGAGAGCAGGGTCGCTATTGGTGCTGGAATATAATCTAAAGCGGCATTTCCTGACAAAACGGCACTCTTCATGCGAATAATGTTGATTTCTTGTCTGTAAAGAGAAGAGAAATTAAATCTCAGTAGATATTATATTAAGTAATAAAATAAATAAATAAATAAATAAGATCTATAATGATAAAACAAGATAGAGGTGATGTTACATGGGATAATTTTTAAAGACGATTTTTAGCGCATGCCGTTGCGGACTCAAGGAACGAGATTGTCCGCCATGTTGGCATTGAAATTACCATACTCACGCTCAGTCAGTTGAAATTACACTGCTCATGCTCCGTCGGTCAGCCAATAAAATGTCGATTTAAAAAACTCTATCCCAGAGTCCTTCAATCTCGTACCCAGAGTCCTCAGGTTTCTTGGTCATGGGGGCGTCATCCCTGGTTCCCCGTTCCGCTGGACAAGGGTAACGCAGACTCTCTTCTTTAGAGCATTTCAGTATCACAATCAAATCGCTGTGAAATCGTTATAAAATTGACGTGGACATCACCGCGGTATTTCACAGAAACAAGTTTAAATTGCATATTAAATCGCCCTGATTATTCGCTGTTAAAATCGTTACTGTCCCATAATGATAATTTAATTGTATTTATTTTATATTTTCCTTTCATTTGATTATTTTAACTGCAGTGGAACCCCATAATACAACCACTAACACGCCGCATAGAGTGTTTTTCACTTACGTCTTATCAAAATTCAGCAGCACTAAAGGCCCATGTTCACCCAATCTGCTTTGCGCGTCCGGGCTGATTTTCGCATAGACGGAAAATCGAAAAATCGACGTGCCAACCAATCATAACGCTACATTGAACAATTGAACCGTTTCAAAACAAAACCACAAGCGCGCAAAGCAGATTGGGTGAACATAGGCCTTAAAGGTGGCTCCCAACAGTTTCCAGCACTTTCCAAGACTTAGATTTTGATGGGTCATTAAAACCACTCTTTATCAGTTGATGCTACAATCATGACATCAAACGAATGCCTAGTGATTGGTGAACACGTTGTTATCATTTTTGTGACACGATATGTTACTATAGCAACAGTATAACGCGCTGAAAACACCCTTAGTTTTAGCTTTAAGTGTTCATAACTCAAAAATGACTCGGTGAACCCCATTTTTATTGTTGAATTTTGATCAGTAGGATTAGATTCAGATTTTGGCAAAGTTTAAAAAAATTTTGTAGGTGGGGTTCAGAGCCACCTTAAATTTTCGAAAAGTTTTCAGCACGTTATACTGTTGCTATAGTAACATATTGTGTCACAAAAATGATAACAACGTGTTCACCAATCATTGGGCATTCGTTTGATATCATGATTGTAGCATCAACTGATAAAGAGTGGTTATAATGACCCATCAAATTCTAAGTCTTGAAAAGTGCTGGAAACTGTTGGTAGCCACCTTAAACAACAGTTTTCGATTCCAAAATGTTTACGAAATTGCAGAGAGTTTAAAACTACACAAATGGGCCAAATTTTGAAGCGCTAGAGCATTTCGTTCAAGAGTTTTAGGTGAACGAGTATTAGACATTTTTTGTACCTTCTATAGCTCAGAAGGAGGACGAACACCTATTGAGGATTACATAACATTATGTCGACACTTAGAATTTTATTTGCAATAAATTTTTAAGTGTAAAAAAGGAAATCTAAAATGCCCAATCGGGATTGAACCTATGACCTCAGCTAGGCTTAAACTTACATAGCCTACCATACCACAGTACCTCCTAGCTTCTAGGGTTGTTTATGCCTTAGTTTAAAATCTCATCTGCACTTACCGTGATGCACCGCGCATTGTTTATTTTGATTTGGGCCCAGATAAATGCGAACTCTCGCGAAGTGAAATTTTTGCCTCCCATCTCCAGGAAGAAATGAACACTGAGTTTGAAATTTCGTTCGACATTTATTTTAAAATTTATTAGTCCCGAGAAACGGTCCTGTTAGATATCAAAAGCCCGTATAATATGGCTCGCATTTTGTCTGGGGCCGCTCAACCCACCTTAGTGTAGCTCCAGACAACTTCAGTCGCAGAGGCAGTTTCCTCCGCTTCGAAAGTTCGCATCGAAAACATTTTCACGTTGTGGGAAGCGGTAAACCTCCTGCTATTTTTGCCGAAAGTTTAAGGTCGATGTCGCTTAAAACGAAACGTCCGGCGAGCCGAGAAGTCTTTGTATTTTGTTGGCTGTTCTGTTAGCGTATCAGATTTGCATCGGGCATAATTAATGAGCTCCGCCGGCGGAGGACGTTTTATTGGCTTCAAGAAGTTTGCATCGAAAAACATTCGACGGCTAGGGACCGGGAAAACCTCCTTCAACTTCCATAGAATATTCCACATAGTTGCTGCCAAAAACGACTCCGCCGGCGACCCAAGAAGTTCAAGCTTTTTCTGGTTTTTACATCTCCAGAGGGCATTTTCCGGTGGAAGGGTCACGGTTATCGATGGTAAGATTCAAATGTCAATTCACAGTATCTGGAAAACGAATGTACTAAAAAATTACAATGAAAAGATTCGAAGATAAATCTTAACTAGTAGGCAATCTAATATACCTATTTCCTTTCCACGGACGACCGAATTTCTGAGCCAAACCTTCTGAAGGTTCTCGTTTCTTGACAGCCGGCCTCTAGCCTTCGGCGGCGATGCTTAGAAAACGTATCAGTAACGATGGAAAATAAAAGAAAACATACAAAAACAAGATGCAATGCCTTGAATATGAACTAAATATTTAAAAGAAATGATCTTGAAGTTAATAGACGATACAGATTCCCCGATGTAAACGGATTATTTTAGGAATCAAACTTTCTCGCCACAAAATGGATTTTCGTGGCCCCAGAAATTCACGGTAAGTGCAGATGGGCCTTTAACTATATAAATTGCTAACCCCAACCTCAACTGAAAGCGAACCAGTTACTCCGTTATAAGTCTCAATAAGGTGTCCGAACTCCTTCTGAGCTATGGAATTTAGAAATAATTCAGTCTTAATTTCACCAAAAATCTCATCACAAAATATTCTATTCACTATAAGTGCCATTAAATCGGCTTATAAGCATCTATAATGTAAAAATAACTTTCAAATGGTTCAATTTTTGTTATTTTCACAGCTCATCTGAAAAAGCGTGACGAATTGTGTGTCACATTTCAAACCTTTACAAATCGGAAGCAAAACATAGTTAAAACCTGAAACTTTTTGTGAAAGATTATAACACTGGTATCCACGTACCATGTTAGAAACAGCTTTGTATGATGTATACGTTAGATTTTTGAATTTTTATGACGTCATGTGCAAACACTTAAAGTTGGTGGTTTCTTTTTTTTAATTCTGGATTTTTTTTTTTGTTATTTTTGGAATGTTTGTGGTATCGAGCGGGGATGAAAACGAAGTATGCCACACAGGACATTGTGAATTCAACGGTACGAGTCAAACATGGTGATTACCTAATAATCAGGAATAATCTGAATAGGCAATTTGACAACAAGATGTTCTATTCTTTGACAATTTTTGTTTGCTGTTGGCATTTTAATTCCTTTATATATTTAAAACGTCTCAGGACTCTTATTATGAATCTTATTATTGATCGCAGCAACGGGGTCAGATCAGAATTAAGATCAGAAACTAACTCAACCTTTGTTCGCGCCAGGAAAAATTGGTCGCGACAGCTAGGGGTCGTATTAATGGGGCGAGGCTCCACTTAATAACTTAATAACTTTCAACAATTCTAATTACAATTTCGCTCTTGTGCGCCGATTAATTCGAAACTTCAAAATCCAACCTCGGGCAACCCCCCGGGCATTTGAACTTTCTAAGATTGGCTCGTTCAGATCCCCGCTTCCTAGGCCGAAATTGCGTTCAAATACCCCACCTTAGTTCCGGATTTTAGCGATGAAATGCCCCTCCACAAATGACAGATGTTTAAGTAGCGGGAATAAAAAAGACATTTTACATTTATTCAGGTGTTTGGCTTTATAGCTGAAACTCTTATGTAGCAATAGAATCTCTTTTACTGAATGTTCCGGTCGACTGAGAGTGACGAGTGTGAATCAAATTTGAAGAAGCACATTTTATTGTGGATTTACTCTTCAACAAACCGTTAAACTCCTCCACAACAACGACGTGTTTTCCGCTGGATATGTTTTAATTCCCCACCCCCACCCAGGCAAAGTTCACTTTCCCCACCTTATGGACAGAGAAAATAGTCAAATGCCCGGGGTATGCTCGGGAGGGTGTTGAAGTTTCGAATTGATCCGCGCATTTTTGTCCCTGAAAACTTCATGAAGAGAAGCACTAAACGTTAAAGTTGGTTTAGTAACTCAACATTATTAGCAGCTATAGTACCTCCGTGTAGCTTTTATCTTTTCTCGGTATTTATCTTCCCACGCATTTGTTTTGATGGCGCGAATCCCAGAGACAACCTGGCTCATTAAGGAGATGCGACGATCAGAAACGGCGGCTGTGAGCAGGCGTAGTACAGCACCAGCATGGGACAACCCAGCGAACACTGGCAGAAGTAAACACAGAAAAATAACTCCCATTAGACCCTGCCAGCCAACAAAAAACACGAGTAGCGGTGTTACCACCATGATTTCGGAAAGACCAAACATCCCAAGGAAAAACCAATGTATAGTCTCTCCCTCCAATCGCTGAACATCGTTTGATACAAGGTCAATCACGTGACCTGTTGAAAACTCCAACAATGTATCCTTGCTGAGGAGAAGTGTCTGAAAATAAAGAAATGTGGAATTTAACTTGCCACGAGGAATTGGTTCCAATGAAGGGTGACTAATTAAATTCCAAGGGCTAGTGTGGAAAGTGAAGTAATCCCTGTGCATATTACTATCTTATGAAAAAAGCATTGATCTCAGGTATAGGTGTCCTTTTTTTTATCGGGAATGAATGAACGTAAAAGGAAAGATGATCAACCGGGTTTTTGTACAAACTTCAAGGTCTTCGAAATAGTTCAGTAAATCTGCCATAAAAGTTTCAAAACCTTCAACAAATTATAACAGAATAAGATAAAAACATAGATATATCCATTCTTGCCAGAAAGAACGTATCAGAACGGTAGAAATGGATAAATTGCTATTTTACTGCTTTCTAATTATAAATTTGTATAAATTCAAGATGGCTAGCATTCACTCCTACCAAGAAGTAGTGATGATGTAGTGATAATTTGTGTGTTTAAGGTGGTTCGATACAGTTTTCTGGAGACCATACAGACATTTTTCAATCGGCTTTTAAGCGGCCTTCTCCAAGTCAGATCAACGTGAAATTTTCACCACTTACTAGTTTTGAATTGACGTTTTCATGGATTTTGCAAAAATCTGAGAAACGGCTCGATGGATTTGTTTAAAACATTCACTGTGCATGCTTACCGATGTGCAAAATATTAACTGAAAGTTTCATTGGCATTGATTCACTGGGACGCCTTTAAATTTAAAGATGAAGACGACGTACGAACCGGCCGAAAAAATGGCGTTACAAATTTACTTTTTTAAGTTATTCTCAGTGATGATTTCAAATCAATGCGCACTACATTCTTCCGTGATTGAAACATTGCAATGTACACTCGTTGATGCAAATTTCTTTGCATCTGTTTTCTTTTGCGTTCAAAACGCCTGCTGTAAAAACGTTTTCAAAACGCAAAAGGGCATTTATTGCTCAAAATAATCTTAAAAAGAGACTTGAGGGAATCTGGAAAGTAACAAGGAGAGTAATATGCTCGAATATAGATAATAATAGATGCACAGTAGATCATAACGAAAGTATAAATCACGAAGGAATGCAGTGCGCATAGATTTGAAATCATTATTAAGCATAACTTAAAAAAGTAAATTTGTAACGCCATTTTTTTGGCCGGTTCGTACGCCGTCTTCATCTTTAAATTTAAAGGCGTCCCAGTGAATCAATGCCAATGAAACTTTCAGATAATATTTTGCACATCGGTAGGCATGCACAGTGAATGTTTTAAACAAATCCATCGAGCCGTTTCTCAGATTTTTGCAAAAGCCATTAAAATCGAAAATTACCCAAAAATTGCACATGATGCGATGTTAGGAAAAAAGTTAGTTCTCAAGATCGCAAAAGAGAAAGTAAACAAAACTTTCAAAGTTTACAAACATAACATCAAGCAAGTTTTTGACATTATCATTAAGTAATTTCACAAAACCAGTCTCGATCAATTTAATACCAGTACACAAATAGTAAGGTTTGAAATGTTATTGCGATTTATTTTAATTCAAACATACAGAATATTTTTATTTTTGCAAAATGTATATGCCATATATCATATTTTAAGATGCCTATGTGGGATTTTCAATGCGAAATCTTAAACGCGCTAAATTTCACTTTTACTGATTTCTAAGTTTCTTGTTTATCGTCGTCATGGTAATATCGATTTTACCAGAAAATATATCTTGCCAAACTTCAATTCAAAACTAGTTAGTGGTGAAAATTTCATGTTGATCTGACTTGGAGAAGGCCGCTTAAAAGCTGATTGAAAAATGTTGGTATGGTCTCCAGAAAACTGTGAGGGCCGCCACTTTCTTTTGGACATGACGGTTGCGAAAAAAGATCGTTGGGGGCCGACTGTCGGGGAAGAGTGAATTGGTCAAGAGGATTTACTTAATACAGGAAGACCGAAAGAAAGAAATCAGAGAGAGTTACCCCAAGTAGTTTACATACAGGAGAAGGATGTTTGCCTATACAGCACAAGATTCTGTTGAAGGAGGAAGTCCAGCCAACGATCTAGCGGGCTATGAGATTCTGGAAGGCTGGGATCCAAAGTTTAGTAGCACCGGAATTGGGTCAACCAGATGGTGGGGGCGCGAAAAGTGTCTGGGGAGTTAATTTGCATGTAACCTTGGGATCTTAATAACGATTGCCTGTTTTCCTTAATCTAATAGCTCAGAATAATAAATGACGTCAATGCATAGTGCATATCGGACAGAGGAATCATTGGACCACCATTAAGTTATTAGTTTGTCAGTCCACAAGAAGGTATTTTTTGGATTGATTTTTTAAAAATGTGTGATCCTGCTGTCCAGTATTTTGTACTTACTTTAAGGTAGATTAGTCCTTTTAAGGCGCTGCTAATTCTGATGCTCAACAGTTCGCATCGGTAGCCAAACTGGTGCATACCGAGGGAACCAATTAAAGCACAGATCCCTAAAGCAATTGCAGAGCTGTAGAGTAGATAACTGTTTTGCGGATCAACTGACATAAAAGATAATATGAGATATCCAAGTAGCAATGGCTGAAGTAGGCGGGAAAGTAAATTTAAACCACCAGCTGAAAGGAGAACCACAACGTCTTTAATGGAGAGCATCTTCATTAAGCATTTCCAGAGTTTTGGTTTTTTACCACTGCCTCTGCATTTTGTCTTTTCCTCGTTCCATTTTATCTGTAGCTGATCTATTAAAAAGCTGGTGCAGTTTTTTTCAGCAAGAGGTAAAAAATCATTTTCGTCTAAAGCTCGTTCACTGCCTGTCTTGAAGACACTGTTGATCCACTGAAATATCAGACTAGACACGAAGCCGACTTTGTCTGTATTGGTATCGTCGGAGATCTTCTTGTATTCACTCATTGCCACAGAACTAAAATGAATAAAGAAAAGCATTCAGAAAAGAAAAACAATGCTTCGTTAAAAGAACTTAATAATTGCAACCTAAATTACAATTTTTAAATTGTAATTTCTAATTTACATTTTTTAAATTTAAAAATGACTAATATAATATCCCATAATGGAAATTTCTAGTAGTATGATTTCATATAACGAAACATTTTTATATGCCAATGAAACAAATAATACGATAATGAAAAGCCGTTAAAAAATCGATTGCTAGTGTTTATTTACAGCTGTTTCGAAAAGGTTGTCGGAAAAAGGCGTCAAAGTGCACGCCACAATCCAGAACGGTATTGTGGGTAGTCATCCACGCTATATCCTAAAAACTCATTTATCTCAATAGCTCACCATCTAAGATCGTCCCTGTACGGACGAGGCATCGCGGGTTTCGTGTTTTTATTTGACTTATTAAAATTCATTGATCATATCTCATATTATTTTTCGGGATTGTCGCGTGCACTTTTGCACTTCACACCTTTCTCGAAACAGCTGTATCCATTTATTTGTTCACCGTATATATTGAGAATTTCTCTTCCCAACAAGTGACAATTACAAAAGATAATATTGTTTTGGGAACTGAAAGTAAGACACTACTGCAGCACTACTGTTTCCTTTAAAAACAGCATGGTTTTTTTTTATCCGGCATGGAAAGGAGAGTGAAGAGCAAACTTCTAAAACTCTCTCTTTAGTACGAGAATTTGTAGCCT
The DNA here is from genome assembly GCA_022457155.1 of Cladopsammia gracilis. Lineage (NCBI taxonomy): Eukaryota > Metazoa > Cnidaria > Anthozoa > Scleractinia > Dendrophylliidae > Cladopsammia > Cladopsammia gracilis. Next base: position 177,693 of record JAJGOT010000376.1, read on the forward strand.
GCGTAGCAGGCGTCGAGGAGAAGGGAACTCCCAGAGAATTTGTAACATATCAACAACTTGTGAATTACTGTCGCTCGTCCCTGTGACTGTGTGACATGTGGCTAAACGTTTTCAAATAAACTGATTTTACAAAACACAAGAAAGAAGTGGCTTTAGGATAAAAGTTTTCATGCTATTATGAAATATTTCCAAACAGTGTTTTCTTCGCGAAAAACCTGAGATGCCGTATGATAAATCTACTATAAGATGCCAAGTTTGAGGCTGTTTCGGTAAGTTTCTACAAAGTCGAGTCATTTATGATTGTTTTTAGTTTTTATGCAAAGAAGGCTCAAGCTATGCATCAGTTAACATGTTTAAGAACACAAAACAGAAAACAATCAAGAAAAGCTCGTAACACAAACTGTGGGCGCTTAGCCGGTCTACCCACAGTACAGTTCCAGCTTTGCGTTTTTTAGATTTTATAGCCGTTTGACGCTTCGTTGAAATGGGTCTTTTTGGCATTTGGTTGAAATCGCAGTGAATATTCATCTTCAATGCAGTCAACTAGATTATCGACCACAAATTACATCCCCATCGAGAAAACCGTTGTTAATAATAGTGCTTTGTAAAAAAACAGGAGTTATTTGTTGCATTAGTTATTTAACCTATATTACCTATTTCAGTTTGAGGTTATCGTTTTAAAACACCTTGCTTGTCAAACAAGCTACAACTCAGCCATAGTTAATAGAACAAACTGGTTATGAAGCTCAACAAATTTCAAAAAGAGTGTGCAAAGCTTGCTTTGTTTTATGTTGAACAAACCGTGACCCTGCACATTGTTTTGTTTAAGGTCGCAGGGGACAGGTTCCGCTCATCAGTATGCATTTATGAAAAGAGTATGCACGAAGTGCGACGGTTGATACAGAAAATGCGCGAAATATTCACGAACAGGCTCTGTAATGTTTTTTGCATCAATAATTGCACGTGCAAAGCGCTGGCTGGTAAAATACCCTTTTTTAACGCATTGTTCTCTGTTCTTTCTGCATAAAGTGTTGACAATAGCGGCCCGTGGATTAAAATTAGCTTATATTCCACATGGCTTGGTTTCCTTTGTTCTCGTAGGGGATTAGATTGAGTAATCCCCGCTAATTATCAACTGTCTGAAAAGCTGGTGGCGGCTTTTGATTGTTACAGGGGAGTGCGGAGCTGAAACAATAGCAAAACGATGGAATATATTCACCACAACATATTCCCCCGACATATTCCCCTCTCAACACCCAGAGTTGCAAGCAAAAATAACAGCAAAGCAAGAAAAAATTGTCACCAACTTTAGGGATTCTTACATTTTGAACACGATCGAGCAATTTGTTAAATTCAACACAGACAGTTCCGAAATACTAGATTACTGGATTGTACTTACTGCTGCGATATCTTGACATTGCTTGGCATCTTCAAACAACACCTCAGTCACTTCTGCAACGCTAAACTGCGCGTTATCATAAGCACCTCGAGGTTGTTCAGTCGCGAGCTCCTCGTCTAGCTTACTGCTTACATTTAACGAACCACTGAAACTGTTCTGAGTAAGAAACAAGTCGTCTGCTGAGTCACTCATGTCTTCTGATCTTGGAGTTAATAAAGCTCAGACACGACGCAAAACATGTTTGTTCTGTACGAATTTACCACGTCGAAATCCCAGTGCGTACGTTCAGCGTTTTTATTCTATTGTTCTCCACACATACAAGGGCATTCCGATATATGCATTACACAAAAGCGTTTGTTTGTCATTGGGCAGTCAACCTCGCCCATGTGAAATATGAGCCGATTATTTTTAGGCACCTCGTGGATACGTTGCCTAAAAATAACCCTTACAAAATTACCATAAATATATATTTTTTGCATTCTTGTTTGCTCGGGAAGCCTTCGGAAGTGTAAAAACAAGCAATTTGGTGTCCAAGAATTCAGCGCGGATAGAGAATTTCAGTTGAAACTGCAGGGAGGTAAATTAGATATATTGCCCAAAAAATCTGAGTTGCCCCCCCCCCCCCCCCCCCGGCCCGTACGCCTATGCCTTCAGCTACCGAAAACATGGCAACTTTTAATTCTACAGTATGCAACTATTTCATGTCTGAAAAGTTTGTATGGGCTGGCCATCGATCGAGCAAAGCGACTTCAAAATTTTAGAAACGACGCTTACAAGAGATTAGAGTGGATGGTTGATTGGCATCTGTCCGGTAAGTATAAGAATTGTCCAGCCCCCTTTTTACTGCTTCAGTTGCAACAGTTTGTGTTTTAAGACAGATAGAGATCTATGTATCCAGCCGCTGTGGTACTATATAACGTTCTTTGCTCAAACAGGACCTTTTTACTTTTTTTCACATGCGAAATCACCACCGCGATGGTCGCCATTCTTTTAATTTGTTGGCTCCGCCTCGATTTGACGCGCTGATTCAAGAAAGCAAGCCTTCCGGAAGTCAACCAGCTCACCGGAAATTGTTTCCGCATCGGTCCGCATTGTTACTAAAAATAACTTTTTTGATATTAAAATATCCCAGCCAACGCCCCTAGACTCCCTCTCTGTCCAATTATAATCTCTTGGTTAAACTTATCATAAGCTTTCTGTTCCGCTGTTAGGCTAAGTCAGCCGTTTTGCGTTTCAGTGAAATAGGTCTTTTAGGGATTCGGTTGAAATTGCTGTGATTATTCGTCTGCAATGCAGTCAGCTACATTATCGACTACAAATTGAGAATTCCCATATACTTTTAAACATCCAATAAGTGCTTAATTTTTCTCTCTGGATTTTTATCGACGCGGCTACAAATAAATTTGAACTAACCTTGGAATCACTCAGTAAACTTTGGCTCAATGAAACAGTGTCGGTTCAGTGTGAAACCGGACGTTCACAATTCAAAGACACTTTGGAAGGCGATATGTTTCAATGAGTTTTCAGTTTTGCATTTTTAATTTTATGATAAGTCAATAGAGCGTTAAACTGTTTGCCCGCAATTTTTTCTAGAAACGTTCGTGATGATATGAAATAATTACTTTAGCAACTCATTCAAGTGATTAAAGGACTCAAGAAATTCTTGATAAAGTAAAGCTGCAAGCAACAATAACACGTATAACTCGAAGGAATATGAATGAAACATGATTGTGTTTAGCTTTTATGCAAAGAATGCTCAATCCATGCATCAGTTAACATGCTTGAGAACAGAAAAATAGAAACACTGGACAAAAACAGCACGTACTACAAAACTGTGGGACGCTTAGCCGGTCTACCCACAGTTACACAGTTCCAGCTTTGCGTATTATAGATTTTATAGCCGTTTCGCCCTTCACTGAAACAAATCTTTTTGAGATTCGGATGAAATCGCAGTGATTATTCATCTCCAGTGCAGTCAGCTAGATAACCGACCACAAATCACATCCCCATCAAGAAAACCGGTCTACCTACAGTTACACAGTTCCAGCTTTACGTATTACAGATTTTATAACCGTTTTGCGCTTTGCCGAAACAAACCTTTTTGAGATTCGGATTAAAATCGCAGTGATTATTCATCTCCAATGTAGTCAGCTAGATAATTGACAACAAATCACATCCCATCGAGAAAACCGTTGTTAATAATAGTGCTTTGTAAGAAAACAGGAGTCATTTGTTGCATAAGTTAGGTTAGTTAACCTACATGTTTCAATTTGAGGTTATCGTTTGAAAGCACCTTGCTTGCCATACAAGTTACAACTCAGCTGGCAACTGAAATTGTAATGACGCAAATCACATGGAAATCACATAGTTGAAAATCCCCATATACTTTTAAACATCCAGTGCTAGCTAATTTAAAAGTAGTTTCTTCCTCTGGATTTTTCTCAAAGTGGCTACAAATAAATTTGTACTAACCTTGCAATCACTCAGTAAACTTCGGCTCAATGAAATAATGTCGGTTCAGTGTGAAACAGAGCGTTCACAATTCAAAGACTCTTTGGAAGGCGATATGTTTTAATGAGTTTTAATGACATTTTTCAGTTTTGCATTTTTTATTTGATGATAAGTCAATAGAGCGTTAAACTGTTTGTCCGCAATAGCGCTGCGCACAAATGACGTCAAAGACTTTTGACCCCCGTTGTGACTCAGACAAACAAACTCCTCCTGCATAATAATTTTGTATAGGAAAGTGGTGTTGGCGAACACTTTGATGCGGCTTTTATTGATATTTTCGCAAGAAAATCGATCACCCGGGTCAATGTTGAATAGAAAACCTAAACATTATTCTTGGAACATCTCAAACGTTGGTGAAAATGCAAAGAATTGATAGAGAGCGTCAATATTAGCGGAGCACTTGCCAGGCCGAAGGCCTGGCTGCGCAGCTCCATACTCATAGAACCATGCCCGTCATTTTTCATGGTCATGGCTAGCGGAATGTTTCGCGGGCGCGCGTGTGCCCGACCTCCGCCGCCGCCGTCGCGCAGGACTAGCTTGCCTTCGCGCAGGACTAGCTCGCGGGCGCGTATGACGTCGCAAAACATGCGCGTACGACGTTATGTTGAAACCAAAGCGAGGCTTTGTTTTTCGCGCGGTTACACGGCCGAATGTCACGTCAGCTAGAAAAACACTCTGATGTTTTGCAGTGAATTTACTAAGCGGAGAAAACCGTTGAAATTAAAGGCGTTATTTCCCTTAATATTTCGCGGTTTGCTACTCAAGACAAGGATACTAATTAAGGGATACTCAGAAGCCGCTTTAGTGGAAAAAGACGAGCTTTCAGGGATGAAATCTTGCTTCGAGGAACTTCATGTATTACGTTTTTATCAATGCGGGAGATATTTGTTTTCTACGGATTTCAGAACCAAGCAAGCGAGGGACTTAAAGGTAAAACAGATTAAGTTTTCGATGAGAATTTATGTTGATATCAATCTGTGAGTGACTTTTTATTGGTGTTATTGTTAGTTTTGGAGAATTGATTTTAAAACGTGCTTAAATTCAGTTGTATCGATGTCTTGAATTTCATCGAAGAAAGCTTGAATTCGATGAGCTATAATTAAGCTTAAATGGTACGCGTTTTGCTTTTAAACGTAAAATAATGGAGATTTGAATAAATTTTTTCGAAATAAGATTGTGTTGTCCATTTTTATGTGTTTGTTCATTCATTAGATAGTTTGAAAAGCGATTTTATGTAAACAAAACAAGACTTTGATTTTTAATATAGTACAGTTCTATCTTCACTCGTATCGCCTTGTGCAAATATGTTTGTGTATTTTTGCAATTTGTGATTTTCAAATCAGTTTCTCGGGCAATTTTTGACAAACAAAAACTGTATTTTATTCGGAAACTAGTGGTACTAGTTATTCTAGACAGAGAAAAGTTGTTTTTGTGAACTTTTGTACGGTCTATAAAAATGTACTGTGCAGACAGTCGCGTAATACTGTTTTTGAGAATTGCTAAAATTGAAAATAGCCCGTTCGTCAATCTTAATTCTTGTGCTTCCAACCTTTCACCTTAGTTAAGTTTCACCTTGGTTAAGTTTCATCTTAATTAAGCTTGTTCAAAGTGCGACGCTGTTAGGCTTGGGCTATCTATATATATTATTGTCTGAATGATTTCACTCTCGAGAGGTCCAGTTTGCAGTATATACAGCTGAGCCGTTAGAAACGTATCGAAACGTAGCATATTGAACCAAGCAGTTAAAAAAAGGGATCCATTACAAATAAAAGGCAGGTTTCAATAATTGTGAAGAGAAATGATAATCTGTCCATTGCTCCACTAAAAGGATAGGTTTATTTTTATATGCGACCGCAGCGGTAGTAACAGAAAAGTTTATACTCGTTGGACGAATACTCTGGCTCATCCTCGGTGTAAGTCACAGGTTCTTACACCGAGGTAAACCCAATACTCGAGAATAAGCAACTCTCCAATTTTCCAAATTGTGGCCTATATACTCTCCAAGCGTTACAGTAGATATTCTGTATCCCTTAGAATATATACGCAAACACAGGATTTGTCATTCTCTGGACCTTTTGCCGTTCTGCTTTGCTCCCGTCATATTCGCGGGTCGTAAATGGTATTTGTATCAAATACATATTGAAATTCTGGATCATTTGGAACCTATTTACGCATCTTTATCCAAGCTAGTGATGCACACATCTTAGTCATACAAGGAGAATACAACAATTTACTTTAGTCTTAATTTTGGACGAAAGACGTGAAATGTTTTCTGATCGCATGAGAGCTAAGAGATTGGAAGTCCGATGATCGGATTTCACTGTGCAGCCTCGTCGCATAATTTATTGAATTTTAAGCCAAAATCTACATTTCTTCAATCAGTTTTTCACTCCCGAATGTAACATTGCCTTTTATTTAATAGATTTGAAGCCGGAAAGACATTCAAATCACGTTTACCGCTAATTTTACCGATTTTTCGTATCCAAAACACTTCCCGCTCATACAAATCCTTTGAGCTGACAGCAAACTTTGGCTGAGTCACGTAGGAGGTCTATCTATTTTTAGTATTTGTGCGCAACGCTATTTTTCTAGAAATGATGTGAAAGAATTGCTGTAGCAACTCATACAAGTGATTTTATTTCTTGAGTCCTTTATGAAATGAGCGTGTTTCTTAGTCACAAATGGACACCCGCGGGGGGGAGGGAGGGGAACTCCCATATAAAAGTGACGGGGGTGCTGTATTCGAATCTCCTTTGATGGGCATGACTCAAAAGAAGTTTTACCGGCCCTATGAGGTACTAATTCTAAATTTTATTCTAAATTTTGGAGATTTGAGAGTAGATAAATTAATAGGCGATGTAGCAGACGTAAATGGGGATGTGCGTAGGCTAATAAATCGATTAAAAAGTTGTTTGTGTATAGGGTATTTGTTTATAGTAATTCGATGGAATCGTGAAACAATTTTCGAATTGATTAAGGGTTCCTGGGTTACTTTTTATTGAGTCGTGCCTTAGCTCTGAGCCAAGGCACGACTATATTAAATGGGCTGCAAAAAGTGAAAAAGTTCAGCTTTTTCAAGTGGTTTATGGCCTGAGGCGAAGTGTTAGTGACGTCATATCAGTTGATATAGCAACTTCAAGCTCATGGATAATTGGATTTATTTACAACATAAGAAAAAGGAAAATGACGAAACGAAATTTATTTTCCACCTAGCTCGGTTTTCTTTGTTCTTTTCAGGGGAATATATCACATAACCCCGTTCATTACAGTGTCTGAAAAGCTGGGAACAGCTTTGATTGTAACAGGGGAGAGGCGAAGCTGAAAACAATAGCTGATAACAATAGCAAAACAAAGGATTATATATTCCCCTCAACATATTCCCCTCAACATATTCCCCCAACATATTCCCCTCGACATATTCACCTCATAATAGAATAACATAAACGGGAAGACAAAATAGGGCGTAACAAGGAAAACGCTCTAGCATCGGTCAATATTTTTTGTTTACAAAAAACGACAACTTCATCAATCATATTCCTTCGTAATTAACTTGCCGGTCGCGTCCAAAAAGCGAAATGTTAGACGGTATCGTACCTCGATTCAGGTTTCGGGTCTTCAATAATGTATGACGCCTCGTTTTACGCTTGAACCTGAATATGTTTCTGCCGCTTTCCCTTGGAAAACACAACACAACCACTCCATTGATCTTCGAAAGATGAAGGCGGGCAGTTGGGCCATGGCGAGACCACGAGTACTATTCATACATTTTCTTCTCTCTCTCTCTCTCCTTCTACTCGCTCATAACGAAGCAACGTGCTCAATGCAAATTTGACAAAAGCAAAACATGTTTACCGTCTCGCTTCGTAATGTTCCGTGATCCTAATGCGGCCTTGCAGAATCATGCTTTTTTGCATTTGAATTGAACGGAATGTTACTCTCCGAAAAATTAATAGTTTCTTTGTTTTTGAAAACCTCACAAGGTGGAAAATAAGCATGTTATTGACCATTCCCTCGGGGATATGTGATATATTCCCCTCATGGCGTTCCCTCGGGCTACGCCCTCGGGCACGCCACGAGGGGAATATATCACATATCCCCTCGCTCCTGGTCAATAACCATTACATATCAAGTTAAAAAAACTTGCATTATTGCCAGGTTTGGCGAGAGTTCCATTCGATAACGATTTCGTTTTCTTTCTTTTCGAGCAGCAGATAAGTTGACCATTCATGCACGAGTGATTGCGAAAGACTTATTAAAGATTTTTAAATGCCGTACAGTGTAGTAACGTTACGTTCGTGACAGATCACCTAGTGTGACCGGAAAAGCGACTGTACATGTAAAACAAATCATAACAATATATTGAATTAATTCTCGTACCTTAGGGGCACTTACAAGACCCTTAAGGCTTCTTAAAGCACGACTTCACTTCTCGGAAGAGTTGTTGTTGTTGTTGAACAAGAAGCTGTACACAGCTTGAACTCGTGGCGTCTTCAACCCATTGCAGTATTAATTCCCACCCAACGAGAAAATTTTCAGAATCGGTTTATTATTGCTTAAAACGATTACTGGACATCCAATAAGGGATTTAGGGTTAATAATTAACAGCCGTGGGAAAATAATATCCGCTCTTCAAAGCCAGCTAGCTGTAGATACCTAATACAAGTTACCAGCCAGGATTTGTTTCGAGGATGTTTTTTCCAAGCCAGGATCCGTTTGGAAGAGGCTTTTTCCCAGACAGTGCCGGTTATTTAATGCGGGTATTCTGTTTGCCAGCCAGGAAAAAGCAATTTTAAATCATTTCCCAGCACTTAAAAAGGGCTCAAGTATAAATTTTATCTGATCTTTTTTTATCTTTAAGTTCAGTCTATACATTTCACTCACCTCGTGAACGAGACATCTGACTCACCAGTGACTCGATCGTCTCTTCGTTTCCATTGATAAAATAATGAACTTAAACGTTGCTGAATGTATTTCAAGCTGAATTAATGTCTTCAACTGCCAAAACCCAGTGTTCCATTAAAATGTAAATTTATTTGCTTTAAAAATAATTCCTTTAAAACGTTTTTAGGCTATCATGATAGATTACTCAACTATAAGCGCAACCTGGTTTAAATTTATAAACTCTATATAAACTGCACTAAAATATTTCACGAGCTTTCTCAGGTAAACTTAAGATAAAAAATTGACTCTGTACACAACCAAAGCGGTAAACGTGGCGAACAATTTATGTATTCGCAATGAAATGTTTTTCTTTCTGGAATAAAACATATTTCTATTTTTCGAACTATTTGTACCAAGTACTTCTGATCATACGCGAAATTCACCTTAACAAAAAGACCAAGATCTAGATGAAGAGCTCAAATTGTAATTAGTTTATAGCGATTTACAGAGCTATCAGTATTATTCGTATTGTAGCTAGTAATGAATGTTACTGGTGTAAAATGCACCTTTCTTCCTTTGCATTCCCTTCTTGTTTTTCTTCTTTCATTGTTGAATCCCCAACGTATCTGCAAAACGAAGACAATAAACACAGTAAGGTGAAAGCGCCAATGATACGTACAGTAAGATACCTTGCTACTGTTTGGAAAAACCAAGTTTTTATGTCTTATTAGGTACCTTGAGTTAAACCAAAATAATACACATATTGTTATAACTTGTGAATATTGAGAAAGTGAAAAGCTGGTTTTCTTACACTGGCCCAGAATTCGTTGACAAGTTTAAATGTTGTCCATATTGCAGCTGCAATATCTGAAAAAGAAAAACATAATTGACACTGAAGCTGCAAAAGGCAAAAAATGTTTCTATTTTATAAAAGCTTATACAACAACTGATACTTTCTCTCCCACCGCCAAGTAGTTCGAGAAACCTCAATGCAAATGTGCAAAAGGCCAAAACTCCCACCCATGTAGTATTTCCAATAAATCAAGAAAAACCCGTACCGAATTTGTAAAAGCAACAATTCGCTGCAAGTGCTCGCAAACACACCTGGTATCTCTACCAAGTAGTTCGACAAACCTCAATGCAAATGTGCAAAAGGCCAAAACTCCCACCAATGTCGAATTTGCAATAAACCAAGAAAAACACATACCGAATTTGTAATAGCAACAATTCGGTGCGAGTGCTCGCAAACACAGCTGGTATCTCTACCAAGTAGTTCGAGAAACCTCAATGCAAATATGCAAAAGGCCAAAACTCCCACCCATGTGAATTTGCAATAAACCAAGAAAAACCCACACCGAATTTGTAATAGCAAGAATTCGCTGCGAGTGCTCGCAAACACACCTATCAAGTAGTTCGAGAAACCTCAACGCAAATGTGCATAAGGCCAAAACTGACAACCATGTAGTATTTCCAATTAATCTCAAATAACCTTCATAGTTGGGGGAAATTTTGGCTCACTGGATATTTGTTGGAGCTTTTGTATCACTTATGAATTGCTATAATTATTTTGATTACTATTAATTGTTTTCTATTAAAATATCGATGGGCTCCTGATCAACTCCATTTAACCATGGTGTGCAGGAGCATAGCTAGGATTTTTTAAAGGGGGTGTCACACTGTGTCACACCCAGGGTACTTACCAGATTGTCATGTCGACATCCATGCTGTGTTTTACTAAAATTATCTCATAAAGGGTGGGTCACAGGAACCCCAGGACCCCCCTAGCTATGCCCCTGGGTATTCTTTGATTATCAAGGATGGTAAGGGTAGAGGGGGGCGGGGGCCAAGGAGGGGGGGGGGGGGGGGGGGGGATGGGGCGGGCTTTAAGCCAGCAGGTGAAATTTCTGTTTCTGTTTCCCATTTCTGTACCGACTTCTCAAAAGGCTTCATTTACTTTTTTAATTACCCAATAAAACCATGAAGTATATGGGGGAGCTTGTAGTGAAAATAGTTCTGCTTCAAAATAGAAACTTTTCAACACTTCTTTCCTTGCTCCACTACTAATTGGCATTTAAATTTTGAGGGAATTGTTTAATGGTTTACATAAATACCTCATTAAGAATTACCTGTCTGTTAGGAAAGTCGTTAGTTAAAATTATTGGAACAACTACAGTTGCTCCCTTTCAGCAACCATTCTCTATAATTTGTTGTACTTTGACTCTCATAAGCAACCATCCTTCCTTAGCGACCACCTTTCCAATTCCTGGTTGCTTATGACATTGGCAATTGCACATTTGTTATAAATTACCTAAGACTGTGCTCAAGTGGAAGGACATATAGTTGTTCTCATGTGCGCAGTCCTGATTGTTGTGCTCTGATTACATTCCAAGTAAGAGCTCAGATCGAGGGCCCAAAGAAAAAATGGTTCCTTAGTACCTTGAATTGTTTTGCCACAAACTCAGAGTAGAGTGCCACAACGCAATGCATTTTCATTTTCAAGCCCAGAAGTTTGAATTCCTTTTTGCCTGAGGTCCTCCTTATCACAATTTTCTACCAGGTCTATATGGCCAGAATTAGATTTCTTTCTACAGCTGGAAGGGTGGTTCTTGTTCAGATGCAAAAATGTATGTTAGTCACTGCTTTATTTCCATTAGGTTTTTAAATCATGTTTTCCTTCTGAAGTTTTAACAAGGAATAATCTGTGATATTACATAAAAAAGTCAACAGTTGTCAGATTTGTAATGGTCGATGGGACCGAAATCTGTTTTGTTGTTATTGATTTCATTGATTATTTGTTGTTTCACATGATTTTACAGTTTTACTATTTATTTATGTATTTATACTTCGTAACAACACAAATCCAGCACTACCAGCATTCAGTACAACAAAATTGCCTACGTGTATTTCAAAATTATAACATTCTAAAACTCAAGAGTAAAAGGACTTTAAAATGCAACGATCGATTGTTGTGGTTACCAACCTTGGTAATTCCGTGATTTAAGCTTATAGCTTTCGTTACAAAATATTCCTCGGTTGGAATTCCTCATGCAGCCTTGCTTTAATAAGTATTTCGATCGATCAACGGGTTTAAAACCCTGCCAAGTAACAAAAGGAATCTTATCGACTTCAATGAAGGTCGATTTGTGCTTGTTGTGTGGCTCAAATTTGTAGTCGCTGCACGAGTCTTTCGATCGGCGTAGAATGATACCTCAAGATGTTCAGTTGTAAAAAAAAAGGTATCTATACAAGAGTAATCGCATAACCTTCAATTTAGGCCGATTTGTGCTTCCATAGCGGCTAAAAGTCTGAAAATTTGTAGTTCCTCGAGGTCCTCACAGCTCGAAGGTTCACTTGAAACTGAACGAGAGTCGCCCGAAATGAAAATTCATCCCATGATGCCTTTCGGTCCGTGTCCAACCTCCTCTGGGTTTTAACCAGCTTTCGAACAACCGGGCCTGAAAACGGCGAATTTAAGCGATTTGAAGAGTTTTGCATCGGACGTTTACCTGAGCGTATAGTGGAGAGACAAGGGAGGAAAGCTTGATTTTGGATCGGTCCAGCGCCGAGCCGATTTCACCACAAAATTCCCATCGCACAGCTTCCAAACCCCGCACCAGGCAAGCTGAAACCCAGAGGTTTCTTCCCGTACCATTACATTTAAAATCCGTCCAAAACTCGAAGCGCTAGGCCCCAAATAATATCGAGAAATCCAGCATTCGAAGCTCGATAGAGCCGCGGCTGGTAAAATGTGTGCCGGCCTCCAACAGTCACGCTGGATGATAACAAACAATGCCCTTTCATAAATTCGTCCCGCGGGAGGGGAAGCAGGGGCAAATATTAAACAGCAACGTTCTACTGGCGAACTGATAACGCATGGAATGCGTGATAGTCTTAAACAAAGGCGATTCATGTCGTCGGTTTAATTTACCCGGGGTTAACCATTCAAATAAAAACGCACAACTATACCGATATGTCACACATAAAATAGGGGACTCTGTAAAACGCGGATCCGGACGGCAGATGCGGACGGCAGACGGCGGACGGCGGACGGCGGACGGCGGACGGCGGACGGCGGGTGGCGGGTGGCGGACGCGGAAAATAATAAATCAATAAAAATAAATCAATAAATGTTTAATGTACAAAATGAAATAAATTAATGAGATAAATTAATAAGAAAAAGTTAAGAAAGAAAAATAGAAAAATCACTATTAGTCGAGACATTTTCGGATCACTGTCGGAAATCAGTCGGAAGTCTTCGATAACCATCGGAATTTTTCGGAAAATGATCAGAAACGTTCAAAAATTGTAGAAATCGTATTCTGTGTTGTTAATATAATATTTTATATTCCATTCTCCCCGCATTCGTGTATTATTATCTGTGTCTATTTATTCGTGAGCATATATACGAGTTTATTCTTTGATTAATGGAATGAAAAATTTTCAGAAATCTTCGAAAAATGCTCGGAAATTTTCGGAATTTGCAGAAATCTTATTTGCGCACCAATGTATTAATGTCTATATCTTTTTTCTTCGTGATTTTATACTACAAGGAAGGAATAATTAAGAATTGGTTCATGCTTAGCGTGCGTCTATCGAGTCAATGGATGCACGCCTGAAGTTTGGAGAGCACGAGAGAAGCCGAAGCCTGGTTTCCATATGATCGCTTCGATAGTTGCTCTCGCTGAAAAAACGATCAGCGCTTGTAGCGAAAGGGAGTAAGCCACTCTCCAGCGATCGTTGCGATTGTGTTGAAAGTATGGAGAGTGGTTTAGTTCATTTCGCTACAAGCGCTGAACGTCTTTTCAGCGATCTTTACGATCGTAGCGATCCGGAAACCAGGCTTAAGAGTTGCTCGAGGTTGATAGGCGAGGGAATTTTTTGGCGGGAGTGCCAAGATTTCGAAGGCGACCCGACCAGATCCGCTTCGCCCTCATCAACTATCACTCGATAGAAAGCTCGAGCTCATCATCTAATTGTTAAGTAGAAAGTGAGTCGAGTGAATAGCCTAATGGCGCCCGCTTCTTCGCGTTTTCGAAGTGTCTGTGAAGAGTATTTGTTAAGTTTTGAACGTCTAGCAGATTTACACTAAAACAATTGTTGAATAAATGTACGCACGTGCTATTGAATTAGATTGGGCGAATTTCCTTGCTATACCATAATAAAAACTTGCTCCTTTAAGTTCCTACAGCCGCGTAGTGAGATTTTTTCGGTTCAAATCCGCTTCAAACAATGTTTAGGAACATTTTCAACCTCGAGCAACTCTAACACTTCTCTCGTGCTTTCCAACCTTCCGTGTAACTAACTTCCGTGTATCCATAACTCGATAGACGCACGCTAAGCATGAACCAATTCTTAATTAGTCATTCCTTGATAGTATAAAATCACGAATAAAAAAGATATAGACATTAATACATTTATAGTGCGCATATAAGATTTCTGCAAATTCTCCGAAAATTTCCAAGCATTTTTCAAAGATTTCTGAAAATTTTCCGAACATTGTCTTAAATGAACTTAATTACTTTCATCTTAAGTCATTCCTTTAATTAAAGAATAAACTCGTACATAAGCTCACGCATAAATAGATACAGATTTTAATACACGAATGCGCGGAGAATGAAATGTAATTTCTGCAATTTTCGAACGTTTCTGATCATTTTCCGAAAAATTCCGATGACTACCGAAGACTCGCGATTGATTTCCGACAGTGATTCGAAAATGTCTCGACTAATAGTGATTTTATTTTTATTTTTTCTTTCTTAATTTTTCTTATCAAATTATCTCATTAATTTATTTCCTTTTTTACATTATACATTTATTGATTTATTTTATTGATTTATTATTTTCCGCCGTCCGCCTTCCGCCGTCCACCGTCCGCCGTCTGCATCCGCCGTCCGCATCCGCCGTCCGGATCCTCGTTTTACAGAGTCCCATAAAATGGTCGGGTTTTATTGGAAACATGCTTATATTAGTTTGGTCTGGTTTGAGATACACCCCCGGGGGGGGGGGGGGGGGGGTACTCAGGTATATTAGTGACGGGGAGGTGCGAAGACCTTTTTTGGGTTTGAAATTAGCGATCTGAGGACTTTTTTTGGGTTACAAAAAAGTGGTGACTTTTTTTGGTGAAATATTTTGGTAAGGACTTTTTGGGGGGTGTTGACTAAAAGCGAAGCCCAGGCTTCTCATTTTCGTGTCACACAATTGTATCAGTTTCATGTAAAAACGTAAACTGCAATGCAAATGACAAGGAAACTTCCTGTTTTAGCGGTTTTTTGATGTGCATTTTTGCAACTTTTTTATGCAGGGAAAACAATGGACTTTTTGGGGGTCAAGTTCTGGGCCGTTGGTCTTTTTTGGGTCTGGTTTTGGCCTGATAGGACTTTTTTTGGGTCTAACAATTTGGCCTCATTCGCACCTCCCCGTCACTAATATACTCGAGTACCCCCCCCCCCCCCCCTCCCCTGGGAGATGCACACACGAAAGATATTTGGTACGGACGTCGCGTGGCATGAAAGTTTTGGCAGAATGATCCCCGGGAATGATCCTATTTCAACGGCATCGTGGATTAGATATAGAAAGTCGTTGCATATAAAATAATCATGATTCTGCGAATGTTTGAAACGTGAAATTGAGACAGTTGAAAGAAGGGATTGTGCTACTTAATATATAGTTACATGTATTTTATTAGCGGCACCTACCTCAGTGTTACCACGATCGCGATCCATGGCTGACAACTGTCCGCTAGGAGTGGATTTCAGTTCTGGATTTTCTTCAGCTTTCTGACAAATTCGGCCAGGCGAGTTTACTCGTTCTTGCCGTTAAAAAAACTGAAACAAGAAATGAAAAACATAAGCTTGCACAAAAGACCAAACGGCGGCATTTGTAAACCCTTGTTCGATCAGTTCTTGTTTCTCCGTCTAATTTAACTAGCAACTGACAAGAGAGTCACAGTTGAAAGTCGCACTTACTCTTATGTGATTTTTCCATGGCTCTGAACTGGATGAAAACTCCATGTACGACTGAAACAGCAAAGTTCTTGGCTGGATCATTTTAAAACGAACTCCGGCCCGCGCGCTATCTACAAACTGAAGTTAATTGAACTGAATTGAATTGAATGGAACTATTGTTTTCTGTCAGATCGTTGCGTGACGAGAGCGTCGTAGAAGTTTGACAGAAGCCAGAAACACTGGCTAAAAGCAAAGTTGGTGTGACTCTTTCAATAATTTATTGTGTGATTCCAAGATGCACTAAAAACTGTTTTTTAAATGTCACAGGAAAAACAATCTGAGCTTTTTTATTCAGCCAGGAACAATGTCTTATTCATATCTGCAAGCCACACGCGGTTAGAGTCAAATCCCAGCCAGATCACTCTCTAGCGTTTAATTTCCCAGCCAGCTCCATAACAGCCTGCAGAGCGGCTTTTTTGTGGAGCGGCTTCGTTGGGTACTCCTGTGTTTTGAATGCTTTTACGGAGAAACATAAAATTATGTCTGAAAAGGAACACTACATTCAGTAGCAGACACGATCGCTAACTGAAATGCAAAGTTCAAATACAAATCGTGTATTAAAATCAAACCTACGTGCGATTCAAGTCAAATGACCTAATGCGTTAAATTTCCGGTTGAGCTTTACAGTCTCGCGCCAGGCGGTGTTGGACACGCTTCGCGCCGCATGCCGGGAGAAATTTAATCTTTACGTTATTTGCATCTAGACGCCAACCAGTCAACATCTCTGCTCTCCGTGATTCAAAGACGATTAGAGGTTGATTTCTTCGCTGTCTTGGAGAAATTACTGCGCTTCTTCGTTTTATATCTTTCTCTAACCTACTGGCTATTGTAAATGGGCATTATGGATGCTTAGAACAGCTATAAAGGACCGAATTTAGTGATGAAAGTCCCGATCGCAACGTGCGATCGCCGGCGCTCTCGCGCTCTAAAAAGAAAGATCGCTTGATCTGCCTGATCGCAGGTTAATCGTAACGAGAAAGGCGACATTACCGTCCGTCAGTCGATCTTTTGCCGAAGTTTACAACCGTCTTTGTTTAGTGAATTCGTGCAAGGAATTTAGAAACTGGCGTGAATCTGAAGAATCGTTTGCTCTTGTTTACACGGGATGTTTCAGAAGCGCCAAGGCAAGAAAAATGAACTGCTTGTTTTGCAGAAGGCCTCATATTGCATTTTATTCTTTAGGGCATAGTGTAATGAATACCTTGCGAGCCGTTTATACCTACGAATTACAGCAGCTTACTGCCACTGGTAATTTCTAAAAAAATTACTAAATAATTCAACTGCAAAAAATGTCAATTAAAATTTTCAAGGAAGCTGAAATGAAAGTTTCCAGGATTCCATGGTTGTATGTTTAAAACTGTTATAAAAACTAGTATGCCAGTGCTTCCTTTAAATCGACAGTGGTTGAATTGGTGGTTGATTAGGAGATAAACTAGAAAGAATTAAGAGATAAACTAGAAAGGGATAACCTTTTATCTCCTTTTCACTTTTTCAATGGAATTGTAAATAAACAGTTATTATTATTATTATTATTATTATTATTATTATTATTATTATTATTAATATTTTATACAATAAGACTTGTATGATGGTGTTATAAGGAATGGCATAACAATTCAAATTCCCCACATCTGTTGCCAGTTCCTCCTGCAAACCCCTCGGTCCTCACATTGATTTAGTGGTATGACATGTACAAAGCAAGTGACTCGGATACCATCATTCTTTTATTATTCAAGTCCTCCTATGTTCAATAATTAAGTAAATTATGTTCAGTATGTTACTTAAATTCAACACTTTTTAAAAGTGCTACTTTCCAGTCTTATATTGCAAGTAATCTCCTATTTCCTATTTGTGGATAGTCAAGTGAGGTAAACATGCAAGTGTCTGTGCCGGAAAATTGGCTCAGGTAGCCAATGTTCTTGCACACTGGCTTGCATGTTTCCCTTGCTTGACTATCCCACCAAATAATCCCTGAGAGAAATGAGACTCCCTACTTTGTAGTCTATATGATTGAGTCTCTCCACTATACACTGCTTATAGTTGTTACATTTCTTGAAATATATATTCCTGAAAACAATTTGGGCCCAATAATTCAAATTTTTCAAAGTTTCAATTATTATTGATGTAAAGCAGGTTTTCACAAACCAAAAAAACTTTAGTTTCTTGAATTTTATCAGTGTTGTGAACATAAGAAATTTTTTTTTACATAAAACAAAATTTGGCACAGAATATTTTCAGGACCTTATGAGAAATGTATTACAAGTTCTTTTCCAAACTCCAAATTTGAAATAGACTTCATGATTAAGGAGTCAGGGAATACTTGAAGGGCTCAGTGCAAAAAGGGGCCTACTGTATGTGCTAATGTTTGAAAGAAAATCCAACAAAACATTTTATTTTGAGGCCCTGGACATGAATTTACAGTTTTAAAAGCACTTGAAATGGCAAAAATGCTTGAACGCTATGTTAGAATCAAATTCCTTCCTAACATACCGGGATGTAATCTAACAACTTAAAAATTTATTATATATTTTTTTCCCTGAATAAAGCTATGCAGGAAAAGAAAGCAGGAACATTCCATGGAAGCTGTCTTAGTTAGAAATCAAAACAATATATTTGTACATGAGGTGAAGAGCCTTATTTTACTTGGGGTAGAAGAGCACAGAACGCGTCATAAGAATGGAACGTAGTAAAAGCAAAATTATACATAATTTAGGCACAGCAGAGATAATGTATGTTAAGTTAGTAAATAATTTGGTAACCACGGTAGTCTTAGTTTACAGTATATCTGGAAGGGTGGAAATCTGGCATTCAATACTAAGTTAGTTCACCCTCTATCTGGAAGCGTGGAAATGTGGAAATGTGGAAATGAACGTACACTTACTGAGTTAACCCTCTATCTGGAAGCGTGGAAATGTGGAAATCTGGCAATGAACACTTGATGGGTTAACCCTCTATCTGGAAGCTTGGAAATGTGGAAATCTGGCAATGAATACCTAATGAGTTAACCCTCTATCTGGAAGCGTGGAAATGTGGAAATCTGGCAATGAATACTTAATGAGTTAACTCTCTATCTGGAAGTTTGGAAATGTGGAAATGTGGAAATCTGGCAATGAATACTTAATGAGTTAACCCTCTATCTGGAAGCCTGTAAAGGTGGAAATGTGGAAATCTGGCAGTGAACACTCAATGAGTTAACCCTCTATCTGGAAGCTTGGAAATGTGGAAATGTGGAAATCTGGCAGTGAATACTTAATGAGTTAATCCTCTATCTGGAAGCTTGGAAATGTGGAAATCTGGCAGTGAATACTTAATGAGTTAACCCTCTATCTGGAAGCTTGGAAAGGTGGAAATCTGGCAGTGAATACTTAATAAGTTAACCCTCTATCTGTTATATACCATTTTGGCCGAAAAGGTAGCCCTTTTATATATATACCTACTTTAACTCTGTCTTATGAACAAATCCTCGCTGAGAAAGGAAGTCTTTTCATGCAGTAAAATATAAACCGATACAGCCATGAGGTGCTTTTTTCGAAATCTTTTAATAATAATCCCCTTTAATTACCCAAATGACCAATTTCCTGCCCTTTATATATTACTTCAATCTGTGAAATCGCTACCCTTTTATATACCTGAAGCCCATAAAAGGTACCCCTGCTGGGGGGAGCCTTCCCGTGTAGGCCATTGAAGGGAGTCCCCCCCCCCCCCCCCCCCCCAGGGCTGTAAGCTTGGAAGTGTGGAAAGGTGTATGTCATTTTTTAGACAAGCATATTTTATACAAATTATCAGTATAATTGTCAGACCTTGGTGGCACATACCACCCTAAGCAAATAATAATTAACTACAATGAAAACAGAACTAGTGTTATATTTTTTACTTTCATTGATCATCGCTTTAATTGGCTTAAAATATCTTAAGTTAATTAATATAACTCCTTTGTTTAAAAGGCAGACATCGACTTAACAGTATCATTTAAAATATTTACATTTAATCAATCTTAATCGATATCATCGTATAAATTATCCCTAAAATAACTTGTTACCGCAACCTTTCATTGTTGATAGTCCTGTTAGCTGTGTAATGTTTTGAACTCGGAAGGTTAAAACTAAAACCTCTCTTGATAAATAATTGTCTAGAAACAATCATGATGCTTAAATAATTTCCACAACAACAACTATAATATAACTGTTAAAACTCAACATTAACAACTTAAAAATAAATTAAATATAATTTTTTGCACACATGGCTCATGACGCAAGAAATGTTCTGTTACAAATACCAATCTACTATTTATTTTTGGGTATATAAGGTGATTCTTCAAAATAGTAATACAGAAGTGTGCACCTTCTAGTTCAAGGGGTATAGAATATATAGAGACATTTAACCAAAAAGAGGAAATTTGGGGTCACAAATACCATTTACCACCCTCTTATCAAGAGTCTTATTACACTGTACATTCAAGTATTTCTCAACAATAAATATTGATTCTAAAAATAAAAATATTACAAAACCCAAAATGTGACAACAGGTTTTGCATCAGTTATTGAAACAACATCAACTTTTAAATAAATTATCAAAAGAAATCCAATTTTGTCATAAATAAAAGTTAACTCGGACTGTTGTCTTTTACCTCTGTTTTATAATTGACTCACAGATATCCAGTATTAATGGGTGATATTACCTCTGCAGATGAATATTATTAAACCATTGTTATCAAAGTAATAACATGAATGGGAACATATTTGTCACCCAAGTTATATTAATTAACTTAAGATATTTTAAGCCAATTAAAGCGATGATCAATGAAAGTAAAAAAATATAACACTAGTTCTGTTTTCATTGTAGTTTATTATTATTTGCTTAGGGTGGTATGTGCCACCAAGGTCTGACAATTATACTGATTGTATAAAATATGCTTGTCTAAAACTGACATACACCTTTCCACACTTCCAAGCTTCCAGCCCTGGGGGGGGGGGGGGGACTCCCTTCAATGGCCTACACGGGAAGGCTCCCCCCAGCAGGGGTACCTTTTATGGGCTTCAGGTATATAAAAGGGTAGCGATTTCACAGATTGAAGTAATATATAAAGGGCAGGTAATTGGTCATTTGGGTAATTAAAGGGGATTTTTATTAAAAGATTTCGAAAAAAGCACCTCATGGCTGTATCGGTTTATATTTTACTGCATGAAAAGACTTCCTTTCTCGGCGAGGATTTGTTCATAAGACAGAGTTAAAGTAGGTATATATATAAAAGGGCTACCTTTTCGGCCAAAATGGTATATTACAGATAGAGGGTTAACTTATTAAGTATTCATTGCCAGATTTCCACCTTTTCCAAGCTTCCAGATAGAGGGTTAACTCATAAAGTATTCACTGCCAGATTTCCACATTTCCAAGCTTCCAGATAGAGGATTAACTCATTAAGTATTCACTGCCAGATTTCCACATTTCCACATTTCCAAGCTTCCAGATAGAGGGTTAACTCATTGAGTGTTCACTGCCAGATTTCCATATTTCCACATTTCCAAGCTTCCAGATAGAGGGTTAACTCATTAAGTATTCATCGCCAGATTTCCACATTTCCACATTTCCAAGCTTCCAGATAGAGGGTTAACTCATTAAGTTTTCATTGCCAGATTTCCACATTTCCACATTTCCACGCTTCCAGATAGAGGGTTAACTCATTAAGTATTCATTGCCAGATTTCCACATTTCCACGCTTCCAGATAGAGGGTTAACTCATTAAGTATTCATTGCCAGATTTCCACATTTCCACATTTCCAAGCTTCCAGATAGAGGGTTAACCCATCAAGTGTTCATTGCCAGATTTCCACATTTCCACGCTTCCAGATAGAGGGTTAACTCAGTAAGTGTACGTTCATTTCCACATTTCCAAGCTTCCAGATAGAGGGTGAACTAACTTAGTATTGAATGCCAGATTTCCACCCTTCCAGATATACTGTAAACTAAGACTACCGTGGTTACCAAATTATTTACTAACTTAACATACATTATCTCTGCTGTGCCTACATTATGTATAATTTTGCTTTTACTACGTTCCATTCTTATGACGCGTTCTGTGCTCTTCTACCCCAAGTAAACGTTTAGAACCTGAAATACCTAGAAGAAAAAAAAAATATGTATTTTAGACAAAAGGAATCAGTAAAAATAGTATTCTGAGTTCCAAAAATTTTTTTGTTCTTATCCCGATAAAGCAAGTTTACGTGCATCAATCACGCCAACACCTACCGTGAAATCTTACAAGATAATACGTGACAAACGCGAAAAAAGCTACAACTTCAAGTTGATTTTTCACCACTAAAACGGGGGGGCCCACTGACCTTTTCTCAAAGTTTAACTGTTAAACTTTAATTCTGTGCAAAAATAAATCCAAATATTGACCGAACGATGCAAAGAAAGGGCAAACTAAATACCCGTGTCACACATTAGTGGTAAACAAAGATTTTGAAGACAACATGGTTTTCATTGAACAAATTTGATACAAAATATGCTCACCTGAAGCTACAAGTTGGGTTATAGCTTGCCACGGAATTTCTCTTTCGGCCCTCCGAAAACGATAAACTAAAACTTTCGATGAAACGAGAAATCAATCCAAGAACAGAGAGGAAACCTCAACACGAAAGAGTGAAGACGGCCGCCATTTGTATCACTAAAGTGACGCGTGATTGGACGAATGAAGTCACGTGGACCGTGTCCAACACCGCCTGGTCTCGCGCATTGCATGTCAGAAGAATGTTCTTTTATTAAGCTCGTAGTTTGAAACGCGCATGGTTCACCATTCAAATCCTTTCAATAAGAAAAATTTCTTCCCATTATACAATTTAAAACAAGCACTGAACAAAGTGCCATTAATAAAACAGGTTCAGAAGAATCGGTGATGAAATAAGTAAGATAAGAATTTAAACCTTGAATGCTATTTTCGGAATACAATACAAAATACAATTTTATCAGCTCAAGCTACACTGCAGACACTGCAGCTTGAACTCGTGGCGTCTTTATTAAACCCAGTGCATTATTTAGTGCTTTAAGTGCTTTTACGGAGAAACATAAAATTATATTTGAAAAGTAAGACTTCATTCAGTAGCCGACACTTGAAACCACGATGGCTTCCATCCATCACCTTACACGCTGCCCTACGGAATCTACGACACGTTCACTCTCTTACGAAATCGTCGTCTATTCTTTCACCCAGCAAAATAACACATTGCACAATAATTTAACTAACCAATCACCCAAATATTTTCTTTAAGAGCGGTCTAACATGCTCAACACTGAGCGACAGACCTATGCGGTAAATATTAAGGTCTGGTTGTTATCTCAGTGATGTCTAATCGCAGAAACACTTCAACAAGACGTTTCTAGAATTTTACATAAGAGGTGCCCCTGTGACCATGAAACACACTCATTTTTAACCCGTGAATGCGCGCATGCGTAATGAACGGGTTATCGGTAACGGAGACAGATATGCAAATGCGCACTCGCTCTCTCGCTCACTCGCTCACTCACTCACTCACTCACTCCTTCCATCAGCTGTAAACTTAGTGACGTAATGTTTGTTAGGAATGCGTTTTGTAACAAAAATAACGTGAATACAGCGATAACAATAGCTAAATTGTTGTAAACGAATATAAACAACAATAAGCTTAAAGATATTTCGCATTTTGAGTCTTTAATGCAACGTTAAAATCGATCTTAAAGCATTTTTCAACCGAGACACGCGTTTTGATGCGTATCTACCGTGAAGGAGTTTAATTAAGCGGGAGTTAATTTTTGCGGATTTCCTTCGATCCACAAAAAAAAAAAAAAACTCCCGCAGAAATAATCTCCCGCAAAATTTTCCACCGCAGAAATATATCCCCGCAAAAAAATTACTTGTTTTAATGGTGTATGTCGGCTTAACAGGATCTTTTTAACAGAGAACATATTGCTCTCATAACTCCGAGGCGACCGGCACAACAGACATCTGTATTCCCGATTCAACTCCAGACACGTCCTCAAAAGAACCAGAGACTGTAATCATAATCGACTAATAGCGGAGCACTCGCCGGGCCGAAGGCCTGGCTGCGAAGCCTCATACTCATAGAACCTATGCCCGTCTTTTTTCATGGTTATGGCTAGCGGAATGTTTCGCTGGCGCGCCTCCGTGACATGTGTCAGCCGTCGAGTCGCGCAAGGGTATGTACTTGGTGTATCCCTTATTATTTTGTATTGAAACACTTAGTTTTTATTTCAGTAGAAAAAGAAGATAAAAACAGCAGAATGGGGAATCGAACCCGGGCCGTATGATCTACTCCATGCACACTATCCACTACACCACTGAGGACTAGCTGCCAAAAATTGTAATTTTTAAGGGATGTAAGATAATATGCTGCTAACCCAGACCATAGATAAGAACTAACCCTTTCGATACATTGGAAATACTGGAATCAGTGCTTAACCCTAAATACTAAAATCAGTGCTTCTACCCTAGATACTGTAATCCGACCCTAAATTACACTGCAATATATCTAAATACATTACAATAATTGCTACATGAAGTACCATACATTATGATCAGGGATACACCAAGTACCTAGGCGCGCAAGGCAAACTCGCGGGCGCGTATGACGTCGCAAAACATGCGCGTATGACGCCACACGCGCGGCTACACAGCCGTCAGCTCTGTAAACACTTTTTAAAGTTTTAAGAAAGTTGGATCTTTCGCAGTGTTTAGCGGAGCAGTAAAGTCGTTACTTCCCTGCATTTTTTCGCGGTTTGCTACTCAAGACAGGGATACTAATTAAGGGATACTCAGAAGCTGCTTTAGTGGAAAAAGAAGAGCTTTTGGGGGATAAAATCTTGCTTTGAGGAACCCTCATACGTTTTTATCAATGCAGGAGCAACACGGGGAGACGCCTTGTTTTTATTACGGATTTCAGAACCGAAGAAGCGGAGTTTTAATGAATTTCCAAGCAGTCCAGTGAATTAAAGGTAAAATAAATCACATTTTTCGATGGAAATTTATGTTGATATCAATTTTTGATTGACTTTTCCTTTGTGTTCTCTTAAGTTTTTGGAGACATTAAGTCGTGTTGTTATCTTGAATTTCATCGAGGACAGCTCTGCCTTGATGCGCTATAAATGGTACGTGTTTTACTTTTAAACATAAACTAATGAAGATTTGAATAAAATTTTTCGAAAGACGATTGTGATGTCCATTTTTATGCGCTTGATCATTCATTGCATAGATTGAGAAGCGATAACAAGACTTCGATTTTCTGTCTTCACTCGCGTCGCTTTAATATGAAAATATGTTTGTGTATTTTTGCAATTTTGATTTTCAAATCAGTTTCTCGGACAATTTTTGACAAACAAAAACTGTATTTTATTCGGAAAGTAGTCGTATCTGTTATTCTAGACGGAGAAAAGTTGTTTTTGTGAACTTTCTACGGTCTAAATGTACTGTGCAGATGGTCGGGTAATACTGTTTTTTGAGAATTGCTAAAATTGAAAAATAGCCCGGTCGTCAATCTTAATTCTTGTGCTTCCGACCTTTCACCTTAGTTAAGTTTCACCTTAGTTAAGCTTGTTCATAGTGCTACGCTGTTAGGCTCTGCCTTTCTATATATATATTACGTTTTTATAAGAACGTACAATAATTCACTATGTTGGCGTTAGAACAGCAACCATAACTATGGGAACTATAGAAACCTCCGGTCAGGAAGTAAAATTGCAATTTAGTACCAATACTGCCTTGGATTTTATTTATAATTGACCAGAATCCGCAAACATTTCCTCCCAGCAGAAATTTAAGCTGTCTCGATCCGCAAAAAATTCCTCCCGCATAACAAATTCAGTCGGCAATCCGCAAAATTTTCCTCCCGCGAAAATTTCCTCGTACACGGTACCTTGAAGTAATTAAACTTATCCTATTCCAAGCCAGTGATCATGTTGGTCGCATGGTGTAAAGCGCGGAAAGACAGCCGAAAGGTCCCAGGTTCAAGTCTTGCTCGTGTCGTCCTTTCTCTTTCTTCTTCGGACTGAACATTGTTAAAGTCATGTACCGTTTTTTTTTTCTTTTTGCGTTTGTTAAAAATTCCTACGTTTAATTTTAAAAAGATATTAAACCTTGTCAGTGTGAAAACATAAGCTTACCGCAATATTGCATTACGCGTTATCATTTCTTATTCACGTGTTGGCTCTTAGGAGCCTTTGACAATACTCGTTTGCATTCTGCCACGAGTCTAAATAAAATGAGGACATTAATGAATTAAATTAGTGTTGGAAAAATGGAATGTCCAATTGTATTTTTCGTTATCAGAGAGAACATTTGTGTTCGAGTTTTGGTACGAATTCTGGAGGAAGTTATTAAAGGCGATAAAATTTCGAGGTCAAGGATGTTTATATAAGTATTTGTTTTACACAGGAAAAGGTCAAGTGGCATTTATTGAAATGACTTGTAAGAAAAAAATATATCATCGAGGTAATAATTACCAAACATATTGCTCACGCATAACTCCCAAGGCATAGTAAGTTCGCGAGAAAATGAACCGTTATGAGAGAGTAGTAACACTCGGTAACTTAGTAGTAACAAGAAGCTGTACACAGCTTGAACTCGTGGCCCCTTTAACTCATTGCAGCATTGATTCCCAAGTGATTTGAGTGCTTTTACAAAGAAACATAAGCTTAAAATTATGTCTAATCAAGGCTCCTAAGAGCCAACCCGAGAAGAAGAAATGCTAACGCGTAACGCGTAACGCAATATTGCCGTAAGCTTACGTTTTCACACTGACACGGTTCGATATATATATATTTTAAATTAAACGTAAGGATTTTTGACGAACGAAAAAAAAGTACATCACTATCATAATGTCCAGTTCGAAAAAAGAAAAAAAAGGAAAAAAAAACAGGACTTTATGGAGATTCGAACTCGGGCCGTCCGGGACTAAGGCACAAACTCAATCACTGCGCTGTCAAAGAGCACATACTATATACGAACTAAATTTTATTATTTTAAGCTAGATACGCATCAGAACGCGTGTTTAGGTTGCAAAATCCTTTTAGATCGATTTCAATGTTGCACTAAAAACTCCAAATGCGAAACATCTGTAAGCTTATTGTTGTCTATATTCGTTAACATCGAATTAATTATTGTTATCGTTGGATTCACGTTGAATTTCTGTTACGAAACGTGTTCGTAACAAAGCATTTGCTCGCTAAGTTTACAGCTGATGGAAGGAGCGAGTGAGTGAGTGAGTGAATTTTATTTAAACACCCTTGCCGATAACCTGTTCATCATGCTTTCACGTATACACCGGAGCTCGATCGCTAAGCAAATGGCAAGTTTAATATATAAAACACCGAACTTGCCAGAGCAAAAATCCCAC
This sequence comes from Cladopsammia gracilis, assembly GCA_022457155.1. Taxonomy (NCBI): domain Eukaryota; kingdom Metazoa; phylum Cnidaria; class Anthozoa; order Scleractinia; family Dendrophylliidae; genus Cladopsammia; species Cladopsammia gracilis. Next base: position 204,872 of record JAJGOT010000376.1, read on the forward strand.
AGGAATAAGCGGCGAACACAATATCAAACGGTCCTATCCATCCATGAACGCCTTGAATTGTCTTGAAAGTGTGCAGTTGTACGCAGTAGTTCTTTATCTTGCTTCTCGAGTCAACACACGGAGAGATTTTACGGTATGTATTTCATGGCCGAAAGCCATATAGTCGTCGATATAGACTTAAATATGCGTGCATAAATTTGCATGCGTTAATGTGACACGAAAAAAAAAAAAGAAAAGTCAAAGCCGGATTTACAACTCGTGTGCTTCGCCACGAGTAAATATACCCTTAACAGCCCGATTATAGTACTCGAAAAGTTCTTGTTCTTGTCAAAAAAAGAGCTCCGACAATGCCGAAAGGTTTTGTAGGTAATGTCGGGCAAATTTATCGTCACTTGTGGTCAGCACGATGGAAACCATTGATATATGCTTGCGCATTTTAGAAAATGACAACAGTCTGGAGCATCTATGTTAATGAATACTCCAATTAATTCATCATATCCAAGATTAATAATAATAATAATAATAATAATAATAATTAAAACATATACAGGATTGCTGCTTCAGTTTTGAGAAAGGTCCTGTTGAAAAAAAATCCATAATAGAAAAAGCGAAACCATTTAAAAAGAAATAAAATCACAACTTCAATGAATTGTTAAAAATAGTGGCTCCTTTGTAGTAAAAAGCGCGCTTGGTGCATTCTAAATTTATCTTTTCTCAAAAGAGTTTGTCTTTGTTAATTAGCTTCTAACAAATATACTTTTCATCTCATCATGACAAAACTTGAAATAAATTGAAATTACCGAAATGTCATGAACCTGACGCCAATCGCTCGTAAACATGTATCCTAAAATTGGTTTAAAATCAGCAGAGTAACAAGACGAGGGACAGTAATTTACCACAAACCACATCAAAAAGTTGAGAAGGACTTCTTACATTAATTCTTTGGACATCGATGTTTGAATTAATAAACAACAAATCGAAAGCACAATGCTTAGGAGAAAAAAGACATTTTTTTAATTTCACCATGTTTCTTAGCAACCGTTGCCAAGGAAACATGTAAAACAGGAGAAGAAGATGTTAGGTAATGAAGCGGCTAATAAAATTATACAAGCTTTCCAAGTTTGATTAGAAAATGATGTCTACTTTTTGAGATGATTTTTTTAGCATTTCCCATTAAATCGTTTAGGATAAAACGGGCCTTTTTGACAATTATGGCAACTTTTGTTATCCACTGCAAAGCAGTGTGATCCCCAGATTGAAAAATTTTGCAATATCTTATTATTCTGCAACACTCTCAGTTAGGAACAATACATTTTATGCTCCTTGGGCATGTTTTTCATGTACTTCTACCCAAGAAAGTGGTTACACAGGTTATTTTTCAGCTGATGCCCCCCCCCCCAAGCGAATTTCCTTAGCAACCGTTACCATAGCAACGGAAATCAGACCAGAGATACATCTAAAGTAAAGTCAGCTTCGGGCTGCGCCCTCAGCTTCCTGCAATATACCTAATAATGTTGCGAGCCTCAGTAATTATCTATTAATTATCCAACAGTTCAGTTCTTCAAGAAATATCCAGTTGGACATCCAGAAAAGATCGTTGAACCAGAAACGTTTGACGAGAGCTGGTTTGGATTCATCAAATGCAAGGTTTCTCCCCCAAGAGGGCTTTATCATCCGGTTTTGCCTCAAAAGATTCAATGTGGAAATGCAAAAAAGTTGCTGTTCCCACTTTGTCGAAAGTGCGCAGAAACAAAACAACAGAAATGCGATCATTCAAAGTCTGAAGGCTCTTTCGTGGGAACATGGTGTATCAATGAAATGCAAAAAGTGCTTGAAAAGGGTTATGAGATTGAAAAGATTTATGGGGTTTGGAATTTCCCGAATACAACTGAGGATCTGTTCAAAGAATATGTTAAAAGTTCTTGAAGATCAAGTTTGAAAGTTCTGCATTGAAAACTGGTCCTGGACAAAAATATGAATCGGAAGAACATTTCAAGCAAATTGTCAAAGAACGCTTGGATATTGAGTTGGGAAAAATCGAATTTAATCCTGGAAAGCGGACAATTGCGAAAACGTGTCTTTGTCTTTGGGGAAAGTTTGGGCAAAGGAACAACATGAAACAAAACAAATATGTAACTGAGCCAAAAGAGATTTACGAAATTTTACTTGATGATCGAATTTAAAATCTTTTCATTCATTTCATGAATGAAGACATGGTTCAGATGACGTTCGATATGAAAGGACACTTTATTGAAAATGCAAACTGCACCAATATCTTTGTTGCTGCCTTCACAACAAGCCACGCAAGGTTGATGCTTTATGATGTGCTTGATACTCTTGGAGAGCAAGTGCTTGGATTTGATACTGACAACGCTTGGTTTGTGAAAAGGCCGGAAGGCACAACCGTTGAAACTGGCGACATGCTTGGAGAACTCACGGGTGAACTTGGAGGTGACCGAATTATTGGGTGGTGTGGTAGTGTTCCAAAATCTTATAGCTATGTGACTGAAAAAGGAAAAATTTCATGCAAACTAAAAGGATTTACATTGAATCATGAAAACAGTCAATATCTGAATTTGGCAGGAATGAAGCAGATCATCGACAAACAAAAAGAAAGAATAATACTTGTCAATGAAAGGCATTTCACAAGAGATCTAAAAACAAAAGAGGTTTTCAATTAATATCAAGAAAAAGACTTTCGTTTTGTTTATGATAAGCGTTGTTTGAGACCGGTTGAAACGGGCCTTGATACACTTCCTTGGGGATTTTGAGCCAGAAAGTTGACGCTAAAACTAGCGATGAACATTGATGTCATTTTTGGTTCTGCGTTAGGAGTTTCTGCGGGCGTTAGGAGTTTCTGCGGGGGTTTGCGCGTTTTGGGGAGTTTCTGCTTGAGAGCGTAAGAGCTGCTTGGGTTCTGCTAAAGTGGTCGAAATGGTTTTCTGCTAAGGGGGGCGTAGATCTGCTTGAGTTTGTGCTAAAGAGAGCTGGAGTGCCTCTTATAACTACTGATATCTATTTACAAAATAATGTTCAAAACGTTGAGTGCGGACACAGGGTAAGATGTAGTTTAATATGACCGCGTTCTCTAAACTCCGTGACTTATGTACGGGGAGAAGATCATACAGGCAATACGTGGCGTTAGTGGTGTGTCTCTAGAATTAATTAAATCCATAATGGATTGACACTTGCTTGTAAAACCAATTAGTTTGATTGATGTGTGAAGTTGTACATACCTGCAAAATCGGTCCACAAGATACTTAAAGCAATTTGTTGGTGTAGATCGTTCACGTTTTCAGGCGAGGAAGCAACTTGCATTTCATTCCGATGATCTGTAAGACTGTTTACAGGACCAATTGAAGGAAAATTATCTAAAAACAGGAACTCTTCTATTCTTGCGAGGAAAACATAAGCGTCATATGTGTCCACAAGACCATAGCACAAGCGCATGAGTGCCTCCGGTGGTCTCTGAAGAAACGACATGAGTCGACCCAGCTCACCCTCCCCGCAAGTCATTCGCAATGCGCGGGAGGGCGATGACGCCCTCCTGGATCCGGAATACCTGGAACATATGGAACGGTTTTGGGCCACGCTGTCGCCGGCCGGGGTAGGGACGAGCCCCCAACCCGCCGCTACGGCGCGTCCGGCGGGGGTGGAGGTGCCGACCTCGTTTTCGTCCCCTCAAAACCTGAATATGACCGACTTGTTGCAAGAAATGGAGTTGGCGGATCCCCCCCCCCCCCCCCCCCCCCCCCGACGTCGTTCCTCCTCCTCCTCGTCCTTCCCGTTTCGGTCGATCTACAAAGATCTACTCCTCCTCCTCCTCCTCCTCCTACTACTACTACTACTACTACTACTACTACTACTACTACTACTACTACTACTACTACTACTACTACTACGTTAGCCCCGCGACGAACCGCGCACCGTCAACTTACCCAACCTGCATTTCATCTGGAGAGACAAGCACACTAAGACTTTGACCACCGTCCTCAGGGATAAACTCTGAGGGTGGTCTACGACAAACTTGTCCTCGGCGACGAATATTCACTTTCAAGACTCTCCCTTACGGCTACAGTTAGCTTCGACCCGACGAGATCTTACCGATTAAAAGAGGCGTTCTCCCATTCGGGGATGGAACCCATGTCCCCGCTTCTAAAATAGCTTTCGTTTTATTTTTTCTTCACATGAAAAAAGGGGCGTTCTCTCATTTGGGGATGGAACCCATGCCCCCGCTTGTCAACTCGCTCTTTCTTTGTTTCGTTGCATGACTATTAAAATGGCTTTTTTCTCATTATTTTTCCGGGTTTTTTTGTCTCTCTGACCGAGCGGGATCACAAACCCTTCCCGAGGCATTTCCGAGCCTTCCCGAGGGATCCCGATCGGGATCTGGGACCCTTCTTCTCCCACCCCTCGAACTCTCCTTTAAGAACCTTTAAGAACCTTCAAGTCACCCCTTTAAGGACAGGAAATGATTCTTTAAGGTCGTTTGACACAACTATTTCCGGTCCCCCACCCTCATGACGTCATTCCTCGTCTCTGATCCTAGCACGAGGGATGATGTCATCCCTCCATATAACTCCGCCTCTGATTAGCTGTGCCATTTTAATGAGGTACTAATGAGATGCTCTCGCTTCTGATTGGTCCACCAGTTATCTTCTCGCCCTATACTACTAACGGGGCATAAAATATATAAAGGAATTAAGGTCTGGGGACTCTTATAACGGCGTTTTCAGCGTTTGTTAACTCAGCCTTTGTTCGGGCCGGAAAAAATTGGTCGCGACAGCGAGGTGGTCGTATTAATGGGGTGAGGCTCCACTTAATAACTGAACAACTGTGCACAATTCTAATCACAATTTCGTTCTTATACGCCGATCAATTCGAAACTTCGACATCCCCCCTTGGGCAACCCAAGTGCAAAATTGCGTTCAAATGTTTAAATAGTGGGAATAAAAAAATTTTTACATTTATTCTGGTGTATGGCTTTATAGCTGTCACTTTCATGTAGCAATGGAGTCGCTTTTACTTAATGTTCCGGTCGTCTGAGAATGACGATTGCGAATCACATTTGAAGAAGTACATTTTTTATTGTGGATTTACTCTTCAACAAACCAAACTCCTCCATAACAACGACATGATTTCCGCCGGATATGTTCAAATTCCCCACCCCACCCAGGCAAAGTCCAAACTCGCCACCCCCTGGGCACGGAAAATAGTCAAATGCCCGGGTATGCCTGGGAGATGTTAAAGTTTTGAATTGATCGGCGCATTTTTATCCCTGAAAAACATCATGCACTAAACGTTTAAGTTGGTTGAGTAACGCAACATTAATAGGAGCTGTAGTACCTCCGTGTAGTTTTTATCTTTTCTCGGTATTCACCTTCCCACGCATTTGTTTTAACGGCGCGGATCCCAGAAACCACCTGATTCATCAACGAAATGCGACGATCAGAAACGGCGGCTGTGAGCAGGCGCAGAACAGCACCAGCATGGGACAACCCAGCGAAGAATGGCAGAAGTAAACAATGTAATTTGTGATAATCGGTATTAACATAAATTAATATTTTGCCGACACGGAGCAGAGAACTGGGTTCTAGTGTAGTGCGCAGGGGCTCATGGTTCGTGAGTTTGAAAAGTGTTCGTTGATAGATTTGTGTCATTCTACGGTCAGCCTCGCCGCCTCTAGTACTGTTCAAACAAGTTCAATGTTACCCCAATTTTTTGCTTTCCTCCCTGGCAATATGAATGAGGCTACAGCGGTACGACTAATAACACAGAACAACCAGGACCCTCTTGGTCAGTTTAAGACTCTGGTTAAAGATTCTAGTTTAGCTCTCAAGCGTTCAAATGAGGATATGGCTGCCCAGCAGATGACAGAAATCAAAAGAATCAAGCGCGGTTTCACTCCGCAATTCAACAAGAAGAGCAGCGAGGACCAGTACAACGTTAATAAAGCGATTAAAGAAACCATGAAGGACGCAAAGGCCGCTCTGGAACGCAAAGACATGCAGAAATTAAAGGATGCCTTAGACAAAGGTTTGGCTCTCGTGCAAGAGCGTGAAAAATTCATCCTGCTTGCAGATAAGTCACCGTTTGGTTGGAAAACTGTCAATGAATACAAACATCATGATTTAGCCGACGACGAAGAAGACGAAAAGAAAATTTACAGAGCCGTAAGCGTTTCACCGCGCGCGTTCTTCCCACCAACGAAAACCTTGCCGACGTCCATTCAGGCTAAATCTCCACAGATCGCAAGACAACAATCATCTAATTTCTTCTCTCGCCTTAATCAACAACATTTAGTGCAAAGATCTGCTACTGGTGTTTGCTTTGCGTGCGGAAAACCCCTGACGCTGTTCAGACATGGAGTTGGACGAAGATTACTATCAGAAGGACTCTTGCCCATCATCTCTATATTTTGTTTTTTTTGGACCCCGAAGTACAATGCGAATTTAAATCTGACCAGGAATTCGTATCGGTCTAAGGGAGATTATATTGAGTAATTGAGTTCTGGAAGAGCATTAACACGCCGACGTTTATTATCGATGTTATGCCATTTGTATGCAAATTGACGTTGCTCAAAATTCCGACGTCTTTTACGGCCAGTAATAACGCGTTAGCTTTGAAGGATTCTAGTTCCGTTGAGAATGTCATAAATGAGCTCATTAGTCCACATTGTATTACTGAAGTTTACGAGCCACCTTTCACTATGGACTCTTTGTTTGTGTTAACGCAAAAATCTGTTTAACGCGTTTTATTTTAGATGTCCGTCACGACAAGAGAAAATTTTAGATGCGAAGACTTGACTGTTGCCTAAGAGATTTAGAACCCGGGAGACTATACGTTCTCTTTTGATCTTGTGGTCATCATCATGTTGAAGATCTTCGTTCATCGAAAGTTTCTTTCTTTTTCTTGGACATTTTCCGCCGGTCACGCTAGATATTTTATAAGTTTTCAGTTTCACCTTTCGGTTTTAGTTTAGCGCCTTACCTGTTTACGGAATTGTTTAAGCCGTTAATTGAGAAATGGAGTTCTGAAGCCGGGTAAATTGTTGCCTTCTTAGACGACGGTCTCGTCGCTGCTGTCGGTTACAACAACGCAAAGATTGCGAGCCTTCAGGTTCATGCCGATTTGCTTACCTCTGGTTTTCTTCCTAATGAAGCCAAATGTCTTGGGGCCCAACTCAGGTAATTTCTCGGCTCGGAACTGTCATCAACACGTACGGCCACGTCGGAAATTTACGCTACATATAGACAGACAGATAGATGTGTTCCATATTGGTCGCTTCTTTTCGCGTCCCAGTTCGTAGGATTGCGAGGGTTAGCGGGGAAAATTATTTCACTCGGTTACTGCGTGGGCAACGTCTCCCAGCTTATGACTAGAAATCTATTTGCTATGATCAACACTGCGTCGACATCACTTTCCTCCCGAGAATGCTGAATGCTGAATTGATCTTCGGGAAAACCAACGTAGCGAGCCTTAACGGCATACCTATTTGACCAGCCCGTCATAAGTCCTCTTATGAGTGATATATTCCGATGCAGTGGCCTCATCTTGTGGAAGTTTTATAGTTTCGACGGCAAAATTTTTCATCAATACCCGTTCCGACTTCGAGAAAGCGCAAGGTTCCACGTTCGGAGAGTTGCTTGCCGTTTTTCCTGTCATTGAAAGCTTTCTAGGAGGCCAGTAAGCCAGTTACCTGGTCTACTGATAATCTAAAGGTCCGGCTTTACAACAGCCTGCAGTAGGCATCTTTCAGAGCTGTCTGTTCAACGACGTTGACATCGACATGCAGTGGATACTATTAAGGGATCTAAATACTATTGCAGGTGTTATATTCAAGTTCATTGATTATGTCGATTACACCATTGATGGCACGGTTTTCTATGCTCTCGACGGTTTAGCGGGTCCTCATACCTGTGATAGGTTCGCATGTTCATTCAACGCTAACGTTAAATGTTTTCAATTCCAGATTCTACCAACCCGGTTCCAGCGGTGCATAGGCCTTTGCCCAAAATTGGTCCCATCACGACAGCCGGCTGCGTCCTTGGTCCTCGGGTTTACTTAACGTGCATAGTCTTCAGCCATACGAGATCTTGCAGTGCTAAGGGAGCTCTCAGCGTACCATTTTGGAAGTCTGCCCATTTCTGGCCCATTCTGCGTTTAGATGGTTTTCCACTGGAGCACCTTTATTCATGATTGGGGCATTCTATCTAATTTAATTTGCCTAATTTACTTATAGATGTCAAGCCAGAAACTCTATTTTCGGTTGTAATCCCGTGACGGTCCCTTCATTAGCAATTCGTATTGACTTTAGTATCGCTCCTAGGTCGGGCTACGAGTTATCTAGTGAGAGCTTTCGTGTGCCAAGTGAATGCACAGAGATATGACTATTTTGCAGATTTCCTACTGAACGTATTTCAACCAGAGTCGAGTTTCTAGGGTATTTTTTTTTTCCTAGATTGAATTGCCTGTTAGAGGTGTTATGCCTTAGATTGGCTTAATGAATGCCCTAGATGGGCTCAGCGTTATACCCTGGAGGGGTTTACCGAATGCCCAAGATGGGCTCAGCGTTATGCCCTGGAGGGGCTTACCGAATGCCCTAGATGGGCTCAGCGTTATGAAATGCCCTAAATGGTTCTCAATGTTATGCCCAAGAGGGGTTCAATGTTACGCCCTAGATGGGTTTTAATGTTACGCCCAAGAGGGGCTCAATGTTATGCCCGAGAGTGGCTTAGACAGGCTCAATGTTACGTCCAAGAGGGGCATGATGATATGCCCTATAGGGGATCATCCCTATTTTCTAAGAGGAGCTAAACGGGGTTTAAGTTTGGTATTATGCTTGTCGAATCAGTTAGGATAGTTTTCTGTTTTTGACAGCAGGGTTGCGAGCGCAATTTAAATTCATTTTTTTTTTATTTCCCGTTCGTCCGTACATTTTTCTTTATGAGTTCGTCTCTTACATTATGTGTTTCATAATGTTCTTAGATATCTCCTCGTCCGCATTTTGGTCTGCAGGAAGCCCGGACAACGTACCAAGTTATCCAGCTAAAACAGAATCTGAAATTCACCGTGCTTGCTTCCAAAACCACTGGGTCATCGCAAAACTACCGTTAATAGATGGCGAGACTTTGCTAAAGACGTGTTGCGTATTCCTGATTTTCCGGTCAGACCTTTGGATCGTGCCCTGCATCTGCAACATCTGCTCGAGTCCACAAAGTCAGTGTCTGCATCAATTGTGCTTTCTACTATACGCTTTTAAGTGGGCGCATTAGCTGGCCAGAGTTGATTCCCCTTCAGTACACCCGACTGTCATTGCTGCAAAAGAAGGCGCTCTTCGCCTTGCCAGCCAACCTACCACCAGGAGGAACGAGCCCCTCGAAGTTACTCGTCTCAAGCAACTTGCTGAAAAAACTGATTGGGACAATCTTCTGCAATTAAAAAGTCTAGTTATGTTTATTCTCACTTTTTCAGGTTTCCTTAGAAGCTCTGAGTTATGTCTTATTCGTAGCAGGGATGTCCAGTTTAGCTTTGTTCATAACTTAAACGCAGAAGGCCCGGATAGCTGAGAATATCCACTGCCCGCAGTTAGCAGGTTAGCTAGTCGAGGCGAGCAGCTAAAACATTTATGTTAAGGATTCACTACCAAGCAGACTTGAAGTCTTCAAGTCCTTGTCGCTCTGAGCTCTAGCCCTTTCTTTTGCTGTCTACTATGGGCCTGGCTGACCAACGCGCCCATGCCTCAACGTTTGAGTGTGTTCGGTTGTGTAGTGAAGGCAAAATATGTAATTTGTGATAATCGGTATTAACATAAATTAATATTTTGCCGACACGGAGCAGAGAACTGGGTTCTAGTGTAGTGCGCAGGGGCTCATGGTTCGTGAGTTTGAAAAGTGTTCGTTGATAGATTTGTGTCATTCTACGGTCAGCCTCGCCGCCTCTAGTACTGTTCAAACAAGTTAACTTTCGTCTTAGTTGTTTATTGTAATACCTTAAGATTTGTTATCGGCAGTTTTAGCCGCATTTTAGTCGTTTGTTTCTTAGTTAAAAACACCTTAAAACCCCAAAGGTAGCACCACTGCATAGGTCGGGGGTACACGGTCCCTATTTTTTCCAACAGTTGGTTTTTTGGGGTTTACGTGTCCGGCTCTGGTGCGGTTAGAGTTATCGTTATATTATAGTTCTTCGTCAATAACAAAATGTATCGTGGGCCTGGCCGGCCAACCTAGAGTTATTGTAATATTATAGTATAGTATATTATAGTAATATTGTAATACGATAGTCCTTTGTCAATAATAAAATGTATCGTGGGCCTGGCTGACCAACGCGCCCATGCCTCAACGTTTGAGTGTGTTCGGTTGTGTAGTGAAGGCAAAATTAGGAAAATAACTCACATTAGACCCTGCTAGCCAACAAAAAACACGAGTAGCGGTGTAGCCACCATGATTTCGAGAAACGTAAACAGCCCAAGGAAAAACCACTTTGCAGTCTTTCCCTCCAATCGCTGAACATCGTTTGATACAAGGTCAATCACGTGACCTGTTGAAAACTTCAACAATGAATCCTTGCTGAGGAGAAGTGTCTGAAAATAACGAAATGTTGAATTTAACTTGCCACGAGGAATTGGTTCCAATGAAGGGTTACTGGTTAAATTTCAAGGGTTAGTGTGGAAAGTGGAGTAATCCTTGTGCATATCATTATCTTGTGAAAAAAGCATTGATCTCAGGTGTGGGTATCCTTTTTTTCGGAGATGAATAAACGTAAAAGGGAAGATGGTCAGTCGGATGTTTTTGTTTTTGTTTTTGTTTTTGTACAAACGTCAAGGTCTTCGAACTAGTCCAGTAAATTTATCGAAAAAATTTCAGAACCTTGAACAAATTATAACAGAATGAAGATCAAAACACAGATATGTCTTCTATTGCCAGAAAGAACGTATCAAAACTGTAGAAAAATCTACGTACGAAAAAATGGGAAATTGCATGCTATTTTACTGCTTGCTAAATTTATATAAATTCAAGATGGCTAGCATTCACTTCTACCAAGAAGTAGTGATGATGAACTGTTTGTGGGGAGTGTATAATATTGCACCAAAGAAGTGACAGGCGTTGCAGGCAGCTGGGAGGAGCATCTCAAGGTAAACGAGACATGGATCAAGTTCCAAATTGACACAGGGTCCCAGCCAATAGTTTAACCCAAAGTGATTAAGAAAGCCAAAGCGGGACTAATACAGTAAAAACCCACAAGTAAGAACCTAGTTTTTTAGAACCTTTTAGGCTATAATTTTACAGTTAGACCCCCTCTATACAAGAATCTGTTTAGCCTAAAAATTGAAACAGGTTCTTATTTTCTAAAATCTATATAAAAAATGTGTACAGTACACTTGGCAAAATAAGAGTACTACATGTATATAATGTATATATGTATATAACATAAAGGTTCTGAAGAAGAACTTCAAAATATGATCAGTGCTTCAATTTTTCTTATTATAGTCATTTTTGCATAAATACTTATTTGGCATGCAGATTTTATATAAGGAATATTTTCTATTAGCTACAATGTAATTTTTTTCTTCAGAAAATAAGAACTTATTGAAGAACCCAAACAGCCTAAATTTGAGCTCATTACCATTTATGTAAGAACCTGTTTAGGCTATCTTGGGAAAATGCAGGTTCTCACTTGCGGATTTTTACTGTAAGCGAAAAGTGTCTCGGGAGTTAAGAATTTACATATATCCTAGGGTAAATAATAAATGACGTCAATACATTATGCATATCAGACAGAAGAATTAGTGGACTACCGCCAAGTCATTCATCAGTTTGCCAGTCCCCAACAAGGTATTTTTTGGATTGGTTTGAAATGCGTGATGCTGCTGACCGGTATTTTGTACTTACTTTAAGGTAGATTAGTCCTTTTAAGGCGCTGCTAATTCTGATGCTCAACAGTTCGCATCGGTAGTGAAACTGGTGAGTACCGAGCTAGGGAACCAATTAAGGCACAGATCCCCAAAGCAATGGCAGAGCTGTAGAGTAGATAACTGTTTTGCGGATCAGCTGACATAAAAGATGCTATGAGATATCCAAGTAGCAATGGCTGAAGTAGGCGGGAAAGTGAATTCAAAACACCAGTTAAAAGGAGAACCACAACTTCTTTAATTGGGGGCACCTTCATCACGCTTTTCCAAAGTTTTGTTTTTTTACCACTGCCTCTAAATTTTGTCTTTTCCTCGTTCCATTTGATCTGTAGCTGATCTATTAAAAAGCTGGTGCTGTTTTCTTCAGCAAGAGGTAAAAAATCATTTTCCTCTAAAGCTCGTTCACTGCCCGTCTTGAAGACACTGTTGATCCACTGAAATATCAGACTAGACACGAAGCTGACTTCGTCTGTATTGGTATCGTCGGGTGAGTCTGTCATATCAAGCCAAAACTTTGTGCCACGTAGAGAATTTAATTCATTTTCAGGGACAAAAGCAACGAAATATCACAATACTGTCGCTCGTCCCTGTGACTGTGCGTATGTATGGCAAAACGTTTTCAAATAAACTGATTTTACGAAACACAACAAAGAAGTGGCTTGAGGATAAGGGTCCACGATTGCACGAGTTTAATAGTGGTATATATCTAATTCAATAAAGGCTGCTTTGGCAATTGGTCATTGGTAATTGGGCATCGGGTGTTTGGGCATACGGAACGCAATACAATGCTTTGCTTGAGTGACCGCCAAACAATAGCCTCCCAATGCGCAATTGCCCAATGCCCAAAGCAATCTTTATGGAATTAGGTATACAGCTATTTCAATAGACAATATTCGTATTCTCGGTATTGAACTGGAACTAGCTAACAGTCGAGGCTAATGCGGGGGAATATCATCAAAAATATTTGCATCTGAAAAGGTTCCCCCGCATGAGCCTCAACTGCACGCTAGTTCCAGTTCAATACCGTGAATACGAATATTGTCTATTAACGTTGCATCGATTGTCGGATGAAAAAGGCGAAAAGCCAAGACTGCAGGTAGTATGGGATTTTTATTCAATGGATTTTAACCCTAACCCATACTACCTTGGGGTTTTAGCTTTAAGCTTTCATCCACAACGTTTATTGAAATAGCTGTATATCAATTTCGGCAATATGTATACTGTCGTCCAAATAAGCATAACAATTTTCATACTGTTATGGAATATTTCCAAACAGTGTTTTCTTCGCGAAAAACTGAGACTCCGTATGATAAATATAAGATGCCAAGTTTGAGTCTGTTTCGGTAAGTTTCTACAAAGTCGTTTATGATTGTTTTTAGCTTTTATACAAAGAAGGCTCAAGCTATGCATCAGTTAACATGTTTGAGAACACAAAACAGAAAACACAACCAAGAAAAGCGCGTAACACAAACTGTGGGAGGCTTATCCGGTCTATCCACAGTAACACAGTTCCAGCTTTGCGTTTTATAGATTTTAAAGCCGTTTTGCGCTCCGTTGAAACGGGCCTTTTAGGGATTTTGGTTGAAATCGCAGTGAATAATCATCTTCAATGCAGTCAACTAGATTATCGACCACAAATCACATCCCCTTCGAAAAAAACGTTGTTAATAATAGTGCTTTGTAAGAAAACAGGAGTTATTTGTTGCAAAAGTTTGTTGACCTACCTATTTCAATTTGAGGTTGTCGTTTGGAAGCACCTTGCTCGCCAAACAAGCCGCAACTCAGCCATAGTTAATAGAACCATAGTTAATCGAGAGACTGGTTATGAAACCTAGCAGACTTAAATGGCGACAACAAAGGAGTTACAATTTATGTTGAACCAACCGTGACCGTGCACAACTTTTGTTTTTTGGTCACACCCTATGACTGAATAACTTAATAGCACCATTTCTACTGGTCAGTTGTTCGTACAAAAGATCAACATCTATTGTTGTGCACGGTCAAGGCCGAAAAATGATAACAAAAACATCGAACAAAGACAATTCTCAGGTTTCACAACCAGTCTCTCGATTAACTATGATTAACTACTCACTATGTGATTTCCATGTGATTGCAAATCACATGGAAATCACATAGTTGAGAATCCCCATATACTTTTAAACATCCAGTGCTAGCTAATTTAAAGCTGAGTAGTTTTTCTCTATGAGTTTTTATCGAAGTGGCTACAAATAAATTTGTACAAACCTTGCAATCTCTCAGTAAATTTCGACTCAATGAAACAGTGTCGGTTCAGTGTGAAACAGAGCCTTCACAATTCAAAGACACTTTGGAAGGCGATATGTTTCAATATTTATTACAATGTTTATACTGTAATCACCTAATCAAAGATAATCAATACCAATCAATATCAATTAGATGACAGTCAAAAAGGAAAATTGTAAAACAACCTGAGTCAAAATCAGTTACAGTTTACAGAGAAGATTTCATTCAACATGATAAAAAATTGAGGCATTTTCTAGCGGCCTTAAGATCCGCCCACTATTCATGCACCATGAGTTTGCAAATAAATTATCATGTGCAATGAAACTTAATAATAATTCTTTTACTTGACTAGTGACCGGTGTTAAGGTGTGCTATGAATAATATTCTCATGGTATAGTTATAGTCTGGCCTATAAAAAAGGATTTCTTAGTAAACATTTTGCTAGTAAAATACCGATGAAACTAACCTAACTGATATAATTGGTTTCTGAATAAACAATATGCTTGTGCTTTGGCTTGATTTACTTAGATTATAGTGACCGGTGTTAACGTGCGCAATGGATAATATCCTGCTCTGGATACACTATCAACACCCTCAGCTCTTGCCTTCACAAAGTTGAGCTTGTTGGGGACGGCCAGGTTTTTCATAAATTAAAATTTCTCAATATTCACATGGACGCATTACCAATTAAATGTTCAACAGCTAACAAAATCATAAGAACTTGAATCAGTTTCTTTAACGCTTCCAGTGTCGATGTTTCTGTATTCAATGTTTCATTTCTTTTACACCTACAACAAGAAACAAACAAAATAATTTTAGCAACCTAATTCAGAGGAAACACGTATTGAATTGCATGTATATAGCAATTGCAAAGTTTTAACAAAAGTGAACAATTCGATTTGGGTTTCTATTTATACAAATATATTTTGGTTTTTGAAAATTATGTTAAAAATTAAAATTGGTGACATGGCCCTTCAGGAGACCCTGAATAATTAGTGCGGATCGACTTCGTTATTTTACAACAACTAAATCTGGGTGCGACAAAACTTTCTAGATATATAGCATAATAATAGGTTTTAAGCGCTTTGTCCATTCGTTGGGGAAGGGGAGGGTGGGGATTAGTGCGGGGGTGGTTCAAGCCCTGGTCTCCCCTCCTCTGTTCTCCTTCCTGAACACACTTAGCGCTGCATTCTCTTTCAGTTGCACCAACTAGTTGAATAATAAAATACCAGTAAACGGAGCAATAAAATAACACAACCAAATAAATAAACGCTGGGAGGAAGGATTCAAGGGAAGGGGGAGGGGTGATAGTAGAGAGTGTAGAAGCAATACTCCTAGTTGTGTAATACTTTACGCACGGGGGAAGCCTTTTCATGCAGTAGGTTTAATGGGATGTCAGATGTCAGGTATATGAACACCAAATTACGTGTTTTCACCAAATCTAAAAACAACAACAACAACAAGGGCGCCTCTTTCCAAGCTACGATTTTTGTTATAGAAAAATCCACATCGGAGCTTTCTATTAAAAACATTCAATAAGTTATCCAAAAGATTATTTATTACCTTTAATTTCTAAAGTCAAATGTCACGTTATCTCCAGTCAGCATAAAAGGAGCCCATTGCCCCACTTCAGAAAAGCCGTTAGCTCTCATCCACTTCATTGCTTGGTGAAGAGATTCACTGGCACTTTTCCCACGAACAAGGTGCTCGTAGAAACGACTCATTAACTGCTTTGTTGCACGGTCGTCTATGGCCCACAGGGCCACCAACACTGAGCGTGCACCGGATCCTAAGAACGCGCGGGCAATTCCAACAACTCCCTCGGCTCTGATCTGTCCAAGTGCACTGTGACAACAACTAAGTACCACCAGTTTGGCACGCAGTCGAACTTGTGAAATGTCAGCCATTGTCAACAAGTAGTCTTCTTCCTGTGGAATCCTATTAGTGAGAGGTGGAGGGGCAAGAGCAATTTCTCCTCTTTCAGCATTACCATGAGCGGCGAAATGTATCAGACTCATGGAACCGATGCTCTTAAGAACCGCCTGCTTAGTTGCTTGCTGTCCTAACAAAGGATGAGCTCCGAGTAGTTCCCCAATCATCTCTGCTTCCTCTCTTGCACAAGGCAATGGCGGGCTTTTCTCGCGGCGTCCCTTGTAAAACACTTCACCGACATCAGGATCCCCCACTATCAATGCACCAGTTTGACTGTGATAATCTGCTGGACTGTCATGAATGAGCTCGAGCGTCGTCAACGAGGGAATGATTCGGATCCTAAAAGTCTCTGATAAATACTTCCCACTTTCATCCTCTAACGCAGCAAATGGTACTTTGAACAAGGAGCGATCAGGAGCAATGATGAGTTCTGTTTCGTCAAGCAAGTCAGCCACAGGAGCGATGATCATTTTGTAACACTCAGCAAGAGTAGGGTCGGGTTGTTGGTTGTCTTCCTCCTGAGATGACTTTCGCGTTGTGTGCGTTGTGTGGTTAGCATTTGAAAGAACCAGTGAACGATCTTCGCACTGCTCATGGGTTAAGACATGTGCTTGCCTGAAGATTTCGAAACCAACAATTTCATCCACAAATCTTTTAAATGCTTTGTTATCGAGACAGTCGTTTACATTTATTCGTCGAAAACGTATCGGCTCGCCTGCTTTAAGAATCCACAAAAATACAATATCTAACAAATAAGAAATATATAAACAAGTAGAGTTACTTTCATTCTTCATGATCCTTTCAATACCAACCCATGTCTGTGGATTGACTGATACTTGTTTTCCCAAAGAGTACTGAACTGACATTAAGTCTGCCAGGGATCTGGCTCGTCCAAGCTCTGCAACGTAAAGAGCTTGAGCAGGATTCTGAGAAGCACAAAACAATAAACTCAGGAACTGGTATAAATGAACGTGCTCGTCAAATAATGATATCTTCAATTGATCACTGTCCGTCAGCCAAGTTCGTATACTCTCAAAGTTATCAATGCTGGCCAAGAGATACGATTTAGCTTCATGTATGTTGCCTTCCAACATCATTATCCATCCAAGGTTAGCATGGGCATTTAACTCATTTTCAATGTCTCCAGTCTCTTTGCTCATAGCCAGTGCTTTCTCGTTATATTCTTTAGCCTTGGCATATTCACCAAGAGACTGAAACACAGTTCCAAGGTTTCCGTAACTTGCTGCTTCTCCCGTTCTCTCGCCAATTTCTTTTGAAATCGCAAGTGCTTTTTCGTGATATTCTTTCGCCTTGGCATAGTCACCGAGAGACTGAAACACTCTTCCTAGGTGTCCGTAACACGAAGCTTCGTTTGCTCTGTTACCAATTTTCTTTGTGATGGCCCATGCTTTCTCATGATATTCGTGAGCCTTAGCATATTTTCTGAGAGACAAAAATAGTACTCCCAGATTATCGTAGTTTGCTGCTTCTCCTTCTCTATGCCCGATTTTTTTTGCGATCGCAAGTGCTTTTTCGTGATATTCTTTAGCCTTTTCATATTCACCCAGAGACTGAAACATTGTTCCTAGATTTCCGAAGGTTAATGCTTGTATTCTTCTGTCCCCAATTTCTTTTGAAATCACAAGTGCTTTTTCGAGATATTCTTTAGCCTTTGCATATTCACCGCGATGGTAAAACACAGTTCCCAAGTTTCCGTAATCTGACGCTTCTCCTTGCCTGTCACCGAATTCTTTTCTGATCCCAAGTGCTTTTTCGTGACATTGTTTAGCCTTGGCATATTCCCCTTGAGACCTAAACACAGTTCCTAGGTTTCCGTAACAAAAGGCTTCGTTTTTACTGTCGCCAACTTCTTTTGTTATCGCAAGTGCTGTTTCGATATATTCTTTAGCTTTGGTATATTCACCGACGGACCGAAACACATCTCCTAGGTTTAGGTAATTTGATGCTTCTCCTGTTTTGTCGTCATTTTGTCTTCTGATCTCAAGTGCTTTTTCGAGGTATGTTTTAGCCTTTGCATATTCACCGAGATGCTGAAACAAAGTTCCCAGGTTTCCGTAATTTATTGCTTCCCCTTGTTTGTTGCCATCTTCCTTTGTGATTGCAAGTGCTTTTTCAAGGAATTCTTTTGACTTAGTATATTCACCAAGAGACTGAAATACGGTTCCTAGGTTTCCGTAATATAAGGATTCATTTTCTCTGTTACCAATTTCTTTTGCGATCGCAAGTGCTTTTTCGAAATATTTTTTAGCCGTAGCATATTCACCGAGAGAATAAAACATAGTCCCTACATTTCCATAACAAGAGCCTTCTATATTTCTGTTGCCGATTTCTTGTATGATCACAAGTGCTTGTTCGAAACATTTCTTAGCCTTGGCATATTCTCCGAGAGACTGAAGCACAATTACGAGGTTCACATAGCTCCACGCTTCTCCGTTTCTGTCGCCAATTTCTTTTGTGATCTCAAGTGCTTTCTCGTTATATTCCTTAGCCTTGCCCTGTTTACCGAGATAATGAAACGCAATTCCTAGGTTTCGATAACATGAGGCTTCTTTCTTCCTTTCGCCAATTTCTTTTGTGATCGCAAGTGCTTTTTTGTGAAGTTCTTTAGCCTTGGCATATTCACCAAGACACAGAAACACGTTTCCTAGGTTTCCGTAACTCGAAGCTTCATCTTCCCTATCTCCAATTTCTTGTGTGTTCCTAAGGGCTTTTTCGTAATATTCTTTAGCCTTGGCATATTTACCGAGGGATTTAAACACCGATCCTAGGTTTCCATAGCAAACTGCTTCTCCTTGTCTGTCGCCAATTTCTATTGCAATCGCAAGTGCTTTTTCGTGATATTCTTTAGCCTTGGCATATTCACCGAGTGACCAAAACACGAATCCCAGGTTTCCGCAGCAGGATTCTTCTCCCTGCCTTTGACCAGTATCTTTCATGATGCCGAGTGCCTCCAGATAAAGCTCTTTTGCTTCTTGATATTTACCTCGATAATGATGCAGTTTCGCTAAATCAAAGGTCACCTTTCGTTCTGTGTCTCTTTTGCCATTTCTGCGGGCTAAAACGAGAAGCTGTCTGCCGCAGTGTATCGCATTTGTGTGGTCATTTATAAGCTGGTACGCGTTAAACATTTGAAGATAAATACATTCGCAAATTGATGTGACTAACTCCTTTTCTTTTTTCAGAGCTTCACTGTTGAGGAGAATCAAACATTCCTTGAATAACTCGATGGCTTTAATACCACGACTGGATTTAAGAAGGAAAGCGGCAACAACAAAGCCAATATGGAATGCTTCTAGAACCTCGTCTATGTTGTCCATGGCTGTGGTTTTTAAAAGCCCGACTGAAACAAACCAAAAAAGGTGTGAGCGGAATTAAGAGTTGGTCTAATAGTAACAATTATAAAACGTAGTAAAGAAGTATTTTTCGTTTGTCTCACGATGTAGTCACTTCTGATGTGGATCGCGACGTTTCGACTGCATACTGCTAGTCTTCTTCAGGCGATGGGGTCGACTGGTTACGTGTCACCTTATGAAGCACGATGTTCTACTGTGATTGGTTGGTTTTTAACAGCTGTGACTGGCGCATTTTGATTCTCGTTGTTTCGGCGAATTGTTCCCTCGGAACAATTCAGAAGTGACTACATCGTGAGACAAACGAAAAATACTTCTTTACTAGTGTGTTCACCACGATGAACATCAACAACCCTTTTTACGAATTATAAAACGTATTTGCTAATAAATATTTATATTTCTTCTTTTCTAAATTTTCTACTGTAAAAGAACACAAAATCCGTTTTTGTGGCTTTCAACTAAAAATATTTAAAGCGTGCGAAAGGTGTTATGGCAATAACTGATAATGTAAATGAAATATATTTTTATTGCAATAATAATTATTGTATATAGTGTTCGACCTTTAGCTTAAAATATTCTCTAAAACATTGCTTTTTGTTAGTAAAAAGTCAAAATATATTCCTTTTTTTTTGGAGAAACGGGCACATATTCAAATTGATATTTGTTTCTGTGCTACCGAATGAAGGTAGATTTTTATAGTTGTCTAATCTAAGAAATCAAGTACTAGTTGAATCATATCGTTATTTTTTTTAAGTTCCTGTTTTTCCTTCAAAGTTTCCGCCGTTCTAAAGAAGTTGCCATTAACACCTCCTTGCATTAGTTTCATTTCAATTGCCCTTAGCTTTTAAGAAAGTCATATGATCTTTAATTATTGTGGTTATATCCGCTAGGGAACTAGTTTTGTACTACTTACTGAGAACTACACCTTGTGAATAATGTGTTATAGCTGAGGTCAATTAGAATGACCCGGTAACGATATTGCTCATAACAATTGTAAGTGTAGTTTACAATCTTAAGAGTTTCAGCTGTCCTGTACTGGTGAAACTACTCCACCTTTCCATATATTATTTTTTTAAATTTTAGAAAAAACATTCTATGTCTATAATATAGTATAATCTTTACCATTTTAGTGTCGCATTTTTGTACGACCAGAAATCTAAATTTTAACTATGAATATAAAAACGTCCGTAGCTTATGACATCCAGTACATTATTTTTCTTGTTGTGGCTGGGGTTATTTGGGCGAGGTCATTTCGACCCGTTTTTTATTCATAGGTATGGCCTTTTGAATATTTAGAGAAATCTTTGTTGGCAAGGCTAGATTGTACAGGGTTTGATCAAAATTTGAATATTCTAATCATTGTCTGTTGGTAAAATTTAATCTTTACACAAATTGGAAGCACGGTAAGCTGGAATAACAATAATTATTATATTTGTATAAATGGGTACCAACGGCATGCTACTAGCATCATAATAATAATAATAATAATAATAATAATAATAATAATAATAAGGAGAAGATTTTAGCGATAGAGATGAGCTGCGATAGAGATGAGCTGCCCCTGGGTGAGCAATCGTCAAAAGAAAACATCAGGAAAGATGATGAAATACGCGCTACTCAGATGGGAGCTGAAGCAGAAGTACCCCGGGTACGAGATTTCACAGTATAACATCATTGTGGACGTACTCGGGGGCTGGTCGACAGACGTGGAGGTAGCTGTGAAGGAGCTTGGAGGAGTTGGGAGGCGTCAAAGAGACGTCCTCAAGAAGATGCAGAGGGCATGCCTATCTGTCATACTAAACATTGCACGCACTTTTAAGGTTGCGACACATTAGACATTATCTTACCCGTGCTCCGGTTTGTCTCCTGTTCTAGAACTTTGAACATTTTGCATATTTTAGCGTAAATTTGTTTAGTTTATTACATACATATACATATTTTAAATTTACCTTTTATTGTATAATATTTTTAACTCTAGTCTCACTAGGTGGAGCACAGGTCACGCCTGGGCGCCCTGTGTTCCTTTTAACTGTATAGCATACAGATAGTTTTTACTGCTGATAATTAATATTTCTAAAGCGCCAAAATTATAAAAATATTCTAAAGCGCTTTACAATTAACGATAAAACGATAAAGTATTAAAAATATAAAAATGTTAAAAATGTTAAAAGTACTAAAACAAATTGTAAGCCAGCTTGAACAGATGCGTCTTTAGCTTTGACTTAAAAATGGCTACACTTTGACTGTTTCGATTTCAAGCGGCAGTTTGTTCCACAGAAATGGTCCGGAACGAGCAAAAGCACGATCACCAAAGGTCTTGAAACTAGTTCTTGGGACCTTAAGGAGGCCCTGGTTGCAGGAACGTAGGTGATGAGCTGTAATAGAGTATGGCTGCAGATATTCTTTAATGTATTGTGGGTCTTGATTGTAAGTATTTCTCCTCCTCCTAGGAGTATTACCCCTCCTCCCATCCAGGGAGGAGTAGTAATACTCCTAGTCACTTCATAGTATATAAACCAGGTCACCCTGTGATGGACTAGCATCCCATCCAGGGGGGATAATGACACTCCAATTCACTTTATAGTATATAAGCCAGATCACCCTGTGATGAACTAGCATCCCATCTAGGCGGAGTAGTAATACTCCTAGTTGCTTCATAGTATATAAACCAAGTCACCCAGTGATGGACTAGCATCCCATCCAAAGGGGGACTAGCAATACTCCTGTATGCTTCATGCTACAGAACCTGGGTAAAGCTATGACCGTGTGGCCCACCAACCTTGCTAGATTACCTCCCGGGCGGTACTCCCTATAATGGGCTATACGGGGATGCTCCGCCCGAAAGGGGTATCTTTTTCAGGCTGGTGGTATGTGAAAGGGTCGGGATTTCACGTGTTGAAGTATATGAAAGGGAAGGGATTTCACGAAGAATAGGAAAG
Source organism: Cladopsammia gracilis (assembly GCA_022457155.1). NCBI lineage: Eukaryota > Metazoa > Cnidaria > Anthozoa > Scleractinia > Dendrophylliidae > Cladopsammia > Cladopsammia gracilis. Next base: position 227,287 of record JAJGOT010000376.1, read on the forward strand.
CGTAGCGAAAACACGAGTTGGAGCATAAAAAGGTAGGGAAAACTGACATTTAAGTATTATAAAAAGGGCCTTTCAAAATATATCAAACAGACGCACGTAAAGGCTATATGAAAAAGGGTACCATTTTCAGTCAAAGGTATTTGAAAGGGGTGCCATTTTCAATGAAAGGTATATGAAAGGGGTGCCATTTTCAATGAAAGGTATATGAAAGGGGTACCTCTTTTCTGTCAAAAACAGTATATGAAAGGGTAAGGGTTTGAACCTCGGGGCGGAGCATCCGCGTACAAAACTTTGTTGAGTACCCCCCATCCCCCCCCCCCGGGGGGGGGGGATGACCTACACCTGGGTGAAGAGAGACAATGAAACAACAACTGCAGAGACCAGGCTTCGAACCGACTTGCTAACCACTAGACCGCTGACAAAATGTCAAGGGTATAAGGATTGCCTTATCTTAAATTGCTGTCGAACACAAGTTACGGCTGGCAATCAATAGCAATCTATAAAACAACAGTAACTCTAATCCATCGGGATATAATGAGGCTTTGGGAATACCGCGCTTCGAGACTAACAGTAGTGAACTAGTTTTGGCTAATGGGTTTATATTTCCACTAACCACTTTGACTACTGAAAAACATGACTCCACAGTATCAATTAAAAATACAACCATATAACCATGAATGTGCTTCACAAATGCAAAGAGAACAGAGAGCTGAATGCTGTCCATGAAGCTTTTATCGTCTACAACCCCATAAACTATTTTTGCATGAAGAAAACTTTTGACTTTGCTTTTCTATGTTATTTATTATGATTTTTGAGACATCACTATGATTATCATATGACCAGTTTAAGATTTAAAATGTCTCTTGCCATTACGCCAATAAGTTCAAAAGTTAGACTCGAGCCCTGAGTCCACTAGTTGTTTGATACTGGTATCAATCTCTGGCCTTATAGCCAGTTACCAACTAGTCGTTTGTTTGTAACGAGTGAATTAGCTTGAATTAAATTAGATGAATTAGATATGAACGGGTTCAGTGTTGCAGTGTGATAACGTGCACTCCATTGCTCTATTGGAACTTAAGAGTTTACTGAACAGTTTTGATTGTCATACTGTTTCGGGTTTTCTTAGGTGTGTTGCATAAAGCAGACGTATTGTTCTCGTTCTGCCTACAGAACAATTGTTTTTTCAATTACAAGGAATTTCGGCGAGATTTGTTTTTATGTTTGCGCAGAAACCCATGAGTAGGTTGAAACGTGTAACGCGCATTTGTAGTGCATGCCGGAAGTGAATGTAATCGGAAGTCGTTTGTGAGGCATCCCGTGATGCTTCATTGTAGTTGTTGTTCGAGCGCTAAGGGGGAAGCCATGATGCTCGTTTGACGTTCTTGTTTGATAATCCTGTAACATCGTTGCGTTGCTATAATAAATAGACAGGACTTCACATTTGGCGACGAGGACGGGATCTCGGAGGATGCTTTTGTGCTGGTTTTAGGCGGATCTTCATTTGATAGAAGCGTATTGTGGCGCGATGCCTGGTGGAGGAAACGAAGAATCGAGCGACGAGGGTAGATCGGTGAATGCCGCCGGTAGCAGTCAAAGCGGCGGAGTTTTGACATCTGTAGTTGTAGAAGTTGGTGGTTTACAGCCTTTTCAAGTCAAGGGAGACCCGCATTCCACTTCACAGCGTTGGAGGAAGTGGAAAAGGGCTTTTTAGTTGTACGTGCTGGGTAAAGGAATCACGAGTGACCCGCAAAAACAAGGTCTGTTACTTCACACGGCCGGACTTGAAGTGCAAGAAGTTTATTTTACCCTTGTGACTGATGGCGAGAACAAGGATTACAACGCAACTATGAAGGTACTGGATGATTATTTTATCCCTAAAGCTAACGTACCTTTTGAAAGACACTTATTTCGGCAACATTCCCAAGGTAGCGAGGAGACTGTTGACCAGTTTGTTTGCCGACTAAGACAACGAGCGGCAACGTGTGACTTCGGAGAGCGGAAGACGAGTACATCAGAGACCGGTTAATCGATAAATTTTATTCAGCAAAGTTGCCTCGCAAATTCCTTGAAAAGGAAGGAGGTGCTACTCTGCACGATTTGCTCATCACAGCAAGAGCACAAGAAGCAGGAAATTTGCAAATGGAAGCAATGAGAGGGAACACTAGGTCAGAGCAGGTGTACAATGTTGTGGATGCTAAGTCAGGGATAAATAGCGTTGGAAGGGATTGTTTTAACTGTAGTCAAGAGGGCCACTTTGCAAGAGACCGGCGATGCCCTGCTAGAGGTCGAAAGTGTGATCAGTGTGGAGAAATCGGACATTTCAAAATTAAATATCGTAGGAGGCCATCAAGGGATTCCTAACATGGACAGAAACAAGGAAACAGCCATCGCAGTTGGAGAGATGCCTCGAGAATGAATGAGAAAGGCAGAAAGACAAACATGAACTATGTTGATGGTGATGCCAACAGAGAAGAGAGGGCAGAAACTTAGGAAAGGCCCCACCCTACACCCGATTATGTATTTTCAGTGGGAGATGAGTCAAGCCAGAGCAGTGGAGTAGTATCTTTGGAGGTTGGAGGTGTCCATTTGCCAAATATTCTCATCGACCCAGGGACGACATGCAACCTTTTGGGAAAGGAAACCTGGGAGTGGCTCAAGTCTCGGAAAGTCCAGTGCGACACTCGTAAAGAAGCTAGGATTCTATTTGCTCATGGAAACACCAAGCCATTGCCAAAACTAAGAACATTTACAGCCGATGTCATGTCTACGGACCAAATGTTACCTGCACAGCTGATTTTGTGGTCATGGATGGAGATGGTAGAACTCTACTTTGTCGAGACACTGCGGAGAAACTTAATCTACTGCGCATTGGACCTAGTCATGTGCTGAACGGGTGTTGGGGCGGAAACTACAGGTTAAGACATCAAGGACAGGAACAAAGAGCTGTTCAATGGTGTCGGTCTCTTAAAAGATTACGAGTTGAAGTTAAACATTGGTGATTCGGTGAAACCAGTACCACAGCCTGTCCGCAGAATCCCGTTCGGGGTAAGAGGTCTAAGAGAGAAGGTGGAGAGGAAGTTGGATGAATTGCTGAAAAGTGGGATCATAGAAGAAGTTCCCGAAGGACCAACTGGGTGGATCTCACCACTTGTTGTGGTACCAAAGTCTGATGGAGATGTCAGAATTGGTGTTTATATGAGACGTGCTAACCAGGCAATTATCAGAGAACGTCAGCCCATGCATTCCAACAATTGAAGAAGTTCTTCAAGACCTGAATGGTAGCACGATATTCAGCAGAGTCGACTTGAAATGGGGGTTTCATCAGATACTTCTTGCAGAAGAGAGTAGACATGTAACAACTTTTGTTACTCATCGTGGTCTTTATAGATATACCGAATCATGTTTGGGGTCACCTCAGCACCTGATATGTTTCAACAAATCATCCGCGACGTATTGCGTGGCTGCGAGAGCGTGGTCAACATTGCAGATGACCTGATCATTCATGGAGAGGGGATTGAGCAGCACGATGAAAGGTTGTTTGCTGTACTTGATCGGTTGAAGGGGGCTGGTTTAACATTGAATGAAGACAAGTGTGAATTCAGATTGCCAAGATTGACATTCTTCGGACATGAGGTAACACAGAAAGGGGTGGAACCCAGTGACGAGAAGGTTGTTGCAATCCAACATGCAGATTCTCCGCAGAATACAAGTGAGGCTAGATCCTTTCTGGGACTTGTTCAACTTGTGTCCAAGTTTGTCCCAGACCTGTCATCCATTGCGGAACCTATCCAGAGATTAACTCACAAGAACGTGGAATTCAAATGGGGCCGAGAGCAGCAGATTGCATTTGAGAAGTTAAAGAAATTGATTACAAACGCAAATGCCCCGGCCTACTTTAGCATAGACAGCAGAACGAGGATTGTAGCAGACGCATCACCAGTGGGGTTTGGAGCGCTGTAAACCCAGTTGCAGGGCAGTGAATGGAGAGTAACTGCATATGTTTCACGACGCCTGGCAGATGTAGAGGGGCGATATAGTCAAACAGAGAAGGAGGCCCTTGCCCTTGTGTGGGCCTGTGAACGTTTCAACATGTATGTCTTCGGGAGAGAGTTTGAACTAGAAACGGATCATAAGCCTTTGGACTACATATACTCACAGAAATCAAAGCCTTCTGCCCGAGTGGAACGATGGGTTTTACGCCTACAGGCCTATGACGTTTTAAAGTCATAGGCCTGTAGATGGCCTTAAAAGGTCATCTACAGACCAGGCTACTGACCAGTTCTAATATTGCAGATGCCTTGTCCCGGCTGAATTGTGGGGTTCACTGCGATGTTGGAGAACACTATGACTTTGTTCGTGCTGTAGTTGAGAACAGTGTCCCTTGTGCTTTGACACCGGCTGGGATAGAGAGGGCCTCAGCTGAAGACCCGGAACTGAACCTTATTATTTATTGGACTACTATAGCAGGTACTTTGATGTAGTTATCCTGAAGTCAACTACAAGGACAAAGATCATCGCAGGTCTCAAACCAATCTTTTCCTGGTTTCTCGCTGAAAGCCGACAATGGGCCCCAACTGGTTTTGGAAGAGTTCGAAGCTTTCCTCGCAGAGAACAGCATAGAACACCGAACAACACCTCCATTGTGGCCCCAAGCAAATGGGGAAGTAGAACGCCAAAACCGCACGTTGATGAAATCGATCCAAATTGCTCAAATTGAAGGGAAAGATTGACGCTATGAATTACAGACGTTTCTAATTACATACAGGTCTACCCCTCAGATGACAACTGGCGCGACGCCATTCTATTTGACGTTCGGAAGATACTTTGATGTTCGGAAGTTACCAGACCTGCGACGGGAAGCACCTGTTACCAGTGAGGAAGCTCGTGACCGGGACTGGTCGAGGAAGATGTCACAGAAAGATTATGTTGATGCTAAGAGGCGTACAGTTGAGAGTCAAGTAGAAATTGGAGACAAAGTCCTGCTGCGAAACACAAAGACGAACAAGCTGTCTCCAAACTACAACCCAAACCCTTGTGAAGTCTTAGACAGAAGAGTAGGAGGAGAAGTGGCAGAAAGAAACAGCGCCGGCGTTGACATCAAAAGAAACGTGTCATTTGTGAAAAAGTACCAGGAGAGAACCTCAAACGATGGCGAGATTGCTATGGAGGCTGATCGTCAAGAGGAGAGAGAAAGCGATCAATCAAGTGTGGAACATGGAACCTTAAAGCCAAGTTGTTCGTCACCACCGGCTCCGCCGATTGCGAGCACGAGTCCAGTTAAGCAGATGGCTACTCCAAGGCCAACTAGAACTATAAGACTACCTAAACGATTTGAGGATTTTGAACTATATATCCAAAGGATAACTGAACATTGTTACCGGCATGTACTTATGGACTTGCTAACTGTTAGCACAACTGAACTTTGTCTACGGTCATGTTTTGACCTATGTTCCTGTTACGTTTAAAACTTTTCATCGTGTTAATATTTCCTTTAAAAAAACATGGAGGGATGTAGTGTATGCCGCAAGTGAATGTAACCGGAAGTCGTTTGTGAGGCATCCCGTGATGCTTCATTGTAGTTGTTGTTCGAGCGCTTGGGGGAAGCCATGATGCTCGTTTGATGTTCTTGTTTGATAATCATGTAACATCGTTGCGTCGATATAATAAATAGACAGGACTTCACAGCATTCACTGCTTCCGAATATTCATTTTTGCTTAGTGCCATATTTGGAAACCCCTCGATCCCTCGAGATTGGAAGCAAGTTGTTCGAGCGAATTGATTGGTTAATATTTTTATCTCGATTTTCCAAATATGGCTGTATCAACGTTTTAGCAAATTGAATAATCGGAAGCTTATTTTGAAGCGTACAAGAGACAGTTACACGTTTCAACCCACTTATGGGTTTCTGGTTTGCGTCGATGACTGTGATAACAGATGCTTTCTATTTTTAGCCATCAAAATCCTGTCAGACTAAATATGTTTCGCCCTAGTGTGAAGACAGCATGAATGTACACAGACTTAGCAAATTATTCTTAGTCAAATCAACGTTCGAGATGTGATATTTTGGATCGGCAAGCATAACTCATTACATGGAAATTCTACAAAAATTCTGGACTCCCGTGCGAACATAAAATTAAGTTTTTGTTTTTAATATCACAAATTATTGTTGTTGTTGTTTTTCGGACTGTTTATCACTATGAGACCATTTAGAAAACAATAATTGTAATTAAAAAGCATTGATAAAACTTGACTCGTGATATTAACACATTCGGTTACCCTACCTCCTTGTGAGTCTCTTTATGCAACACGCCGAGTTAACGGTAACGATTAAGCTGATTAAGGAAGTTTTATGCAACCGACCCCAGCGGTTTTTATCATTGATAGAAATTGCCACGAAAGAAAAAGACATGGCTTTTCGTTCTGGCAAAATTTCGGGCTGAAAACATGAGCACAGCTGCTTATCGCGAAAGCTACAAAAATATTAGAAACAGATTTTAACTGATAAATAATTTACGAACAGATTTTGACTTGATGCTTTTTGAATAAGCTGATCAACACACCTCGCTAATAGGGCTTGTATCTGGAAATTCTAAAAAAAAACGTAGACTGGGGTAATCTCTTTACTGCGTCTACATGGCATAGCGTTCTACGACCTTCTACAGGCCTAACCTCTGCGTGACTTAATTGTTTTGCATGAATTAGTTGACTCGCGTGACTGAAAAAAATCACGCGAGTTAAAAAACAAACGTTCGCAATGGAAATTTTAATTCATTTTACAGTTGCATAATTTAATTTAGGAAAACCCTTATTAAACTTGCGATGGCTTGATGGAAAAAGTTCAGATTTATGTCATATAAGCGTGTATTTTTATTGGTTAACCACGCTGCTCAATGCAGCTGAAATTTATAGAATCTGTTGGACGGTTTCGACAAACGATTGGGCATTATGCAAAATAAAAGCAATTATGAAGTCCACAGTATTAGCAAATATTCATGCACTGAATATTTGGGAAGGAATTGTCGTGTTAAAATAGAAAACCCAAATAGAATCCAAACACAAAGACTTTCGCTTTAAACCGAAAATCTAGAAATTCAGCTTCATTTCTGTCCCTGCTGGATGGCGCATCGTGTTTCGTTATATTTACAGACGGGTTAGCTCTATTTCTTCATAAAACAAACGATCGAGCATAAAATTACTAACTTTCGCAATTGCAGGTTTGATGTCAACTACACAACTTCCGCCTTAGTTTCTTCTCGAAATCATATATTATATCACAGAACCGAACGTCAATGTACAACAAATCACCGTGAATTGAGTTTGTCGCTTTTGTATTGCCAATTCTAGTTGCAGGTACGAAAATTATATTCCTACTCTTTAACTAGAAATAATGAAGGTAATAGAATACAAAGTTTTGTATTTTGTACTTACCACGGCGCTTCTTACTCTGCAAACAGCTGGATTAACTTTATTTATTCCGGGAATTTTCCCCACGTTCCGTGAAACCGAAAGCCGTTTATCATATTTCACGGCGTCATAAGTCGAAAATAGAATACGAAATTTTATGGTGACGTTATTCGCATAAAAATTTCTTTTTTAATTCATCAAAATAACAATTTGGAACGACAGAAAAATATAGAATATATCTTCTATCCTTGGTTTAACTTTTATTTTCCATTGTTCTTTTCTATGTTAATATATGATAATGAATAGAAAACAAAGGAACATGAAAATCGAACCAAAGATAAAATAGAACTGCAATGAAGCAAAAAGCTGCGAAAGGCATACATTTTGGCCGTGTTTTCACAAGCGATTTTTCAAGTCGCTGAGCAAGTGACAGTCGGAAACCTCGTGAAACAGGCTGCGTGAAAACAGTTGCTTGTCCATCTCGCTTAGAATTCTCATTAATGGCACATTTCGTGACTTTGCAACCACACTTCCTGGAACAAGTCGATTAAATTTAAGCCACCAATATAAACACATTCCACAACTTCACTGGATTGCATATTTAATAGAAATTGAGCGAAGCTCACAGGAAATAATCTTGCTTTCACTAAAATACAAAACGTTCAAAGAAACTATAAGTAATTTTAACCATAGCGAAAATATCCCCGGGTGAACCCGTCTTGTCACAACTACCGCAAGCGTTTGTTTATATGGTTATGAAATGTATCTACAAGACCGCAGTACAAACCTAATATTTCTTGAAAAACTCTTCTGCTCCTCTGTATACCTTTCTCTTCCCGAGACAAGGCGTCCTCTGTGACCTACAGTTTATCCACGCTCCCTTGAACCGCTGCCTATGCCAGATACATTGTGAAGATGTGTTCCAAAAACCCATTTACTTGGCGTTTTGGCATAATTTTCGTTTCTACATTTCCCGTTATTTCCGAAACTTTTAACGGCTATTTCAGGTCTGTAGATGAAAATCAACGTTTGATCGTCGGTCACAGGAATTCAAGATGGCGGCCGAAACAGATCATGGAAGAACACTGAATTTACAGGACACCGTTTCTTGCGTCGATTCTTCTAAAAAAATCAGCGGAGACGACGCCATTTATACAACTGAACTCTATTTTCAACTTAGGGATGTAGGGCATTCTGGGTAAAACATACACAAAACCGACCAAAATATCACTATCAGGGGAGCTGAGGAAAGAGGGACATTTTACTGAATATCTTCAAGCCATTTGCCTTTACAGTAGAGTACCCGAAGTAAAAATTTGTTCCTATTGTCCAAAGACTCCGGAAATACAAAAAAGAGGCCAGTTCCGTTTACGTCAACGCTTGTGTAAACCCATTTTTTAGTGCGAATGTAGCTCACTTGGCCAAGCTATTTCACACTGGTTTTAACAAAGAAAGATTAAATTTTAATCAAGGGGATGAATTAAGGTCTAGTTCTATTAGTTAGTGTTAAAAGTGTACTTTAGAAAGCATTATTCTTCTAAATACAAGCCACCGAAATTTCTTCTTGGCGTAAACAATTGTTGCTCTGCAAATGGCGACAGCGTCGTCACGTGACCTCTAGGTTAGCAACGGGAGGATTCCTCATAGCAACCGAATTAAAAAACAATTGTCTTGTAATAATTTATGCAATTTCTTTTGTTTAAATCCTATAAGTATTGACTCGATCATCAAAGGGATATTTCCCTTAGATATCGAAAAGTCTTTGTAATTTCAATTCCCTCAGCTATAAATATTATCAGTTTTTAGAAATGCTGATATGTATCGTAAAAATTAATTCTCCTTGGCCATCGTAGCTTAATAAGAAATAGCACACAAACTGCAGTGACAAACATGACAATAAAACGCATGTTGGAAAACAAAATATTAACTTGACGTTGCGTATGTTACAACATACATCCTCAGAGGTGACCGTTTAGAATACAAGTAACAACTAAATTTAAATGAATAATAAGTAACTAATTAACAACAACAATAACATAAGATGAGAAAAATTTGCATATAAAAGATGCAAATTAATAAAGAGTTAGCTTTTCGCTGCAGACATTATCGTTAAGGGTAGGTCTGAGTTCCTGAATAAGTAGAGTCTCCTTAATCTTACAGTGAGTATCAGACCGACCTTTTGCCAATATCTCAAAGTGGTCCCATTTGAAGTTGTGACCAGTTGATGTGATGTGGTCTGCGATAGCAGATGCACGACAAGTACTTGTGATCCCTTTAAAATGTTCAGTTTTTCTGTCATGCAATCTTCGTTTTGTTTTTCCAATGTAGAAATCCTCACAATCCCAACAACTAGCCTTATACACAACTTTTGACATTTGGGAACGGTTGAACCTATCTTTGTAGGGAAAAAAGGACTTAATGCGATGAGCGTTTTGGAAAAGATCAATGCAGCCATAAAATTTATTAATGCAGGTCTTAAGCTGTTTGGTAACAATTTTACTTTGTACCCCTAAATAAGGTAAAACTAAGATTGTTTCTTGTTTGGGAACTGTGATGATCGGATTCCTCAGTCTGTTCTGCTGTCTGTTCAAAATGTCATTAATGTTGTAATTGACAACACCAGCAGGATAACCATTTTGCAAAAACAACTTCCTCAGATCATTCAGACAAGATCGCAAAAGAGAAGGTGACGAACAGATGCGGAAACAACGAAAAGTGAGTGTGCGGATGAGGTTTACTTTGTATTTCCTAGGTGTGAAGGAGTCCCATTTTGTGTACAGGCCGGTAAATGTCTTCTTTCAGTAAATAGATGTTGAGAAAGTGTGATCGATTGTGTCGTTTGATGAGAATGTCCAAGAAAGGGATTACAAAGTTATCCTCGTATTCAACGGTGAATTTGATATTTGTGTGACAGTTATTAAGGTACTGTGGAAACTTGTAGAAACTAGAAACTTGTTCGACAATAAAAACACAGCAACCCAGTTTATACAAAACGGCATATATCGGCGGAGTTGTGCACCATACATTTTCCATTACTGTCATTACTACAAAGCAGGCACCGCGGAGGAGGAGGCGGGCTGGTAGGGCTATAGCCCTGCCACGTTTTTGCGTTGTGTCTCGAAGATAGCCTGCGTGCAGAGGAAATAGGAAATCTCTGCGCGCAGGCTACTAGAAGACTGAACAAACTTCGCTTTTTATTCTACTGCTCTATTCTTTTATTACAGGCGTTCCTTCCGTATTGCAAACACGAATCAGGGGGCATGGGAACGAGCCTCTTTCCTTTGCCCATATGCTCTCACCGTATAGACCGTATTCATATCAGTGCAACGTTATATTAAAGCCTTGGTTTCGATTTTCTGGCTTTTAAAAACCAACCATAATATCAAGAAAGATAACAAGCTTTTTTCCAAGTGTACCAATCGTTTCTGTCTGCATGCGCACGTTTCTTTTTATGGACAACAACTACGGACCATCCATTTACCGAACAGTTTTGACAGAAATTGTCGTCTAAGAACCCTAGAAATGGAGTTTTACAGCATCAAGATTTCAAAATAATTCTCAATCCTTATCCTTTTAGTCCTATCGTTTAAAAAGTTAACCGAGGATTTTATCTTTTGTTTAAAAAATGTTTTCAAAAGCTAATTGTAATCTAGAGGTGAAGACAAGTCAAAGTCGAAACTGAAAGGCAAAAATCATTTAGAAAAATTTTCATTGACTGGTTATTTTTGAAAAAAGGATTAATTTGTCCCAGTTAAATAAACTGAAAAGTTAAACAACGTGGATGGTTACATCTGTAAGCCTCTGCTGAAGACACTGTCTGAATCTTCTCGCTAGTTGGTTTCCGCAGTTTCCCATGAGCTAGGAAGTCACGAAGCTTTGCACTTCTCGGAACCAGCTCAAGCTGTCGGCCTTATGGAAGAGTAGTCTGCCTTTTCAGGGAGTTGTGTTACAGATAATTTAAGTAAAATTCGGCCGAAACCAACCAGCCCTGTGAGGGTTGCCCACCTTTAACAGGGGACATTCTTCGGCGCAATAACCAGCACATTAACTGCAGTAAAAAGTTTGAGTGGAATATTCCGTTTTCAAGAGTGAAGCAAGAGACATTATTTTCCACATGGCTCGGTTTCCTTTGTTCTCGCAGGGGGCAGGGGTTATATCGAATATTCCCCGCCAATAATAAACTGTCTGAAAAGCTGGTGGCGGCTTTTGATTGTAACAGGGGAGTGCGGGGCTGAGTTATTCCCCTGCAGTTATTCCCCTCCAGTTATTCCTCTCCAGTTATTCCCCTATATATAATAGAATAGCATAAACGGGAAGATAAAATAGGGTATAACAAGAAAAACACTCTAGCATCGGTCAATATTTTTTGTTTACATAAAAAGACAACTTCATCAATCTTATTCCTACGTAATTAACTTGCCGGTCGCGACCAAAAAGCGAAATGTTAATAATATTATTCGATGGTATCGTACCTCGATTCAGGTTTCGGGTATTCAGTAATGTATGACGTCTCGTTTTACGCTTGAACCTGAATAAGTTTCCGCCGGTTTCCCTTGAAAAACACACCGCAACCACTCCATTGTGCTTCGAAAGATGAAGGCGGGCAGTTGGCCATGGCGAGACCACGAGTACTGTTCATACATTTTCTTCTCTCTCTCCTTCTACTCATAACGAAGCAACGCGCTCAATGCAAATTTGGCAAAAGCAAAACATGTTTACCGTCTCGCTTCGTAATGTGCCGTGATCCCAATGCGGCCTTGCGGAATCATGCTTTTTTGCATTCGAATTGAACGGAATGTTATTCTCCGAAAAACTTAATAGTTTCTTTGTTTTAGAAAACCTCACCAATGTGTAAATTAAGCATTTTATCGGCCTTTCACTCGGGGATATCAGATTTATTCACCTCTGGTGCGCCCTCGGGCGGAACCAGAGGTGAATAAATCTGATATCCCCTCGTTTCAGGCCGATAACCCTTACATATGGTATAGACATAATGTGTCAATCCCTTGGCGTCACATACGCATTAACAATAGATAATAATCAGCACGAACGTCCTTACTGCGCCTTTCAATAACATGCGGAATTTGAAATTCAAATTTCCACCAACAGTTGCGTTTTACACTGCCGTTAATCATCTTAGCTTACCTCTCAGGAAACAGATCTTCACTTCAATGAGGTCAAAAGGTCACGTCCGTGCATTATGATTGGCAGATTTCGATCCATTTTGTTTGTTTCTTTTTTACATGGTCCGTTGGCTTTCGTATAATTATGATTGACGGCAGGGAATAACGCAACTGTTGGTGGAGATTTGAATTTCAAATTCCGCATGTTATTGAAAAGCGCAGTAATGTAGATTCTACCATTCGATTCGCATATTTTGCCAGCTTGAGAGTATTGATTGTGAAAAAGGGTGTATAGTATTTGCATGGCAAAGGTAGGATGCATTTATAGGTTAACTATTACTGAATTTAACTGTACAGAAACATGAAGTTCCGTAAAGATGTACTGCAAACTTTTGAAAATATCAAAATTTAAAAATTGCGATTTTTACGAAGAAATGTAAGGCAGACGGGCAATGTGCACCCGCCATATTTTCATGTTGAAGTCGTGAATTTCAATTTTTCATCGGCATGTTTCCTTCAGTTGTTAGCTGGCACTGTAAGAAGCTTTAAATTATTGCTACATTTGGTCTTTGATTTGAATTACTGCGCCTTTCAATAACATGCGGAATTTTAAATTCAAATTTCCACCAACGGTTGCGTTTTACACTGCCGTCAATCATCTTAGCTTACCTCTCAGGAAACAGATCTTCGTTTCAATGAGTTCAAAAGGTCACCTCCGTGCATTATGATTGGTAGATTTCGATCCATTTTGTTTGTTTCATTTTTACATGGTCCGTTGACTTTCGTATTAATTTTGATTGACGGCAGGGAATAACGCAACTGTAAGTGGAGATTTGAATTTCAAATTCCTTATGTTATTGAAAGGCGCAGTAAAACGTCAACTGGAGCTTTTTCGAAAAAAAGCTATCTTTCATAAACATAAGCCGCCGGTGCCAGTGGAAATTGGATAACATAAAATAAAAAAAATAAAAACACACGTTAAGTTTATTTTAGATACGTTTCTTAATATTAATATTACGTACGTCCATGTCCGTTTTATAAGTATTTTGGAACGACTTAGAAATACATTCCTTTTTGAGGTGAAAACGCACAGTTCATTGGAACAAACAAGGCACAAAATAATGTAAAATTTGAAATCTGAAAACTTTAAATATTATAAACTTGAAATATCAGTCATAGTAGCTCCTTCATAAGTCAGTATATTTCCTTATTTCTTTAATTAATTTGGCTTATACATCAACTTTTTTGCCTTGCGAAACAATGTGTTCCATATACACTGTAACATTCACATGGCAGAGTTTGGCGGATCCATTCATAAATTCACACAGAGTTTATTTCAACAAAAAATGTTAAGTTCCGTAAAGATTTACTGCGAACTTGGAAACAAAATAAACGTTCAAAACCTGTGGTGTTTACAAAGACAAGTATGCATGCAGGCAGACAGACAGATTTTTAGGCCACATTGGCCGTTTTATATTAGCACTAGAATACGGAAAACGTTTGGGACGAACAAGTCATTTCAGTGTAAAAATGGGACGGAAACGACTTTGGACGTAAAAGTAATCTGATTTTGACCCTCGATTTGTCCGTCCGTGTTTTTCACCTTTTTTCGGTGAAAAACGTATAAAACGCTACCAAATGCAGGAAAATGTATAACAACTGTATTTGCTGCGAGCCCTGAGGCGAGCAGCAAACTAATCGTGACAGACTCCTGTGTTCCATTTGACCGAGTGAGACCTGGGCGCTATATATACGGCGCAACAGTTCGTTTTGAGTTTTTCGTGGACGATGATTTTGACTGAGTATGCAGTATGTATTATCAGCAGCAGTAGTTGTAGAACTGTGCGTGGTAAAGCTAGGCCTGAACATGTACAACTGTATTTAGTAACTGTAAAATCAACTGTATTATAGCGCGCGCTAAAATAAGGAATTAATGTCGCGATCATATGGCGAGTAAAATTGTCATTTTGAGAGAAAACGATGATTGGTTTTGAACAACTGTATTAGCAACTGTAAAAACAATTGTATTAGCGCGCGCTAAAATTGCGAATTAATCTCGCGATCATAGTCATTTTGAAAGAAAACGATGAATATTATTGGGTTTATAAAAGTAGTCAAATTTGATTTTTTTTTATTTTGAACTTTAAGGCCCGTCAAACGAACGCAACATTTCAACGCAACGTTCGTGCGTTCGTTTGTTTGCGTTCGTTTGGCCGGGCCTTTAATTAGTATTGCTGACGCAATTTGACGACATTAAATGTGCTATTTTAGCGCGCGCTAATACAATTGGTTTTTCGATATATGGCGCGGCACCATGCACAAAAAGTAACCAAAGCCGAGGTTTTGCGTTCTTGCTCGAGGTAAGCTGTTTACTTATTACGCAGAGTTATAATGTCAAACACAATTTTATCAATCGCTGGAAGTACTCATCAAGGTCATGAACGATTTAGTGACATTTCGAGGGGAAGACAATGTTCTTTTATAAGTTTTTGAGCCCTGTTATGTGCAAAGTCATGTCCAGTTCAGCGATGGACAACTGGTACAGTTGACCAAATTTTGATCGAAGGAGACAGGATGTACTTGGATGCACTTGAAAGACAAAGCATCCCAGATACAGAGACGATGTCCCTGACCTATCAGCCTGATCGAGGTTGCTGGACCATTACATCGCCCGTTCATGATCAATCGCCCGTTGAGGCAAACAATTCGGAACAATCGCCCGTCGAGGCCACAGAACCGCCCTTTGAGGCAAACAATTCAAACCAATCGCCCGTTGAGGCACAAATCATTAACGAATTACCTATTATGGTGACAAATACTGATCTACCCATTGTGGTAGGTAGAGTCCGTTGAGGCAAAAATCAATACAAATGACAACCCATTGTGGTTGGCAGACTATAAGGAATTTTACCAGGGAAGAGTCAATCGTAACGAATGTGCAGAAACTGACTAGTGTCCTTATAATGACTACCTTATAGTAGGAAATTAACGCTCCATAAAATTAACACGAATTCTCAAAATTCACGCTAATTTAAGTCTGCAATATTTCCAGTTCATTCTTGCTTTCAGAAGAGCGGTTCTCGACATCCGTTTTTTTTTTTGTAATACAGCCAAAAAATCTTTAGAGACATCAATAATCGCGTTAATTTTCTTAATTTTGAAAATTTGCCCCCTCTCTCGCGTTAATTTCCTTTATTCAAAAGAAATTTTCCCTCCAATTCGCGTTAATTTAAGTCGCGTTAATGCTAAACTATCGTCGTATGCCCGGGGGCATAAAACACGATTACAAACGAATATTAGTAAGCAATGGAAAACGATTCTGTACTATTTAATACTATATTTATATTTAACACAAATTCATGCTTATTATTCAAACAATTCACTTACATTTTTGGGAAAAATATACAAAATAAAAAACAGTAATCATCACAGAGCCTATTGACAATCATTATAAGTATTGACACTATTTGACGAGTAACATCGCAGCACTTCGCTGGCTCTCAGCTATTTCTAGTTTTAGTTGTATTTTACACTGCAGCAAAGATTATTTTCAATTTTCGCATTTTCCGATAAAGTTGAATTTTTTGTAAAATCCAACATGGCGGCTATCTTGGATGACGTCACTGACCCGAGCAGCGCCATAACCCATAGTATTTACCATATCTTGTAATCTTGAAGAGCACGTCACAGGCTATCTATTAGAGGTAAAATATTTCCGATATATTGTTGCACTGCAAAAACCCAGGTATGCGTTTTTCTTGACGCGATTACGTCATACGACCATTTATGAAAAAGGTGAACGTCACGTGTTTTCTCAGAATAAAGGAGGATTTAAGTTGTTGTGGTTATCGCAAAGGTGTGACATTTTTTTGTCCATTTTCCAACCGCTACAAATCTGGTGGAGAGCCTAAAATCCCGGAATGACAACCGTAGAAGAATTACAAGGCATCTTCACGGCAATTGTCAAACAGCAGTCGGAAGCACAGACGGCAACGAACGTTCAAATCGCCAACTTATCCGCAGCTTTGCTAGCACATGGCGCAGACCCCGCAGCTACGGCTACAACCCAAACGAATTCCACGTCATTAGGAATGCCTGCCCTTCAACTCCCGCAATTTCGTTACAACCAGAACATCCACGATGATATTAACGAATTCCTCGAATCCTCAGTCAACGTCCAAACTGCTCATCTGCAAGCCAAAACTAAGCTAACCCTGCTTCAATAAGCATGCATTGGCGAATGACCAAATTCCGTGTTGTCAATGGAAAAGACGAAATTTACAGATGACACAACAACTCTGCAGAAACTGAAAAGTTTTAAACACGCTTTAAAATCATCCTTCGCCAAACCACCAGAAGTACAAGCCGTCGGCTGGCGTCTGAAATTTCAACGATGAAACAGCAATTTACAGAATCCATCTTTCGCTTCGCCATTCGCTACAATAACAACCTTCTCGCATCGCCAAATTGGGAAGACCCGTGGACAGAAATTCGCCTCAGTTCATTATGTCGCAGTTTATTTCCAAAACGAAACCTGACATTCAAAAGCATTTGGTGGTTAAAGCAGAAGAATGTAAAGATCATTCGGAAATCATCGAAGCTGCAAAACGAATCGAGCGTTCGTTCAGACCTACGCGAACAGACAACCGCGAGATCTAACCAACGCTTTCACCACTACTTACTTACTTAAGGACTTACACGGCAAACCCCAACCTCCCAGATTCCTGGTTGACTATCGTGCACATAATCCAATCACCAAGAGTGATAGATTCCCGCTTCCTCAAGTGATCGACATTCTTGACTGGCTTGGTGGTGGCAAATCAATTGCCAAATTAGACCATGAAAGTCCCCGTTCGAGAAGAAGACCAAGAAAAAACAGCTGTTGTCACCCACTGTAAATTATTTGAGTTTATTTCCATGCCTTTTGGTCTTAAGACAGCTGGAACTACTTTCCAAAGGCTTTTGCATGCCACATTTTCTGACTTCCTCATGGGAAACGTAACAGGCAGCAGTAACAATCAAGCTGGGCTCTGTATGCCTTACTTTGATTATCTGATTGTGCGAAGTGTGTCAGACTATGGCGCTTTGGAACATTATGAACAGATATTTGAACGTGCTAGGCAAGTCGGAATGCAATTTATACCCTCCAAATGTACCTTCTTCTCAACACACCTTGAAGTACTCGGCCACATCGTAACTCCCGCATTCGTGACCCCGAAAGGTCCCAGCTATCACCGACTTCTCTATGGTTAATTCCCAGAGTGCAGTTCAGAAGTTCCTAGGAATGATTGGCTTTCCCACGCTTTGCACAACTAGCAGATCCAAGCAACTCTTCCCCTACCACAGTTACGCATCCCTCAACGACCAGTCAGACAGAAAATCCCCTTAATCATTTGGTATTCAACAGACAAAATTTTATCACTTTTCAACTTCAAGACCCCACGTTTATATTTCTTCCTTCGCTGTCCATTGTTCACTTTTTATTAAACAAGTGCTATATCTTCGTCTAAATCTTCTTCATGTTCGCTAATATTCTGTCCCGTTTTCAGTGCTACAATACGTCAGTGTACCTTGCGTTGGTTTAAACATGTTTTGGCCTGTTTCCGTCGAAGGTACCGTAGAATTCAAACACTTCACGGTGTGTTCTTGAGTTTCCTTACGCATATCGAATATTAAACTGTTAGACGCAATAGAGAAGACACAACACGCACTTATCAACAAACAACAGGTTATATAAATTAACAAGCCCATTCCCGTCCCAAGAGTTGCGCACGCGCATTAAAGCCCGATTGCAAATTTGACCACTACGAAACTGCATTTTTATACTTGGCCGCTGCGCCCAAGTAATAGCCCATTTCCGAGTTGCCTTTAGCCTCTTTTTCAAACCTTTTCAAACCTTCTCTTTTTCAGTTTTATTTGCATGTGAATGAAAACTAATATCCATATGAATCCACGTAGCCTCACTTTGAAAAAGAGTCTAAAGGCAACTCGGCAATGGGCTATTAAAGTGGCAGAGGAATAAACCTCATTGGTTGTCGTGGTAACAGGGACTTATCAACCCAAATACGTATTGCTGGTGGTAAAGTCCCCTGTTTATTGGGATGTTTTACCTCTCGGCAGAAAACGAACAAGAGGAAAATCTTCCCCTGAAGTAGGTAGATACTGCATTTCTAGAATTTCTATGTCTTTCAAACGATCACGATCGATCGATCTTATAAAGAATTGCGCCAAGCCCTTGGCCAATATATGCAAACTTGCTTGAGACGATAATTCCTACCTAGCTTTTATTTATCTGGGAAAACTAATTTAGAGGGGGACATTGGGGGGTTCTGAACACTGCAATACCGCCAAAAAAATTGACAAATACCGTAATATCGCAAAAAAAAATCGCCAAATACCGCAATACGTCAAAAACCTTGTCCAAAATCGTTAGAATACCGAAAGCGCTACTCTGTTCATTAAATTTTCCGAAAATATCTGCTTAGATCTTGTTTTTCGAATGTTAAGGCAAGTTAATGACTTTAAATTGGTTGTAAAACGACCAAAGTGTTATCACCTTTCATGTAATATAAACTGGCGTGACGGATTAGAGGATCTTAGAACTGTTTCGAAGCGTTTTCGAAACGTAAAGTTTGACAAGGACGACAAGAAACTGAAAAAGGATCAAAAAGGGTCGTAAACACTGGAGGATAATTTTTAAAACCGACCAAAACGCTAAAAAACGGAATCCCGCAAGTTTTGGGAATACCGCAATACCGCAATTTTATATTAGAATTACCGAAATACCGCATGAAAAATTGCCAAATACCGCAATACCGCAAACCCCAATGTCCCCCTCTAATTTAATGTTCGTTATGAACATTCTCATTTTTTTCTCGCGCAATCATGAATACAGGAGTTGGTTTCTTAAAGAAAGTGTGGTACTAAGTCGGGTGGGGGAGGGGTGGGGGAGTGAAACACGAAAATTTGGTTTTAACAACTGAGTTGATAAGGAACAAAAGTTGGCCACGTTTCGAGTTCTAGCCCTTCGTCTGAGCATTTGGTCACTTTTTTTCCTTTATTCTAATAGCTTCTACACCGGAATTCCAATTTAACACGGTGCCTTTTAGCCTCCTATGCAGACGTCCTTAGGGCTCGTCATGTAATCTTTCCTCCCCCACGAACGTCTGCTGAAACGAGCGGTTAAATTCCATTCCTTTTGTTCGCAAAGATCAGCTGGAGATCACGTGCAGATTGCTGGAGGACCAATGAGCGTTAAGTCATTGTTTAATGAAAAGCCAATCATAAGCTGTGTTAGAACAGGCTCCCTAGACCTGGCGAAGATTAATTTCCATGCGAGTTTATTCGACCGCTAACTTTATTTATGTATGAGAAGTGATTCCAAATCCTTGCTTCATGTATGGGCGAAACTCCGAAAAACATCGTCGGAAATAATTTCTTTCTCTGTAGTATTCCTTTGATTCCTACTGGGAGAGTACGAGTGTTCGGCAAGAGTTCGGTCAACATCTCAGGCGTTATCGAAAGCGCCGTGGAAATGGATGTATGTGTGTTTTCGTCGAGTGACCCGTTTGTCGACACCAAGTACATCCAAGTGTTAACGAGCGGTTACTTCGATTTTAAAAAAATTAAAACAAACCTTCAAACAGTTCAAGAGGAGATAAAAGAGGACTACAAGAAAGGAGTACTAAGAACTAAACGACTTCGCTTGCTTCGCTTACTTAAAGAGTGTATAAAAGTAACCACTTGCATCCGTAAGAATTGGCAAAACAGCTACCATGCTGGAGATTCAAATATTTCAAACCGGATGCAATGACGCCGTACTTCTGACAATGGAGGTATATATTACTGCCTAGCTCCGAGAAACACGTCAATTTAAACGCAGAATAAACTCTGAGGAGAACTAAAAACCATTACAATCTACTACTATTCCAATATAGACCGTGACTATCGTATAAGACTTGGATCTTACACTCTTTTAGCCGTCTATAGCCTCTCGTTGATAAGGATTTAAATTGACGATTTTAAACGCCTCACACACTCGTTGAAAGGCCACGCGTCTCGCGTGAAATTTCCCAAGGTCCAAAGTGCACACTTCCTTGCTTTGGAAGTGCGCTGTGATTGGTCTATTTTTTAACTCGTTTCAGCAGACGTTCGTGGGGGAGGAAAGACTACGTGACGAGCCCTAAGGACGTCTGCGTACCTGTTTTTAAAATATCGATGCAATAGATTTGTCGTATTCTGATAAGAATACACAGAATGTCCACACTATCGGCCACTGTAAAACTTAACATATTCTATTATTGTATTCCATGTTATTAGTTTTGACATATAATATGGTACAATTGTGCCTGGAAATTTGATTTTCAGAGACTGTTCCGTTACTATTATTTCGGAATACGGTCAATCGGAGGTGTCCTTAACAGTCCCTATTTGCAACAATAATATATTGTGCTTGTATTTTCTATTTTCTAAAAGATAATATAAATATCGTGGGTTATGGCGCTGCTGGGGATCTGTGACGTCACCCAATATCCATCTTGACTATTACTCAATTGTTATGTCTGCAGTCGATTAAACAAGAATTTAAAATGAGGGTTAAAATGAATGTCAAAAATTGGTGGGTATTGAAATGTTACATGTCATTGAGTAAAAAAATGTAAAAGCTAAACTTTAAACTTTTAAAATTGCTGCATGTTAGCAGCTACAATAGGCGACAAAAATAGTTGACACACTCTAAAACAAAAACGGTTTTCGTGCCATATTTATCACTGTACCTTTCCATTCACTACACTATGCCGCATTAAACCCCGTCCTCCCATCCAATGTTCTAGGATTGTAGCGACAGACCTGACTAAACGACACAAAACATTGTCTGGGGCGGGGGGTGGAGGTTGGAAATAGGGGGGGGGGGGGGGGGGGGGGGCTGAAATGCTTCTCGTCCCGAAGAAAATGGGGTTCAAAATGACAATGTGTCAACAATATTGTCGCCTGTTATCTGAAGTACGAAATGTGCTGTTTCTTACCAAGAGTGCGAGGAAATTAATCGGTTATTACAAATATCAATCTGCACTGTCCGATGTTTTGATTCATGCGAACGGCGTTAATAGCTGATTAATTACATTCTAATTGTGGCCGTTTATCGAACTTTCTGGTGATGTTATTATAGTCTTAAGCACGTGAATGAAGCGAGGCAAAATGGTCTTCGCTGGTAAAATTGACGAAGTGGCCTCCCCTTCCTGTTGAACTATAACTATGATACTTCTAAATTGGACAAAAAAATTCCCACTTTAATTTTTTACAGTGAACTTTTAGATTTCTTCAAGGAGTTAAGAAGTAATTTTGAGGATCCCACAGGTCCGGTCCGCCCAATGAAACGATTGCGTCATATGACGTGGGAATTACGTAATTAGTTCTGCACAGCCGCCATCTTGGATTTCTGGGCATTTTCAAAACCTCTTAAAAACTATCCAAATTGACCCAAAATAATCAAAACCAATAAAGAATGCTAACATGGCACAAAAATGTAAAAGTCATGACAGAAAACGTAGCTTTTTTCATTAAAAGGTAAAACAAAATGCAAATTTTCAAAAACATGGAGAACATAACTTGAAGAGCAGTAAAGCCAACTTTTTATGACACAACTTCAACAGCATTAAAGCTATGACAATGAAACCTAGAGGGTATATGGCACGTCCAAAATGATTTCCTTTGCGGTCCGTAAAATGCGACGATTACGTCTTATCACGTGGCAACTACGTAATTAGTTCTACAAAGCCACCATCTTGGATCTGCCATCTTGGATTTCTCCAAAATCTCATAAAACCGTCCAAATTGATTCAAAATTAATCAAAACCAATAGAGAAACGCTAAATGACACATTACCAGAAATTCGAGTCATTTCGTTCACGCGATACTTTATACCTGCGGTTTTCGCAAGATTTACAGAGCATGCTCGGCAGTATCAGATTGCAAAATAACATGCCGCGATCCGAGCGATACAAAGAACGCATAGATTACTTTGCGTTAAATAACCTTTCATCTACAGATTTGGGACCTGTTTTTAAACGCAAGAGGAAGTATAAACCTGGAGTATAGATAGTAATTTCAATTGACAAGGCTATCTGAGATTCGTCAACATCCTGCCGGCTACGGTAATTTTTTACAGGGCTGCTCATTCGAAGTTTAGCATCAACGTTTCGCTGCTCACCGTCGCCCAATAAATCAGACATGGCTTAACCTAAATGTTCCGCAAGGAATAGCGTTGAAGCTATTATAGCAATGTGATGTCATAAGATTTAAATTTTAATTACAAAGCGGAATATGTGCAACCACATTTCCGGAGCTTTAAAAAAATTCGACAAAAAAATCACTTTTATTTACTAGTAGTCTGCTGTACTTATGAACAGAGGATTTGCACATAAAAACGCCTGGTTACTCAATACAAAATGGCGACCAAAACAACGAAGGAAAGGGACGATATGGCCAAACGTCTTCTCGTTTTCTCGCATTGTTATGACGGGTATCTTCTTCACAGCACCTTGGCGGAATGAACTAAATATTGCGTTTCAAAGCGGCTGATTTGTCCGAACTTGCCGATCGATGTACGGGATATTTTGGTCGGTTTCTGATGTTTTGTCTTTAGACGAAGCTGTCGAGAGCGGTGGAAGATGAATTCAAGCAAGCTCTCAGCTCCAAAATAGAGCTTTTGGTGAGGAATATTTGAAGAAATTTGAGAAAACATGAGACATTCGGGGCCTGTTTTAGGGGAAATTTTGTATTTCAATTTGTCCGAACTTTTAATTCGAAAACCACGTAACAAAAAACGTTTTAAATTTTAAGAAGTTCTTTTTCTTTTTGGAGCGGTGGAAGATGAGTATCTTTGATTATAGTTCAGTTATTTGGAAATTTGGTTTTAATGCCATAAAATCCTTTGTAATTTTCGTCCGCCATATTTAAAGGCTGTTCCGCATGAAATATAACCCGTGACTCGAATGTTTGGTGATGATGAAAAATTATAACTATATACGTGTTTGTTTTCATTTAAGGGTAAGAAATGCAAATTTCAAATAACATGGCTGTCAAAATCTTGTTGCCATGGAAAAATCAAGTCACATGATCAATAAAATGTCATACCAAATTGTCGGCAGAAAACATTTAGGAACAGTCACGAAGTTTGATAGCGTTTGATTTCATATTAAATAAGTTATGAATGTTCAAAGTTTGCGCGGGCACTTTGTGCAGCCCCCCCCCCCCCCCCCCCGGCTAAACAAGGTTAAGGTTACAGTGTACCTTCGGGGGTGTCTCCAGTATAACAGCTCTAGCGTCTTAAGATTACACTTAATATACCTAAACCCAGATATCAAATTAAAGCTTATAGAGCTGGCTATCTAAATATGGAAACCATTTGGTAATAAAATGAATTGTCGAATTTTTTACGACGTTTAAATTCGAACGTCGGAATCAGCTTTAAAACGCTATAACTCAAAGCGATTATTGTATTTTGCTAATTTGATTTGTTCTCGGGTTTCCGGACATGAAGCACTAAAAAAAGTGTCGGCGATTTCCCATATTCTGAAAAGTTACAGAATATTTTCGAAAAAGGGAGAAAAAAAATTGGAATGATCGCACGGAAATGGCTCTTGACGAAAAAGTTTTCGGAAATAAGAAATTCGCCGACATGTTTTTGTTGATTATATGTTAGCCTAGCTTCTGTCCAAATTTGAGGAAAATCGAACAAATTCCCTTTGAGTTGTAGCTCTTTAAAGTGTCCCCAACAAGCGAAAAATTAACTTTGAGAAAACAGCGCTTAAAAAAACATATCGCTTCATAAACAAACTCCGCCCACAAAAGTTATACTGTCATTTCTCCGTCAATTTTCACTGTTTTTCGATAATTTTTGTTTTGGATGAAAGTTCATTCTGTAAACTTTATTTTGACGTCAAAAAAAATTTTTCAATAAATTTTCGATTTGAAGTCAGGGCTCGAAATTGCGACCAATACGGTCGCATTTGCGACTTAATTTTTGTGTTTGCGACTAAAACTACCAGAGGAGTCGCAAATTTGCGAGTAGTTTTCGTCTTGGCCAATAACGAAATAAAAAGCCTAGCAGTCGCTACTTTGACACTATTTTTGCCGAAATAAATAAAGAAATGAAATAATATTTTGTTGTGTGCCTTGATTATCGTAGAAATTTGAAGATATGGGATAAAATTGTACGTAATTTACCCGCAATGTTACGACGCAACGCTATTCCCACGATCGCGGCCGCCATTGCAGCGGTTTCTTATTCATATGTATTGCAGGCTCATATTTTTGTTTGTTAAACCGCTGGATTAGAACTGTCATCGCGGACGATGGCGGCCAGGTAGAATCGGCGAAAGTATCATCAATTTCGCAACGGTGACAGACGTTTAAGTGGATATGTTCCAAGATTGTATCCTTTCTGGAAGCTAATTTCACCAAAAAATATAATTTTGAGTTGCACACCAGTTTTAAGATCGAGAAAAATGTCTTGATCGTTACGATTGTGGCGGCCAAGTTTATAGTATCGCATGTTTCGTTGTACAGTCATCATTAGAGATAACGTGAAAGCTGTTGAAGTAATAAAATCAGAGCCTTGTTAATCATTTGTTAGTCAAAGTTATTTTTTAACTAATTGTTGCTACTTAGTTTTGCGACTAAAATTTGTGAACTTGCGACTTGATTTTCGTATCTAGTCGCAAAATGGCGACTGAACTTTTTTTTTAATTTCGAGCCCTGTGAAGGTACACTGTAACCTTAAAGGGGTTCGACTGTTTACTAAACACCAATATATTTATCTTAATGACTAGATGAAACGAAACTGGTAAGTTGGAAATCAAGTTGACTGAAGCTATGTCTGAATTCACGGAATCTGGATCAGCTGAGATCGCCATTAGTACAGTACTTTCCTTACTCGCCATCTTAAACATCGCTGGGAACTCATTGGTTTGTTTTATCATAATCAAGAATCAAGACATGAGGTATGCCAAGGGGAACAGGACGACAATTTGCATGTGCATGCGTGCATCCGATGTACGATATTAGTTTGATCTCGGGAACCCAGAGATGGCAGGAAAAGTACAAATTCGTGCGAAATCGCTACTCGAAATCAAGTACTTTATTGCTCAACAGAAATTTTATCGGTAAATTAATCACGAGATTTTAATGGTAGAAAACTAATTTTCTAGATTCTGGGTAATCTTTTGAAGGTTAATATTTTACTTTCTTTTCCTTCTGTGTCACGTGCAATCCGTGTCAGAAAATTTATTTTACTGAGGTTCATTTCGTTCGAGACAAGGCTGAGTTAATGGATATTTTGTGGTTAAATGCACTGGAAACGTAACATAGTCATCGATGACTGACTTTGAAAACATCGGAGAAATCCTTACGCATCAAAATGAGTGCATACATGACACGCCATTACAGTCTTCTGACCACGCGATAGGAAAACACTTTCAAAACCTTATAGATTTTGGTCAGCGTCTATTGTTTTTTCTCGCCTGAAGGCGTACAACGTTTGCTAAATAACCTCAGCTATGTATTTCACTGAAGATTTATATTATAAAAACAGCTTTCTGAACAATTGCTGATTTACTAGAAAAACAAATTTAACCAAAACATAGGAGAAACCAGTCATAATGAAAGTCTTGGCTACGAGCCAAGCTCACGACTTATAAAATGGGCTACAAAAAGTAAAAAAAAGTCACTTCACTTTTTCAAGTGGTTTATAGCCTGAGGCGAAGTGTTAGTGACGTCATATCAGTTGATATAGCAACATCAAGCTCGTGGATGATTGGAATAACTGTTACAACATAAGAAAAGGGAAAATGACGAAACGAAGCATATCAAGTAAAAGGAACTTACATTATTGCCGGGTTTGGCGAGAGTTCCATTCGATAACGATTTCGTTTTCATTCTTTTCGAGCAACAGATAAATGGAAGTATAAATATAAAAGTTAAAGTTGACCTTGCATGCACAAATTATTGCGAAAGACTGATTTAAGGTTTCAAATGCCGTACAGTGTAGTAACGTTCGTGACGGATCACCTAGTGTGACCTATCAGAAGAGTCAAGTATTCTATGCCAGGGTCAGTTGACCATCAATGAATGCTACGCTGCAGTTAAAGAGTTCGATAATAATAAATCTCCTGGGAGTGATGGACTAACTGCAGAATTCTACA
The DNA here is from genome assembly GCA_022457155.1 of Cladopsammia gracilis. NCBI lineage: Eukaryota > Metazoa > Cnidaria > Anthozoa > Scleractinia > Dendrophylliidae > Cladopsammia > Cladopsammia gracilis. Next base: position 254,016 of record JAJGOT010000376.1, read on the forward strand.
AAACCTTCTGGCTAGTAATCGGAAAACAACTTGTTGAAACTTTAAATTATTCTTATATTCACGGCGAACTATCCACCTCTTAAAAGCAAGCAACTATAACAAAGATAAACGTTACATAAAGATAAACGTTACATAAAGATAAACGATAAAAGATAAACAAAGATAAACGTTACATTCCAAACTGGCGTCCGATTTCGATTTTAAACGTAGATGCAACAATTGCATCAAAGGTCTTAACTAAACGCTTACAAAAAGATCTACCAGATATTATTCAACATGCTTTTGTTAAAGGACGGTCTATATCAGATGCTGTAAGAAACATAAATGAGATCTTGGAGTTTACAGAGTGTAAGAAAATTCCTGGTCTGTTAGTTGCTCTAGACTTCGAAAGGGCTTTCGACTCTTTAAATTGAAACTTCCTGTTTAAAGCCTTAGAAAGTTTCAACTTTGGACCCTCGTTTATTAATTGGATAAAAACACTTTATAACAATGCCTGTAGCTGCATAATGAATAACGGCTACGCGTCAAATTACTTTTTCATCAAAAGAGGTGTAGGGCGACCCGCTACCCGCAGAGGAAGGTTGGACACAGGTCGAAAGGCATCATGGGATGAATTTCCGTTTTGAGCAACACTCGTTCAGTTTCAAATGAACCTTGGAGCTGTGAGGACCTCGAGGAACAATGAATTTGCAAACTTTTAGCCGCCATGGAAACCCAAATCGGCCTAAATTGAAGGTTATGCGATTACTCTTGTATAGATACCATTTATTTTTACAACTGAATAACTTGAGGTACCATTCTACGCCGATCGAAAGACTTACTCCGACATGTACCGACTACAAATTTGAGTCACAACAAGCACAAATCGGCCTTCACTGAAGTTGATAAGATTCCTCTTGTTACTTAGCAGGGTTTTAAGCCGGTTGATCGATCGAAAGACTTCGATCAAGGCTGCATGAGGAATTCCAACCGAGGAGTATTTTGTAACGAAAGCTATAATCTTAAATCACGGAATTACCAGGTTGTAGTATTGGTAACCACAACAATCGATAGTTGCATTTTATAGTCCTCTTGAGTTTCAATGTTATAATTTTGAAATACACGAAGGCAATTTTGTTGTACTGAATGCTGGTAGTGCTGGATTTGTGTTGTTACGAAGTATAAATACATAAATAAATAATAAAACTGTAAAATCATGTGAAACAACAAATAATCAATGAAATCAATAATAAGTTTTCAAAAACAGATTTCGGTCCCATGAACCATTACAAATCTGACAACTGTTAACTTTTTATATATCACAGATTATTCTTTGTTAAAACTTCAAGAGGAAAACATGATTTAAAAACCTAAATAAAATAAAGCAGTGACTAACATACATTTTTGCATCTGAACAAGAACCATCCTTCTAGAAAGAAATCCAATTCTGGCAATAAAGAACTGGTAGAAAATTGTGATTAGGAGGACCTCAGGCAAAAAGGAATTCAAACTTCTGGACTTGAAAATGAAAATGCAGAGTGCTTTGGCACTCTACTTTGAGTTTGTGGCAAAACCGTCAGTTTGAGGTACTAAGGAACCATTTTTTCTTTGGGCCCTCTTAACTTGGAATGTAATTAGAGCACAACAATCAGGACTATGCACATGAAAACAACTATACATTCTTTCCCTTGAGCACAAGTCATTTGGCTCAAATTTTTAATAGTACAAACTCTATGTATTCTTACAATCTAAGAAACTCACCATCTAATTTATTTGTACCAAGACCGTATACTGAGGCTGGAAAAAATAGCTTCCACTATAGAGGGGCAGTTCTCTGGAATAGTCTATCAAATACTATTAAAAGGCAGACAAGCCTGAAATCGTTTATATCATATTTGTAATTTAGTATAATTTTAATGACCATATTTATTTTTTAATGCATGAGTTTTGCGCGGCTCTCTGGAAGAGCATTTTTATGAATGGGATTCCGCGACTAAATAAAGATGATTGATTGATTGATTGATTGATTGATTGATTGAGTCTTAGGTAATTTATAAAAAATGTGCAATTGCCTATGTCATAAGCAACCAGGAATTGGAAAGGTGGTCGCTTGGAAAGGATGGTTGCTTATGAGAGTCAAAGTACAACAATAGAGAATGGTTGCTGAAAGGGAGCAAACTGTAGTTGTTCCAATAATTTTAACAGCATTCCTATCAGACAGATAATTCTTAATGAGGTATTTAGTAAACCATTAAACAATTCCCTCAAAATTTAAATGCCAATTAGTGGTGGAGCAAGGAAAGAAGTGTTGAAATGTTTCTATTTTGAAGCATTTTCACTACAAGCTCCCCCATCCCACTTCATGGTTTTATTTGTTAATTAAAAAAGTAAATGAAGCCTTTTGATAAGTCAGTACAGAAATTGGGAACAGAAATTTCACCTGCTGGCTTACAGCAGCCCCCCCCCCCCCCCCCCCCCTCTATGTCCCCCTTACCATCCTTGATGTTGGTGAAACCAACAGGCATTTGTATACACGTGTAAATGAGCACCTTTCCCGGGATAAAAATTCTCATATTTTTAAACATCTTAGTTCGTCTAAAAATTGTCAAGATGTTTGTGATGTCTCTTGTTTCAAAATTATTGATAATGCCACCTCCTATTATCAATTCACTTATAAATTGCTATAATTATTTTCATTACTATATATAATACAATAGTATTATATATACGTCTATTTTTTAAAAATTATTGTAACACTCACTATGGCTGATGATGATGTTTGAAACATCGAAACATGTTCCGCAAAATCAAAAGTGTGGTTTTATTTTTGAAAATATTATTAACACTTGTGCTATCAAGACCATTTAGAAAACAATTAATAGTAATGAAAATAATTATAGCAATTTATAAGTGATACAAAAGCTCCAACAAACATCCAGTGAGTCAAAATTTCTCCCAACTATGAAGGTTATTTGAGATTTTCTTTGTGGGTGTGCCAGGATTTCCGAAGGCGACCAGACCAAATTCGAAGACAACCCGATCTATTCCGAAGATGTTCCGAAGAATTCACAAGTTTCCATGGACCACAGTCCTCCGTTTTATAATATCCAGCTGTAATCGTAATGCTCAGAATGATAAAAACCTACAAAAAGTGCTAAATTTTCATTAACATAACTATATTTTTAATTGGATCATGTGATCAGTTAAGGCTGATAGCTCAAATCTGTAAGTCAGGAGTGAGAAATTGCTCCATAGGCATGAGTTGGTATGAGATTGGAGTTTTGGACTTGCAGGCATGAGACTTGGCAGGTATGTTCTATGCCACCATGCAGAACTTAAGTATGATAAGTTTTCATTGTCAACTGAAGACAAAAGTAAGCAACCCAGGGCTGCTGTGCATTTCTAGCAAGCTACTGTTAGAGCACAATCCATCACATATCGGTATAGACAATTATTATTTATCTTAAATCAACAAAGAAATATATTTAGCAGACTGATTAAATCATTGATGCATTTTGTCTATACAAGTTTATAATTTTATTTATATAATAACACCTTATTGATAATTACCTGTTAAGATATGAAACAACTGACAATATGGGGGCATTTACTGAAAGACAATAATTGTTCACAGTTCTCAACCCAATTGTGGGTCTCAAGAGCTTTGGATTTTTGCTGAGAGCAGGGCTTTACAAGACATGATTGATAATGACAGACCAAAACCTTCACTGCCATGCCTCAAGCCCCAATATTTTGAGCCGAGCAATATTAAAAATGTAATTCTTGTTTGGCTGCTATTTTCAGGAAAAAGAGCAGACTGAAGGGCTGCACATTTTGCTGTTGAACTTAGAAAAAGAATAGACTTCATTAGAAAGCCACTCCAATAATATGAAAAGCAAACAATAACAAACATATAAGTCTTTAGTTATTAAGGTTATAAAAGCTCATATATAAATTGCAATGTTCATCTTTCATGATTAGGGTGTAAATTGCACAAGAATGTGAATGAAATATCATATTTTTCCTCAGAAGACAGAAACTTTGATCTCAAATGGTCGAAGCAACCTTAGAAATTACAGCTTACGCACACTTATGATAACTTACGGAAATGACCGAACTTTAATCGCAAATAACAGAAAATTGTTGAGAGGTACGATGTGGTACGACGTCCTAAATTAAAAGAATAACTTTTTCTACAAAAGATGGTGTGATTTTCGTGGCTAGAACCCACGCGATATAGCGTCAAGAGGCAAACGCGTTGGTTGACTAAACAACGTGAACGAAAGCCGCCATACTGCACCGGCTTGCGAGGAAGCCTAATAATAGCGAATTCTACTTCAAAAGTTGTAATATAAACAAGTAAATAGAAAAAGTAGCAACATACCTTCCATGAAAACTCCTTTACTAGAAAAAGCGGACTTCATATTTGAAGAAAAACACACAAAAAAGAACCATGAAATGTTGCGTGGAGAAATTCTCGCAGAAAAGACTGTGAATGAATACGTTGATCTGATTGGTCGACTGCTCCTACCAGGATACCTTTCGGCCCGTGTCCAACCTCCTCTGCACTATCCGCTTATTTATTTATTATTGCACTTGAAATTCTGTTAATTCGCATTCATGATGATTCGAGCATTGACAATTTGTCAGTTAATCCCGCAGTTAATCTTACACGGACAGAAAAACGAACGAGAAATAAAACTAAACGAATTGGGAATTATTTCCTTTTATTAAAAATTTCCGTGAAACAAATTTGAACTCACTTTACTTTGTTCATTCACAATTCGTTGAAATCTGTACAACTTTGGCGGCTTCTAAGTTTATACTAGAAATCGGCCCTGAGAAATACGTAAAAACTGTAGCTACGAGAAAAACAAACGCGCTACGCTTCGCGTTGAAATTGTAAAAACTCGAGCACTTTTCTGCAAATGTTAACATCTTACTCACATGTTGGCTCCAGATATCCTCTAACTTCTCAGTCCAGAATTCCTCGGCAGTTGACCTGGTCAGCATTGACAAAAACTGCAAAAAGAAACGAAAAAAACGTAACGGTACGAAGACTGAAGCAGTAGGAATAAACTTTCAGCAAATACCGATATCTGTGAACTGAGTTGAGCGTTCTTACTCCTTCAGTTATTTCTATGTTTTCAATCAGCTTGAAAACCGTCCAAGACGAATAAAATATCCAGCTTCAAATAAGTTTAAGTACTAACCAAGATTTCAGGAGATGAACGAGACGAACTTCAAATTTTGCATTGTTTAGGACAGTTTTGAATTTGTACGGACTCCAGGGAGAAAAATCGCGCGAAGCTGCCCATCACTTTCACCGGAAGTAAAATTGTACTTGATTTAGCTCTGCATAGCAACCGCATTACTTAGCAACGGAATAGTGTAATTGGCCCTTAAAGCTCCTTAAAGCACAACTTCACTACTCGAAGAGTTGTTGTTCTTGTTCTGAAAGAAAAAATAGGTACAATGCATTGTTTTTGCAGTAAATGATGACGTATTTTAAATCTTTGTTAACTATTTGTTCATTTCATGGCATCTTGCGGCTGTTTTTTTACCTTATAGACTGCAAGAGACATACTGTATAATCCCAATGTCTTAATCCCATTCCACGTCATATATCGAGCGCGTGAGGAGAAAACTGAACACATCAAGGACTGGGTTTTTATTTTAATTGTTATAATTTATTCCACAGGACGTCAATCAACTATCTTATTATGAACTTAGCTGTTGCAGACATGACTGTAGCCCCGTTCTTTGCACTCCGGTTTATTGTTATCCACACTTTCACCCACCCAGATGGACTGGCTGGCACAGTACTTTGCAAATTTGTCACGGGCGCAGATATGGGATGGACTGCAGCTGCCGCCTCGATCGTCACATTGGTTGCCATGGCAAATGAACGCTACTATGCTGTTGTTCATCCTCACAGTAACAAAGGAAAGCTTACAACGCGGAAACTGAAGGTTTGATCAAGAACATTTGTTTTTACCAAGTTTACTTTTCTGTTTTTTACTTTCCAGAAAATTGCTAAACTTTAATATTAAGTCATCCTAAATTACTAGATCACAGCCTCACATATTCGATTCGATATCATTACAGGTCATTATACCTTGCTCGTGGTTATTTGGAGTGATTATCGCTTTGCCATTGTTCCTGGTTAGGAACTTTGACAAGAAAACGGGTCACTGTGCTTTGATGTGGTCGGAGAAATGGATGGGAAAAGTTTACGGTTTGACTTGGTTTCTGTTGATGGCGTTTCTTCCGGTCTGTATTATGGTTGCTCTGTACTCTCGGGTCGTGTATACTTTGTGGTTCAAAGATGCAGAGCCCAATGAAAGCAATAATGGACAACAGGTAAGAAACGACAACGAATCATCAAATGAGTTGTGATAAATCTTTTGATGTAAAGCACAAAAATAGGAAAATAGATGTTGGTGTTGGCGTGATGACGAAAACTTACTGATTAGAACCCGGAGCTGTATCAACGAAAGCCTTGTTAGTCGAAGAGCCTTCTAAAAATATGCCAAAAAAAAAATACTTCACAGCTTCGACCACATATTTTCCCTAGTCTCCATTTTCTCCGACGTTTTTTAGGCAGCACAAGCATTGTTTCGCTAAAAAAAAAAATGCGAATTTGCTACAAAAATGATCAGTAGATTCTAAGCTTTTTTAATCCACTCGTATATCATAAAAATACGAATAATCTGAAATGGTTTAGGGTTGGTTCCCACTAGCGACGTAATCGGAAGCGGAGTCGGAGTCGGAAGCGTAAGGAGCCTTACGTTCCAGTGGAAATCAAAAAACGGAGTCGCAATCGCAATCGGAAGCGCGACGGAATCGGAGTCGGAAGGATCAGAAGGTTTCCGTTTTCTTCTGCTTGCGTCGCTTCCGTCGTTTTGATTTCCACTAGATCGTAAGGTTCTTGCGATTCCGATTCCGCTTACGATTCCGCTTACGTCGCTTACGTCGCTAGTGGGAACCAAGCTTACGCTAACAATGACCGCACACTAAGCCAATCAGCGTGCGAGAATTCGTACAGCTCATATATTTTGGAGAATTTTAGAAATAGCTCTCATACAAGTAATGTATTTAATAATGTAGAGTTTCAGAAATAACTCTCGTACAACAAATATTAAGTAACAATTTTCACAGGACAAAAAGATCATTATTAATAGTGATTTTTGTAAATAATTATTAACACGAGCGTGCGAAATAAGGCTTTTTCTGATTGGCTTGCTAACTTTATTTGCAGGCAGTGATAAAGATGCGAAAGCGAGTGACCTTAATGGTTATTATTGTCAGTGTCATCTTTGCAGTGAGTTGGTCGACTGAATGTTTTAACTACCTCATATACGAATATTCCCCCTCGTCCTCACTTCTGTCATTTAACGCAACTGCCACACTGGTCTTGTTCAATTGCACTATTAACCCAATTGTGTATGCTTTGGTGAACCAGCGATTCAGAGAGAAAATCAAGAAAATAGAGTGCTGCATCTGTTGCCTAGCAACTAATAGGTTGAATCCTGCGAGTGAAGTTGAGAAGATAGAAGTTGTCAACGGAACCACCCAACAGACTCAGGAAACAGGAGAGAGTTCCAAGGAGTGATATCTGGCTTATGGCATTAAACATATCTCTGGACAGTTCTCATACAGTAGCTCCTTCAATCCTTCAATAAAAGACGCTTATGAGTAGATTATAAAATAGATAATGCCATGCAATGTACAAGTAAAGGAAAGCTAATATAATCAGTAATTTGATACGGGCAAATCCAACGGAAAAGGGGACTCTGTCAGCAGGAAAATTTTGAAATAATTTTCATCACAAAAAGAATTATGTTCACTCTTTTTTATGGAGGTAATCTAAAATACATATTATGAGGCAAAGGTAACTTTTTTAATAAGTGTAAGATAACTTCGTTTTGGAGTAAACTAACTACGAGAAAAATCCCTTTGCAGAGAGTTAATTTAACTCCACTTTAGAAGTTGTTTGAACAACTGTGGACCCTCTACTTTGGAACACCTTCATTAACGCTCATCGTGATAGAGCAGTTTTCAATTGAGTATCGTAAAACAAAAACCAAAGTAATTACTCTGACCAATCACAGCAGTCGTAAACAATCCAGTGAAACAATCAGAGCTCGAAGCAATTACATGTCGGTGGCTCCAAGCGCGGGAAAACGCTGCGAGAAAGTCACGATTGGTTTTGGTTTTACTTCTGATTGGTCGAGAAAGTGGCGCGAGATTTTTTAGCCAACCACAAAGCGTAGCAATGCAAAACCAAAGCAATTGTGCAATTACTTTCGAAACTCAATTGAAAACTGCTCTAATCTATATTAAAAAAAAACATTGTGAGGATTATAAAATGAAGTAGTGCTAAATGTAAGCTAAAACCTGCAATATCTGTATCTCGATCATTTGAGAATATGTTATATTTATACATAATATTTAGACCGTGACCTAAACGTAAACATCACTGGTTATAGATGACAACATTACTGAGCAAGGCGAAAGTATTTGATAATTCCCTTACATAAAAATTATTCGAACGCCAATCAGTCAAACTACTTTTAAAAGAGAGTAAGTTGGTCAATATTAATAACACTAGTCTAGTACAAGGCCATTTATCGATCTTAACTTTACCCAATGATGATAAATGGTTAATACAGATACAAACCAAATAACACTGACCTTTCAGTATGATATGAGGGCTTGGGAGAGGTACTGCATGTATATTCTGTTACGCCTCCTCTGCAGGCAAGGTGAGACAACTCTTAACTCGAGTTACTTAGGAGGCAAGGGGATACTGATGTTACACTAATTGTTTATATAAATTGATGTAGAAAGCATGATCTCTAATAAAATTAAAGTTTGGACAGTTTGATGTTTACATACCATCCTGTGACCATGATCTATTTTCGTGTCCCTTGAAATCGCGAAAGTCGTGAAAATTAAATCCCACGAAAATAGGTTTCAATAAGGTACAATGCGGCTATTTGAAGACCTGTTCCTACAAGTCCATCAAAAAGGTACATACTATTTCCAAATTCAGTCTGGCGGTTAGTTCTTGGAAATAATGGCATAATATTCACGAATTGAGTGATCCGGCCGGCCAATTCTGAAAAATGGTTAGCACCCAATATCAATATTTGTGCGTGTAATGACAGTTTTAATATTTGTTTTAATGTAACAAATTAATCTTTCCGATTGGTTATATTTGACGGACTAAAACGAAAATCACGGTATTTTCATTGCTGGTTTTGAAGTCACAAAAAATCCATACTGTGCAAATTATTGATGCTTACAAGTGTCGTGATACTTTTAGGACAAGCATTGATTCGGAAGGCGCGGCAAATATAATGAAGCCATGTCAGTCAAACCTAACGAACTAATGAAAAGTTAACAAACTACAGCAGTTTCAAAACTTCAATTGCACCTTGCACCTTTCCGTCCTTTTTTAAAGCAGCTCGGATCTGTGCGGATCAAGTTCAAAAAATGCACAAGATTTGCCATGTATTCAGTACGCTTCATGGATAAAAAAGGGACGTTAACTCATACCGAAAGTCACTGAAAATCGGGCTGTATGAAACAATTCGTGACGAAATGGCATTGTTCCTGGCAAGGGCAGGAACAGTTTCTGGTTTGAGTGGTGGAAGGGAGAGCGCGAAATGAACAGTACAAAATCGTCGTTGGGGAACTTTATCCTGTTGGAACTCGTTAAAGTCAATGTCGTAAGAACATGTAGCAAAGTTCGATCTGGTATACCCACATCCATCATTGTATGATCAGGGTCATATGAGTCATAGTTGCCTACATGTTTTCAAGAACAAGAGTGGGTTCTCAGTTTCAGAAGAAAAGAAAAGAAGAAGAGCGCTCTTTCGACATAAAGCGCAATAGCCTACTATTAAGGCGTTAGAAAGAGGAGGGATTGGGGGGATTCGAGCGCGTGCGAGGAAAGAGCACAGAGCGCGAAGGGAGGGCAGGAAATATTTTCTTGCCTCTCCCCAGGCCTTGGTATATATTCGTCGTCATCACAACCTCGGCTTCTCCCTACGTGCTGAATGTATGAAGAAATTATATTCATTTGAGAAACAAACAAACAAACAAAAAATATATTCTTTGAGTGATGCTTCACACTCTTCGTAGCAGCCAACTGTCACGTGTCCTCCGCACATGCAATGGTTGCAGAAAACTTCTATACACGTGATCTTAAGTTGCTCTATGCAACAGGGACCACGGGCTGGGTTCACGATGACCTCAAAATGTGCCAACTTGCACAAGACTCAACGGAATGCAAAACGTATGGCACTCCGTCCACTTCTGGCATTGCACATTCTTTTAGCTGGCGATGATGGAAGTTCCGAGTGTCACTACTATCACTCTCATTAACACCCACACTGACTGTCTATCGGGGGGTCATGGTCATGGTATTTTGCCCATGGTTGTGGGATATGTAACGAGGGAGGGCCAGGGAAAAAACCCACCAAATAATAGGGGGGGGGGTCCAAAAATTGCAAGGGAAAAAATCTGAAATCGACATAGTCCTCCCCCCTCTACATAAATTATGAACCCTCCCTAATTAATAGACGGATACCAAGTTAGTCCACTAGCAACCTGGGGTGCTCTTGCGTGGGTATCAACTGTCTGTTGGTGTTCCAAAAATCATCTTCTTTCTCCTATCCCTTCTTAAAACCTCTTAAAATTTCATTAAAACTCAGGTTTACTCCCGCCTTAATTTGACAAACATTTTCGCGACTCTTTTTTTTTTCCATTTTTTCAGTGAAAAGTGATCGAAGTGCCGGCTGCTACTTTTTAAAAATCCTGTTTATAGTTTTCCTGTTTGATCGAACCGGGCAAGAAAAATATATCGCTGTAATCTAGCGATCTTGTTATTTCAGTTGTCAATAAACAGGAAGTGCATTCTGTCGATGACTAATTTACAGTTCAATTTTTCTGGCAGCAAATTGAATCAAAGTGAATCTGCACCCGTGGGGTGATTGCGTGACAATAAAACATTTTACGCGATCGCGAGGTGACAAGAATTGATAATGGTGAAGTTTATTTCCTTTGTAATTTCGCGGGGTCTGAGTTTTCCGCCGGGTTTGAGTTTTCCGCTGGGTCTAAGTTTTCCGCCGGGTCTGAGTTTGCCGGTGGGTCTGAGTTTCCGCTGGGTCTTAGTTTTCCGCCGGATCTGAGGTCTGAGGTCTGAGTTTTCCGGGTCTGAGTTTTCTTCACACCCACCGTTACAACGCCAATTACATGGCAAATCAGAAAAACTAAGAACAAAAGTTCAAAGTAGTATTAGAAGTCTAAAAAGAGATGCCTTCAGATAGCTTCTGCATCGATTACACGTAAAAAATCGTACAGGAATCTTAACGCCTATCATATCATGTTAGACATGCATTCCTTACAAACATACATTCTTCTGTTCTAACAGCTCAATATCGATACATTGCAAAATGCACGAGTTTTCCTTCCTTCACCATTTTGCACTTTAGGTCGCTTTTAAGGTCGCGAGGGATACCTGGCCATGAATAAATTCATGAGGCAAAATTTTAGCAGGGGTGTCACTTTGAAAAACGTTATATCGTAAACGTTTGAAAGCCGATTTTGTTAAAATTTAACAGAGATGTTGGCGAAGGGATTGTTTTTTTATTGAAGGGATCGCGCTTTGCAGCAATTCTGTATTTCACTAAAGTTATATTTTTAAAAACGTGGTTTTGTGTCCAAGTTTGCTCCTCGAGAAGAACACAAAGCAAGTTGATTTCACCACTCACTGATCCGTCAAAACGTCTATTGTGTCATATCTGACACCAATTTTTTTATTTCAACTTAAATTAAACGTTATTAGCTTTTAAAGGAGTAAAATTGTCCATGTTAGAATTTCAAGCCTCATATCTTCCCTTTGAAAGCCTATTTAAAAATTTCGAGTCAGATATGACAATCTACAATACACCTAGTTTACCTCCCTGCAGTGTCAACTCATGAAATTCTCTATCCGCGCTGAATTCTTGGACACAAAATTGCTTGTTTTTACGCTTCCGAAGGCTTCCCGAGCTAACACGAATCCAAAAAATATATATTTATGGTAATTTTGCTAATTTTAATCCACGGGCTATTGTCAACACTTCATGTAGAAAGAACAATGCGTTGAAAAATAGTGTATTGTTCTAGACAGGGCTTTGCACGTGCAATTATTGATGCAGAAACATTTACAGAGCCTGTTCGTGAATATTTCGCGCATTTTCGGTATCAGCCGTCGCACTTCGTGCATACTCTTTTCATAAATGCATACTGATGAGCGGAACCTGTCCCCCGCGACCTTAAGCTTTCAGTTTATTGGCCAACCAATCGAGTACGTCGAATTCGAATGCAAGCCACTGTACTTGTAGTGACGCGGGGACGTTAGTCCCACACCTTTTCGCCTTTTTTTGTTTAGTTTTCTGAACTTTTTGACGTCCAACACGGAGCGGACAACCATCTCCGCGGCGCTTGTTAAGCACAGGTTGGTATCCTATCTTCTTCTCCAGGCATTCCATAGTTGGTCCCTTTTATGCCTTATGTCTCTTCTCGCGAACATATTTTATCCTGATGATGACTTTTGATGATGATGATGTTTAAATGTTTGAGTTTTATGCCTTTTTAATGTTTCCTTTACATCATTTGAGCGGCCAAGGTATTCGTACAGGTATCCTTGCGTCTATTTCGTTGGGCAATAAGGTAAATGCCTGGCACATTATTTGCTAATACCGAAGTATTATACTTCTTCCAAGGCAGCCTCCATAACTTGTCACAAACTTTGCGGCTTTTCATGTTACTTCAGATGAAATAGCGATTTAAATTTGCCGCGTCTGATATTTTTTAGATATAATACGTAACCAGGTCATAGCTATTTTGGGTTTCATCTTCCTGACCAATCACAAATACTCTTGGACGTCAGTAAAACGGTGTCAGTTTCCCTTTTTCTAATATCATAGATATGCTAAGCCTAACAGCGTCGCTCTCTGAACAACCTTAACTAACGTGAAACGTAACAAAGGTGAAAGGTCGGAAGCATTAGAATTAAGATTGACGACCGGACTATTTTTCAATTTTAGCTATTCTCAAAAACAGTATTACGCGATCGTCTGCACAGTACATTTAGACCGTACAAAAGTTCACAAAAACAACTTTTTCTCCGTCTAGAATAACTAGTACGACTACTTTCCGAATAACATTTACTTGTTGCTTGTCAAAAATTGCCCGAGAAACTGATTTGGAAATCAAAATTGCAAAAATATACACAAATATATTTGCATAAGGCGACACGAGTGAAGATAGAAGTATAAAATCCAAGTCTTGTTTTGTTTACATAAAATCGCTTTTCAATCTATGTAATGAATGAACAAACTTATAAAAATGGACAACACAATCTTCTTTCGAAAAATTTTATTCAAATCTCCATTAGTTTATGTTTAAAAGCAAAACGCGTACCGCCGCATCGAGTTCGAGCTGCCTTCGATAAAATTCAAGAAATCGATACAACTGAATTTAAGCACGTTTTAAAAACAATTCTCCAAAACTAACAACAACACAAAGAAAAAGTCAATCACAGATTGATATCAACTTAAATTCCCATCGGAAAAAGTAATCTGTTTTATCTTTAATGCCCCGGCTACACGTTTCAACATTGTCATATAATATTTGTTGGTCTAACAATGTTAGAACGTGTAGCCAGCATGTTAGATGACGTTTGTCTAACATTTTTTGTCAGAAGAATGTTTTGATTTCGATCAAACATTCGTCTAACAAAAAATGTTAGTCAAACATCATCTAACATGCCGGCTACACGTTCTAACATTGTTGAACCAAAAAATGTTATATAACCATGTTAGAACGTGTAGCTGGGGTTTAAGTCCCTCGCGTGCTCGGAAATTCTTTAAATCTCCGTTTCTTTGGTTCTGAAATCCGTAATAAAAACAAACATCTCCCCGCATTGATAAAAACGTATGAAGTTCCTCGAAGCAAGATTTTATCCCTGAAAGCTCTTCTTTTTGCACTAAAGCGGCTTCTGAGTATCCCTTAATTAGTATCCCTATCTTGAGTAGCAAACCGCGAATAATTCAGGGAAATAACGACTTTAATTTAAACGGTTTTCTCCGCTTAGTCAACACAGCAAAGCAAAGTGTTTTCCCAGCTGACATGACATTCGGCCGTGTAACCGCGCGAAAAACAAAGCCTCACTTTGGTTTCAAAATTGCTAAGATTCCGGATGTTGCGTGACGTCGTACGCGCATGTTTTGTGACGTCATTCGCGCCCGCGAGCTAGCACTGCCCAACGCGGAAAGACAAGAACAACTTTTCATCACACTGTTGTTAAATAAATTTCTAATGTCAAAGATACATTTGGCTGTTATGTACATCGAGAGCCTAATTTATCGATAAAAGACCGATAAAAACAAAGCAAATTTTATTTAAGCATACCTGTGTTGTGAAGTGTTTGTCGCTTTGATAACAACAACAAAATGGCGAGTTCAAACTAATTTGCACGTTTGGCGCTGATTTAACTGCTTTCTTTCATTTCTTTCAGCTTTAAGGCGGCGAAATACGAGATACAAAAACCCTCAACTTGTCGCGCAACCTTGGCAAATTTGTTGCGTGACAAGTTGAGAGTTTCATGAAAAACGAGCAACAAAGGCAAATTTGTTGCTCAAAGTTGACCCGCGCTCTACTTTTCGCAACAAATTTCTTCAACCTGCAACAAATGTTTTTGTTGCGCGACAAGTTGATCACGCATGGTGAAAAACGGGAAACATCGACCAAAACTTGCAACGAAACAATGTTGCGCGACAAGTTGAGGGTTTTTGTATCTCGTATTTCGTCACCTTTATTCTTTCTCCTGTTAAATGTAAATTGTCCCTTTCAGCAAAATCTGTTCTTTCTTTAGGTCAGCAGAAATCCGCATACCTTCAGAGAAGTGATGGAACTTAACCGGCTTTTGTTGCCATGGATTAATTTCTTCAATGTCTTCAACGTCGTAAATTGGCCTGCAGGCGCCTAATTAACCCAAGTTTTAACACAAAAAATCGCTTCCTGGTTGGCATAAAATGCTACAATTCATCTACAAAATTCCTTTCTTACGTACCATCCGCCTTCCTTCCTTTTTATAGAAAAATCTCCGGCGAAATATTTGTTTGTAAATTTTCTTCAAAATCCCGTCAAGCCAACTGAATGCACAAGAACGACGCACTCAACCAACTACGAATGAGAAATCTTGATGCTCGACCAATCGGGAGCGAGTAATTTTGCCCTCAAGTAAGGAAAAATGCCCTCTTTGTCAGCCAATCAACATTCAGTAATTTTTCCTTCTATATTACAAGGAGTTAAAATGCAGGCATCCTACGTCACCAGTATGAGCGCATGCAAATCATAGGACATATTATTCCCTTAAAGCCTGGTTTCCATATAATCGCAACGATCGCAACGATCGCAGCGATCGTTACGATCGACGATTGCTGCGATTCTTGCGACCCTTGCGATCATATGGAAACCAAAACGTTGCGATCGTTGCGATTGCGATCGCAGAGATAAGCCTGGTTTCCATATAATCGCAACGATCGCAACGATCGCTGCGATTCTTGCGACCCTTGCGATCATATGGAAACCAAAACGTCAGGGGCGGATTTAGGGGTGGGCCGAGGGGGCCGCGGCCCCCCTTATGCCTTTTGCCCCTAGATTGTCACGCCTTTGGCGCTCCTGATGGGCGCTGGCGCGCCCATATTGTCACTATAAAAATTGCTCCGGCCCTCTCTTTATAGATTTCCTGGATCCGCCCCTGAACGTTGCGATCGTTGCGATCCGTTGCGATAGACAAATTCGGCTAACGCATTGTTGTACCCAATTCAAACCTTCTGGGAAGAACATCCTTTGTTCACAGTATTTCCATATAATTTCCATGTCAATGCTTCATTGATATGGAAATATGACGAACAAAGAGTTCTAATCCCAAAAGGTTTGAATTGGGTACAACAATGCGTTAGCCGAATTTGTCTATTGCGATCGCAGAGATAGAAAAATTTCTATCTCTGCGATCGCAATCGCAACGATCGCAACGATTTGGTTTCCATATGATCGCAAGGGTCGCAAGAATCGCAGCGATCGTCGATCGATTATTATTATTATCGTACGATCGCTGCGATCGTTGCGATTATATGGAAACCAGGCTTAACAAAGCACGCGCGTGACATATATATATAAGGCGCGTGCTTTATCGAGTTTTATAAAATGCTCAAGGAAATGCGCGAGCTGTGATTGGATAAACAAAGTTCATTATAACTCGATAAAGCAGGCGCGTGACGTAAGGTTCATTATAACTGTTTTTATTTTATAAAAGAAATAAAAAAACTTGTTCCTCGTGCATTATTGAGTTGTACAAGCACTTGGGGATTTTTTATGAACACTCGAGAAGTGCGAGAAGCACTCGCCTTTGGCTCATGCTTCTCTGCACTTCTCTCGTGTTCTTAAAAATTCCCGCGTGCTTATATAACTCAGTAATGCACTCGGCGCGTTTTTATTTCTTTATAATGCACACATCCTACGTCACCAGTATGGGCGTGTGCAAATCATAGGACATTTTATTCCCTTAAGGTGGCTCGAAGCAGTTTTTTTTTGGGTCACACTTCCCTTTTTGAATACGCTTATACATAATCTTACTTTAGCTCAATAAATCGGAATTTCATACCAGATATTAGGCTTGGATGAAAGTTTTGGATGATGCTCTTTTTATGCTAATCAGCGTTTCCATAGCAACGGTAAACAAATATGGCGAAAAACAGTTTTTCCTAAATATCTTTCGATTTTGGGGCTACCCGTGACAAGCGAATAAATGCGCTATAATCTACACATCGTTGCACACAAAATGGGAAAATTTCAAACAAATTAAACTGTTCGATTTTGAGTAAATTGCAAAAACATTTTTTAACATGTGTTTTTCATGTTTAAAATATAAGCGGTCAAAACATTTCATAGGTCTCACAAATTGCCACAGAAAGTTTCCTTGGATTTAAAATATTACTCCCTGCAAATAGCTCTGACTAACTCCTCGGCAATAAAGAGATCGAGCTTTTCATTCAAATGCAGTTTTGCTTGACGTTTTCACTCTTTAAAAGTTTCAAGCGCATTTGAATATAAATTCAAAATTAACAAATGAAGATGTTTGATATCTTCCCAGTATGTTTTTAAATATATAGGCAATAATATTTCCAAGCTTCAGTCCAATTGATTCAGAGGAACATCCCTTAAAGAACCGTTGAAGTTCGAGTACGAAAGCAGCGACCTCGGGATGAAAATCCAGTACAACGAGTGTGACATCGCATGTTTATTTCACACGAGCGCTCGGTGACAAATTCCTCTATGCACGCTTGCTCTGATTTGAATGTTTCGATATGGTAATTATTCAAGTTTTTTTTTTTCATTTTTTCAAGGCCATAGCGCGATGGAGACTTTTTTATATCTTCCAAAAGTAATGGACCTTCATTGCAACTTTAACATGTCTTCAGTCCTTCCATTAAAAGTTTAGATTGATTTAGATTGACATAATTTTCATTCAGAAAATTTGACTTGAGCGAAGGATGGGAATATTTCTTCCGGCTTTTTCAGGTGGGTCACTTATAGGGGGCCGTCCAATCCACCGCTTTTCTCTTACTTTTTTCAAAGCATCTCTTCGGTTGAATTTGGAATTTTGTCGACGAGTACGAACCATGATGTATTTGAAATCTAATGCGTATAATGAAAACAATACTTGAATAATTACAATACGAAAACACCCACGTGCATAGAGGAAATTGTCACCGAGCGCTCGTGTGAAATAAACATGCGATGTCACACTCGTTGTACTGGATTTTCATCCCGAGGTCGCTGCTTTCGTACTCGAACTTCAACGGTTCTTTTCGGGATGTTCCTCTGAATTAATTGGACTGAAGCTTGGAAATATTATTGCCTATATATTTAAAAACATACTGGGAAGATATCAAACATCTTCATTCGTTAATTTTGAATTTATATTCAAATGCGCTTGTAACTTTTAAAGAGTGAAAACGTCAAGCAAAACTGCATTTGAATGAAAAGCTCGATCTCTTTATTGCCGAGGAGTTAGTCAGAGCTATTTGCAGGGAGTAATATTTTAAATCCAAGGAAACTTTCTGTGGCAATTTAATGATAATTTGTGAGACCTATGAAATGTTTTGACCGCTTATATTTCAAACATGAAAAACACATGTTAAAAAATGTTTTTGCAATTTACTCAAAATCGAACAGTTTAATTTGTTTGAAATTTTCCCCATTTTGTGTGCAACGATGTGTAGATTATAGCGCATTTATTCGCTTGTCACGGGTAGCCCCAAAATCGAAAGATATTTAGGAAAAACTGTTTTTCGCCATATTTGTTTATCGTTGCTATGGAAACGTTGATTAGCATAAAAAGAGCATCATCCAAAACTTTCATCCAAGCCTAATATCTGGTATGAAATTCAGATTTATTGAGCTAAAGTAAGATTATGTATAAGCGTATTCAAAAAGGGAAGTGTGACCCAAAAAAAACTACTTCGAGCCACCTTAAGGCGGGGGTACACATGAATTTGAATGAAATGTGAAGAGGTTTAAAGAAGGGATAGAAGAAAGAAAATTATTTTTGGAACACCAACAGACAGTCGATACCCACGCAAGAGTACCCCAGGTTGCTAGTGGACTAACTTGGTGTCCGCCTATTAATTATTAAGTACAAATTCTATTTTTAAAACTTCACTAAATCTTCAATATTTCTTATTTCTCTTAATTTCGCCAATCCTTTCAGTGAGAAAAGCTAGTTCCTCCCAAACATACCCAAAAATCACCCAAAAATTCACAAAACACCCCACAACATTGATTCACGGGATGAGCAGAGAGCTTTTGGATTGCTTGAAACGTGAACGAGATATTTCCATTAAAGCCATGTCAAGAGGCGGAAAAATGGCGTTCATGTGTACCCCCGCCTTAAGGTTGCGGGGGACAGGTTTCGCTCATCAGTATGCATTTATGAAAAGATCTGATACCGAAAATGCGCGAAATATTCACGAACAGGCTCTGTAATGTTTCTGCATCAATAATTGCACGTGCAAAGCGCTGTTTGGTAAAATACACTATTTTTCAACGCATTGTTCTTTCTGCATGAAGTGTTGACAATAGCCGATGGATTAAAATTAACAAAATAACCATAAATATATATTGTTTGCATTCCTGTCCAAGAATTCAGCGAGGATAAAGAATTTTATGAGTTGACACTGCAGGGAGGTAAACCAGGTGTATTGTAGATTGTCATGTCTGACTCAAAATTTTTAAAAAGGCTTTCAAAGGGAAGATACGAGGTTTCAAGTTCTAACATGGACAATTTTACTTCTTTAAAACAATGTTTAAAGCTAATAACTTTTAATTAAAGTTGAAATAAAAACATCGGAGTCAGATATGACACAATAGACGTTTGGACGGATCAGTGAGTGGTGAAATCTACTTGCTTTGTGTTCTTCTTGAGGAGCAAACTTGGACACAAAACCACGTTTAAAAAAATAACTTTAGTGGCTTACAGCATTGCCGCAAAGCGCGATCCCTTCGATATAAGAAAACAACCCTTATACACTTCCATTATTCGCCAATATCTCTGTAAAATTTTAGCGAAATCGGCTTTCAAACTTTAACGATATAACGTTTTTTAAAGTGACACCCCTGCTAAAATTTTGTCTTATGAATTTACTCATGGCCAGGTATCCCCCGCTATCTTGATAAAGCACGCGCGTGACATAAGGTGCGTGCTTTATCGAGTTATACTGCACGCATTCTACGTCACCAGTAAGAGTGCGTGCTTAGAATAAAATGAACTAAGGCCCGGTTCAAACGTCGATCTTCACATGTGCCGAACCTAATGCAAATGAGAAAAATCTATTGTTCTTGCTCATTTGCATTAGGTTCGGCACATGTGAAGATCGACGTTTGAACCTGGCCTAAAATTCGCAAAGGAGCATCGTGTGTTGTCGCTGTTTCCAAACCGCAAAATTTCAAGCGACTTTCTTATACGCACAATAAGGTAACAGCTTTCGAGAAATACTACAGAATAACAGCTGTAGCGAAAAACAGTTTGACAAGTGGGGGCGTATTGACCAATTAATTGTTATTTACATTTCTTGCGCGTGATGCTTCCTATACTAGATGGTTATTCTGCCTTAAGTGAACATAAATAGAGCCGCGCTTGTTTTCTAGGAATAGTAATAGAACTACCTGGAAAACGGCAAAAATGAACGCTACGATGAATGGATCGAACGCGAGCTGCTACAGTCTGATTAATCCTACAGCACAGAAAATTGGACATACCATTGCTTTCTCCCTGATCCTTGTTGTTTCGATGGTCGGGAATTCCTTCATCGCGTTGACTGTTTATAAAACGCAAACATTGAGAAAACCGATCAATTATTTCATCGTGAACATGGCAATGTCCGATCTGCTGTTTCCAATATTCCGGTTCCCGTGGAAGCTATCATCGTTGTACACGGACTCCTGGCTTATCAGTGGTCCTCTTGGCCAGGCTTTGTGTAAACTGGTCCCCATCTTATCATACACGTCCATTCTAGTGTCTGTTCAGAACCTGGTTCTGATAGCAGTAGATCGGTTTGGAGCTGTGGTATTTCCCCTACGTTCTCCACTTATCGGTCCAAAGCTGTGTCCGTACTTTATCATCGCCACGTGGATCGTCCCGATGGCAGCCATCTCGCCATACTTATTCGTCTTCAAACTTGTTGAAAACCAAGCGGGGCAACAGCAGTGCTTACGTCAAAGGAATGAAGTCTTTGAAGATTCCTCGTCCCAGACAAATTACAATATTTCAATACATGTTGTATATATTTTTATTCCCATATTCTTGTTGATTATACTTTACTCCAGCATCGTAATTAAACTTAAGTTACAAAAGATTCCAGGCGAGCAATCGGTCAACGCTGACAAGCAACGAGCAATAATGAACAGAAATGTGCTTAAAATGGCCATTGTCATCGTGTTAGTTTTTATATTATGCTTGGCACCCAACACTGTTATCAATATACTTGATTATTTTGCACATGACACATTATCTTATTGTGAGTTTGAATTTTATAACAATATCGCCGACTTTATGACTTACGCAAGTTGTGCCATAAACCCGTTCATCTGTTTTACTTTCAGTGGAAACTATCATCAAGGTCTTAAAAACCTCTTGAAGTGTGTCGGGTGATTGTATACCCAGTAAACCATTATGACTCTCATAATAACATTCAATGTTGCGCCTCAAAACATTGTGAGCGCATCGTGGCACTCCCACCTGTAATTATTATCATTTCTAAAAACTAACCTAAACTGAAATGTAAATCAAAGGAACGATTGTGGTTACTTTTTACGAATATCCAGAAAAAGATTTTAAAAAATACCTTTAAAATGTTAAACATTAACAGATGATGCTTTTCTTTAGACCTAGAAAGTGTAAATTTGTATAAGTTTGAATAAAGTGTAAGAATACATTGTAAATATAGATCTCTGGGTGCTTGGAAGAGACCACCTTGGGGGATGTTGCCCCACAGTTTCATTTTGGGTAGATTTTATTGTTAAATCCAAACATATATATGACTAAAAGGAACAAATTTAAATGGCGTATGCTATCCTGATTGTACACAGAAATGTTTAATACCTAGGGCAATTCCACCTTCTCTAGTATCACTTTGAAAATTAAAAAAAAAAACATTTGTAAAGGAAATCAAAAAAATTATGCTTCTGTTTTGTTGACAATGATGCTAGAACTAAGCGTCTTTCACTGCACATGGACTGGATTGCAACTTGAAATTAATAAAATGGTTCTTCCTTTGTGTATATTTGGAAAAATCACTAAAATTTCTATTACTTGTTCTCTGTTGAAGGAATCACTTTTATTCAAGAGCCAAAGGTAGTTAGTTAAATAATTAGTAGTTTTGCACTCAAAAAAAAAATCCCCTAGACATTACCCCTTTAAAATGTAAGAAAAATAGTACAAAATGCATCAAGTATGCAGTCCCGCTACACTGTGCTTTATTAATATTTTAATCTGAAAACATCGCAGAATACATAACAATGACCAACATCAAAACAACAGTTAACATGTGTCAGTGAGCAATAATTTGATGTAACTTTAAAATAGAAAACTAAGAACACAGATAATAAATTGGATAACAACAAGAATATTTTCAGTTTCTGTAATCAAAAAATACACAGTGTCATGCGAGTGTATTTGAAAATGTGCTACAAATAAGGAGAATTTTCAGAAACAACCAGGCCAATATAGGCTATTAGTTTGTATGACATGAAGTATCTATGGAGTATTTAAAAAAAATTAAGCCTCCGAACCTATATAGCCAGTTGATTTACACGTTTGAGAACAGGCACACCACACTCTGTTTGTGTTTGGAACTTGAGACTTGACGCGACACGAGATATTAAAGTCGCCTTTTACCTTTATGTTGAAATAAAGTTTCAAGGAAATGTTGATTGAGTCACGCTTCGTGTTTTTTTTGCCACTCTGAGCCGTAGAAACCCTTCTCTGGCGAGTTTAAAGTTAACGGCCGAAGGCCGGTACTAAAGAGAGGGAGACAAGGCAGGCAACACGCCGCCGGCGACCGCTATGGGTCGCTACTTCAAACCGGAATTGTCACAAAATTTGAAAAATTCTTACCTTTTTTCACCGGCCTCCGATTAACTACATATGTTCCCATGTCGTGGCCGAGTTTGGGCTTCATTCGTCAAATTTCCTCCCGGGAAAGGCAAGCTAAAGTCCTCTAGGTAGGTTTCAAACTATGATCTGGAGTAAACTCGGCGACCAAAGGAATTCTAAACATGCGGTTCATTTTTAATCAGCCAATCAACGCTTCGCGACCGTTGCGCTTCAAATACCCAACCCTGCCCGGCACGGGGGTTTTGACACTTCCGCTACTGCAAACGGAAGTCAATTTACGCCAATCAGCGAATGCCTCCAGATCGCAACGGAAGTTACACGGCAGTTTTGCAGCAGCTGGCTGTTTGCTTGTGATTTGAAGGGTGAATAAAGAATTATAACATAACGAAAGGAAAAGAAAAAAAAGTATTGATCGCATGACAACGAAAAAAGGCGCGAAAATTAGTGCCGCGTATCGCAGTTTAACTTGGCGAAGCTGAATGAAAGTTCACCACAAACCCGCGCTTGATCTGGAAAAAACTAACAAGCACAATTTTCTGAAAATGTCTTCTAATAATTGGCCGTATTTATACTAGAGACGACCTTAGCAAGTAGACGACCTAAGCGCACCAAAGCGGCTAAGGTCGTCTAGTATAAATTCGAGAAAAAGGGAACACGGCTTAGCCGTCTGACGGCTTAGTCATCTGAAATTATGGGCGTCTGATCGATGACCTTAACGCGTAAGGACGTCGAGCGCAAGGACGAGACGACCTTAACAGCAAAAATTGCGTAAGACCTCAACCTGAAACCGAGGCTTAAACAAGATGGCGGCCGCCATGAAGAAGAAGAAAGCTAAAGGGAAGGCTCTTGTGAAATTAGGGGTAGAAAGTGGGCGGAAGAGGAACTGAGTTTAGTTTACATTTGACTTTTCCCGCCTTCGAAACTGAACTCGAGTCCAGGCTCTTAGCGCGCCGAAAAAAGGTTTGAGCATAAGACCGTCTGGTAAGGTCGTCCCGAATTTACACTAGACGACCTTAACTAAAAGTGTTAAGGTCGTCTGGACGACTTAGCCGTCTTCTAGTATAAATACGGCCATTGGCTTTGAAATATGGTATATGCTTTATGCTTCCTTGAAAATGTTCCTAAACATTGTTTGAAGCGGATTGGAACCGAAAAATCTCACTACGCAGCTGTAGGAACTAAAACGAGCAAGTTTGTATTTTTTCGCATCGCGGGTTGTTGTGTGCAAGTTTTGTCGAACTCAGTCCAATGGAGAAATGGTTCATGAACAGAAACGGAGACTCGCTGTGCAGTCCAAAAGCCGTTGTTAATACGCCATTTGCACGATGGCGTCATTTGACTACAACTACCAGAATTCATTTCGTTTTTCCTTTCTTATTTAAATTGTGTAATCCCAGTGCGGTTTAAATAACAATAGCCCTAATTTGCACTACAAAACAAAAAACTGAAGGATTCTGGTAGTTGTAGTCATATGACGTCATCGTGCAAATGGCCTATTGAAGAAAGAACAACTTATGCTTTCAGTATGGATTGACTTCGGACTTGAAATTTGTGTACAAAAGATGTGGGTTCTTTAGCGAATGGTCCATGTCAAAACAACAACAAGAACAATTCAACTTGCTTAAACTTGTAAAATTAATTTTCTGAAAAGCTGGGTGCTAAAGGAAGGGACGTAAAAGCTACATCGAGTGCAAGTAACGTTTTCTTAACGTTAATTTATGTCCAAATGTATTAATTTTTGTAAGACTGCCTCGATTGTAAGCTTAGTTTTTTTCAAATCTGATAGCTTTTCGTTCTGTTTGGTCGCATGCTTGTTCAGTTTTTTTTTTTTCAAATCTGAATTGAAGTCTTTACAGGTCTTTACAGATACAACATTCTCTGCAATTTTACTGCTGTATTTCATGTTGTCTGTTGTGTTATAATAGGTATAATTTCCGTAGAAAACCTCGGTTTGTGAAATTTTAGCGTAGCGTGGTCACGAGTAAACTAAGTCTTGTAAACATCGTGCCGCCAAGATAAAAAAACTGACATAAATAAGCTAGTTTTTTGGCATTTTCATTCAGTCAGTGGCAATAAATTAATAATTGAGGCTTGATTTGTGTAGGCTTTTGCTTCCACCCGGATATTTACGATGTTGTTCTCCATTTAAAACGCACTGAAAAGGACTGAGCAAATGAGCGAGCGAGATAAATCATGCTCAGTGGCATTAACACACGTCATTTCTATGATAAAAATTTCCCGGTGGGGTCACAGTCTTTGTCTTTGGCAACATAAGCCCGTCGCCCACCGGGTGAAGGTAATTTGAACCGCAAGGCCGGGTCGCTAAGCCAGTTTCAAACGTCCGATGCACGGTTCATACGAACGACGCACCTTTCTATGGGTCTCAACGGAAAAGTGTTTGAGTTTTAGGAGCTGAAATTCCCGCTTGGCGGACGTTTGT
Source organism: Cladopsammia gracilis (assembly GCA_022457155.1). Taxonomy (NCBI): domain Eukaryota; kingdom Metazoa; phylum Cnidaria; class Anthozoa; order Scleractinia; family Dendrophylliidae; genus Cladopsammia; species Cladopsammia gracilis. Next base: position 279,173 of record JAJGOT010000376.1, read on the forward strand.
GCCCGATGAAAGAAAGCATTGTTTAAACAATGTATGGAACTTGCGTCATGTGTAATCTCGACGTGATCGGAGCTTTTGGGGCGAATTTACGGCCGTTTTCCTTCGGTTGATCTGCTGGGCTTCGCCACTCGAGTACCCGACCTTGTCTCTCTTTTAGGGAGGCCAGGAAGAAACAGTTGAACTAAAACTCGCTGGAATCGCTTCGAATCGACCCCAAAACTACTCAAGACACAAGTAAGCACACAAAGAAGTTCAGGTGAGCCAGTTTTATTCAAATATCCTTCCCAATTTTATGCTCAAATTCGAAGTGAATTTTCCCCATACAAATCCTTATAATTTCGCTATTACGCAACAGTTACCACGACGTTCAAATTACAGCGTGTAAACATCACTTAAGCTTGGGCTACCAGTGGTGACATGGCGGCTGTACTGACGGCTATACCCGCTTACTCATCTTCTGTGAAAAGATGTTTACTCTCGGTGAAACACGACCAATTTCTGATGCAAATGAGAAAGAACAGCAAACACAACAACGCTGGATTCAACAAGTGGCTAGAAATCCTTGCCCGAGAAAATTAACCACCGAAACAGCGCGATCGAGCAACGAAGAAACAACGAGAGCATCGAATACAAAGACTTCAAACAGCCTAGGCACACCGTTTGAGCAGGTTCAAACGCCTTGATAAAATGCTGCCATTAAAAAATTCTGATCGAAATCGGTCAGGAGAGGCGACACCGACTGGAAGTGTTGGACAAAATGATTCTATTTAAAGACGCAACGAGAGGCGACAAGCAAACACAGATTACAGGAAAGGCTCGCAGAGAAGAAGAACGATTAAGAAATCTAGCTGAAATCACCGCACTTTAATCCCCGCTCTCCAATGCTCTTCAATTGAAACAACCTATATATAAAGGCAAGTAAGTCAAGTAAGCATATCCTCCATCAATTATTCTTTAATCTACCTTTTGCAAAAAAAAAAAAAAAGCTTTTAAGTTGCTCAACAACTGACAGGTAGATGATAAGAGTAAATTTTTTTCAGTATATTGGTACTCAAACACTGGAAACTATTCTCTCAGTTCATACAGTAAATTTATGTTTATCGACATTCTTACTAAGGTCACTAATAAGGAACTTTGATATAACCTTAAATGACATGGAAAGGTGCAAGAAAACTGGTCAGATCTTACGGAAGCCAAAACTATTTCCACCACAGATATATGGTTGTACAAAATGTATCCATGGTGTCAACATGTAATTTATTTTTATATAATTCATTTCCACTTAATCGGAAAACCCTATTTTGTCTTTTCTGATGCTGAAAAGTAATATGCGTAAACACGGTAATCGTGCACATGTGATTTTGTGAAACAATAGGAGCGGAAAATAATGGAGTATTTCCAAGTGCAGGTGAAACTTTGGGGGGTGACTGTATTGCTGTCTTGATATTTAAGGTCTGATGCTGAAAAATAATATGCGTAAACACGGTAATCGTGTGATTTGGTGAAACAGGCGAAAAGGTGAAAAATGGGGGGGGGGGGTGACTGTATTGTGTATTGCTGTATTGATATTTAAACTGTGCTTCTAATATCATATTTTGTTTTAAGCATATCGGTGTAAATTTGGGATATGATGGGACTTGGGGTATGATGGGAATGAGAATATGATGGAAATGGGGATACGATGGGAATGGGGATATGAAGGGAATGGGGACATGATTAGTGGGGTAGATTAGTGAACGTTCGGTCTCCGCAACCCTGAATCGCACGGGCTCTGGGGACGAGATTGCGGCGAGCATCGAAATCCGGTCATGCGCAGACTATTTCCGGAAGTTTATTTTTGTTTCCGGTAGCCGTCGCCGTCAGTCCCGTCTTCGTAGCTAAAGGTCCCTTCTCTCGCTCCAGGGGACCGGAAGAAGAGAAACCTGGGGAACGAGGTTGGATATTTCCCTAGAAAATAAATTGTCTTGTTAATAATGATGTAATTTCTTGTGTTTCTCAAATCCTGTTTGTAATTTTAAATCCCTCAGCTATATATATTAGAGATTGAATAAAATCAGTGTTAATAGAAATGTTGATGTGCCAATGTGCTTTTCCCGCTCTTTTTTGAAATGGATTCATGATGCAATTTCTTGTCTGTCATCGAAGGAGAATTTCCCTTAGATATTGAAAATGCCAGAATAGCACATTTTTAGATAATGATGTGATTTCAGCCGGCTATAAATATTACAGATTGGACAAGGAAATACAGTGTTTACAAATACTGATATAGAAATTTCTGTTTCCCGCTCTTTATCAAAATGAAAGCGAAGAATCGAAACACTTCGCGCTTAATGGGAATCATTTGTAATCAGAGCAAACATGCCGCCACATACAGTGTTTGCACAGGTTTACCATCCTCTGGTTGTGTGGTGTACTGTGCATCTGTAATGGCCGTATGGGTTTGTGAAACTAGCCTCACTAAAGGCGAAAAATAAGTAATGAAATTAAAATTAAAACTCTTAAAATTACTGTCATGTTGTTTAACTTTGTTTTTCAGTGTTTATTTTGATGATTTGTGGCTCGCGAATGTGGTATTTTTTTTACAAACGGTTCCACTCGCTCAAAAGTAGAGAAAGCCAAGAACAAGGCATGCAACTTGGAAAACCACGAATCCCCCACCCGGTCGAACATTTCGTCAAAAAGATCGTTTTTGCCCGATTCGCTCAAACGAAAAATTCCTGGCCTTCAAATGAACAGGTTTGAACTACGTTTTGGCCAAATTTGAGTTCGTTTTGATGGCGGATTCGTCTTTAAATTCAAGCCCAAACTTTCGAATACGATCGTTATTATGCTTTCTCCCTATAATCTGCAAAATACCGACTCAAAGGAATTCGAAGAATGCTTTTTTCTGTTGAAATTTGAATTCGCGTGCGACAACAAGTAATCCTAATTTAGCTGATGCTGATGGCTAGCATGGATGGCCTTAGGTAGTGTCTTATAGTCTCCGCAAGTGGCCAGGGACCTGCATGGATCTAATATCTAATAGCAGGCATGGCGGCCGATTTGAAAGTTTGCAAATTTCAGTGATTACATTACAGGGGAATAAGTCCTGACTGTTTTAGAGGAAAAAAAGCAGCTGTACTGGAGTAGGTTTGAAGAGGCTGTACATACATACATTCGTTACACCTAGTGTACCTAGGGTTTGGAGTAACGCTGTGTGGGAATGAAATATTAACAAGGTTATTACAGTAGTCGCTTTTGTTCCAGAGTGTCCCAGCCCAAGGAAGAGTTGACGATATTAATGTGATTGATAAGCATGAGTTAAAGGGAACCTCCATTGTTATAACAAATTGTCGTTAAATTGTTGGAAATAAAGTCTAAATTAAAAATGTTTAAAACGCAGGTGCAAATATAATTTTAGTGTAGAAAAAAATGGATATGAATATCGCCTATTTTCGCTTTTAAATTTCCCGCGCGCCGCCATTTTGAATATTTATGACGTGTTACGGTTGTCTTATTGTTGCATACAAAAGAACTTCGATTCTTAACAATAGCGGCAACCGTAACACGTCGTAAATATTCAAAATGGCGGCGCGCGCGAAATTTGAAAGCGAAAATAGGCGATATTTATATCCATTTTATTTGTACACTAAAATTATATTTGCACCTGTTCTTTTCAAAATTTAAATTTCGACTTTATTTCCAACAATTTAACGCCAATTTGTTCTGACAATGGAGGTTCCCTTTAAACAGCAAACGGAATCTAACAAAACACTGCATCTCGCAACACTAGCCAGTAATGTTTAACCAACAGTTTATTTTGAAAAAGAATCGAGCCTCTGATGACAATATAAAAATACCTAATTTAAGTTTTGTCTATAAGATTACAACACCGCCTTTTAATTACAAGCTGAATCATCAATCTTCAGACTACACATATAGCTAATACTTCAAAACCGTGAATTGATGTTTCCCTGAGGCAGTCGTTCTATAAACGTGTACTCAGCTACGGGTTTGTTACTTTGGTATTACACGATACCTTAATAGTGATACACTTGGCATAACTAATACAAAACCTTAACTTTGATACAGAAAATACATATTGACCTCTCTAAAGTTCTTTACACCCTAATCATAACACAAAACGATAAAACGGTATAAACTGTAAAGCTACAACTACAATAAAGCAAACAGAAGTCTAATTTACTTCTACAAGGCTTTCGATTTCTATCGAGCTCTGAATCGCCGGATCTAAAGACAAACTTACTAACATCGGTTTCCGCGTTTGATATTATACTCGAGCATATATCCGAGTTTACTCTCCATACAATTGATGTAATCGCCTTCTTTACACTTGCTATCTTCATCTTCCACCCATTTTATTCTTAGGTTTTTTCCTCCGTTTTTAATGAATTGCGCCTTTACAAATACATCAATCGCCAAATTTTGATACTTATGCTTAGGTATTCTCTGGTGCATGTTGTCTGATTCGCCTACATAAAGGTACACAACTCCGTTTGGTTGCGCGTAGCCTATGGTATAAATTCCTTCAGCTTCTGGAATTTGGCCAAGATCATAGGCAAAAGATTTCCATGCTTTATTTATTAAGCGCTGGCAAATACTGGACGTCATCTGAAAGATAAAACGCAATTTGTATTACACAAGAGTCATTGCTTTTAGTTTATAGGCATCGCAAGCCTGGTTTTTACTAGTGACATAAGCATAAGCGGAAGCATAACAGCGATTAAATATGTTCAGTGAAAACGGGCCCGACATAAGCATTAGCATAAATATCAATCTTATGCTTGAGTCAACGTTAGTTTTAACTTGGCGCAAATTCTTATACTTCCTCTTATGCTTCCTCTTATGCTTCCTCTTATGCTTATGTCGCTAGTTAAAACCACGCTTTAATTTACACACAGCTACCCTAAACGTGCCTAGAATGATAAAAACCGATAACAGCTGTTGCATGATACCATTCTAAAATGTTAAACACCTTCTGTCTAAGTAGGCTGCATCGCAGACGGAATCAACCGCAGGTAAAGTCAAATCACTGGCGGTTGATTTCGGCTGCAAAGTAGGCTATATCTCGGCAGCCACCTGTCAGATATGATTGCGCAAATAAGATGTATTAGACATCGTAGATCAAAGAGGCGAAGCGCTGGGCTAAACAACCTTCATTATTTTCTCCTACGAATTTTTCCCTTCCCATCAGTTCAATTGCTCCGTATTTTTCCGCCACGTGATGCCAAGATTGTCTTTTCTAGGAAAGATATAGCTACATATGTTTTTCTAGAAATCGGGCTTTCATCCTACGTAATAGAACTGATAAACAATTGTTAACGTTCTAAATGCACCAGGCTAGTCTTAGGCCAATTCTCCTTCTTTTTATATCAACTACTTTTTTTTAAATAATTACCTTTTTGTACTGTTAAATTCGGTCCAAAGTTGTGATCGACTGACGACTGCTTTGAATGGTTTTCAGCTAACGGTACCTTTGAAAACAAGGGCAACAGGATTAGCCCAAATAATACAGTTGTAATGTCCGTTTTGTATCTATACTTACCTCTGAGGGTTTAATAGTCAGTAACTGACCGTCTAAGACTCGACGAGAGCTGCTCTTGACGGATAAGCGTCAGGTACTGATTTTATGCTAAAGCGAATTTTGACCAATGAGAAAACCCGATTGCAGGATCTTGAATTCTATTAGTCGGAGAAACAAAACAACAGACAAATATTTGGCAGAATGCCTTTTCTTCCTTATTTTTCTAGGAAAATTGTTATGGTGTGTGATTTCTCAGAAAAATCGAATACTGTGGACTACAAGAACAGTGTGTTTGTGCTCATTCATTTTAACCGCCACTTTCTAGGGAACCATAAAAAAAGTGTTCTCATGACGAGGTATCCGTAAAAACTGTCAACATTTTTTTTCTTCAACACATGTAAATGATTTTAAGATATTTAAAACCATTCAAAGGTATATATAGATCCAAGTAGAGCTGCGTGATCAGAATGCATTTACAGACTGGCGTTCTTGAGAAGTTTCCCACGTGTCCAACTGTCGCGCATCTTTAGAAATGCGGAGGCCTTTAACTCAGTAGGGAGTCTCAGTAGTCTTGAGTGACTCTTTCCAAGAAAACTGGTATTGTGGTCACCCTTGAATGATTTCTGGAGATTCCGAGAAAATTGTGCTTTTAATCTAACATGAATGTTAATGTGAAATAGTACGGGCAACAAAATTGTGCAACTTGTCGCGCGACAATGTTGCGTTGCAGGTCGCAGCCGAAACAGTAGTAGACGTCGCTTACACTTATAGCAACATGAAAATTTGTTGCGGGTGTAGATGGTAATACGCTCAACAAACAATCTCAACTTGCAGCGCAATATCTTTGCACGGCAAGTTTCACGAAAATCTTGCACGTATTGCTTTTCCTAAAACGACATGAGCTTTGGCGTTCGTCGTTCTCAGGAGATGCACCGAGAAAAGTTCGACATGAGCGTCTCCTTGAACTTCGTTGCAACAGCTACGGCTGGGACGGTAATCGACGTTTGTCGGGACGGGACGGTAATCGACGTTTGAGATCGACATGAGAGAGGGTCTGAAATGGGCGAAATATGCTTTGGGGTAAGCGAAAATGGCGTAGCTCTTACCTTATTTTAAAGTACTGTGTACAATTTACCGAACTGCGTGGTATGAAAGTCTTTGAGTTCTATTAGCAAAAGGAAACAGAACAGAAAACAACGTGATTAAAAACTCAACAAACAGTGGACCTCTACGATATACATATATAATCTACGCAGTGTGACATTCCAAACTACGCGACTACGGTACGATCGCATTTATAATTTCATCTTTCATTTTTTCATGTTTTAGCTTTCGTTGCATTTACAGTAAACATTCATTCCAACATAAAATGTCGCTAATGCTGGCTATTGCACATTGTTTCTTTCAGCTTTAGAATTTGCAATGATGTGGTCCCTTTGAGCTTGCACGTACTAGGAGAACTAAGCACAAAGCACAAATAATCGAGGCGAGAGAGGGTCTGAAATGGGCGAAATTAAGCCGTGATCTTCTTGTTAACTTAAGGTCTGTTTACCAGTACGATTAATGTCACCTTTCCAATGCAACTTTTGTCACAATTGTCCCTTCTTGGGTCTGCGAGGAAAGGCTTGCTTATGTTTGCTTGTTAGAAATAAGCTGTTAAAATTTTATCCAGAAAGGAAAGCACAAAAGGATCAAGAATTTAACTTACCTCTTTCTTTGTATATGTTTTATTCTGATGCAGTTGTGGTTTGAATTTGCCGCCTTCTTGATATCAATCAAATATAAGTTCCGTGACGTAATGGTTATTTTGTGTTTTCACCATTTCTAACCAATCAGAAATACTCTTTTTAAGCTTCTAAAATCTGATTGGACATCAACCAAGCGGCATTTTCCCATCCTCTAAAAATATCATCCAATATCCTGATATAATACAATGATGCAATTTCTTGTTTGTCAAATCCTATCGGCTCGGTCATCGAAGGGATATTTCCCTTTGATATCGAAAGTGTTTTCAAAGCACATTTTCAAAGAATGATGTAATTTCAATTCCCTCGGCTATAAATATTACAGATTGAATAAAATCAGTTTTTAAAAATGCTGATGTTTAATTTAGTTTCCCGCTCTTTTTTGAAATGGAAATTAAAAATCGCATTGTTAAAAAAAAGAACATCGATCAAATCCACGAGACTAGTAAATTCTGCTAATAGGACTGACTGAAGTCCAATTCGTCTGTAATCAGACGACCGCGTAGCAAACAGATAGAATTAGCAGACAGAATTGGACAACACGGAGTCCTATTAGAGCAGTTTTCGAAAGTAATTACACAATTGCTTTGGTTTTGCATTGCTACGCTTTGTGATTGGCTAAAATATCTCGCGCCACTTTCGCGACCAATCACAAGTAAAACCAAAACCAATTGTGACTTGCTCGCACGCGTTTTCCCGCGCTTTGCGCCGCCGACATGTAATTGCTTCGAGCTCTGATTGGTTCATTGGATTGTTTACGACTGCTGTGATTGGTCAGAGTAATTACTTTGGTTTTGGTTTTACGACACTCAACTGAAAACTGCTCTATCAATGAATCATAACCATTACAATTTCTGAGAACAAATTAACATGAAAAAAAAATGAAAAGAAATTCAAGAGAATAACTTGAAGAAAAACTTTTTTATCAATCAAAAGCGTCAATACAATTTCATCACTGCCACTGGCATAGCAAAACTGAAACTGTCCGGTTACATTGTTCGATTGCAACAAACTTTCCGATTACATTGTCCAATTAAAACCTTGCAAGTAAGAGAAACGTTTGAATGCAGAGAACCCCACAACGCGTAAGTAAAATGCACTGCAGGTTCGGTTTTGCCTGAGGAAGGCTAATTTTGTTAGCCGATACAGAGGTTTACGAACCAATCGCATTTCAGTAATAGTTATGATATAAGTTCCGAGAATAGTCTGCGTCGTGGAGCCGACAGTGAGATGTAGCGCTTGATTTCGACAATGCATACGCGAACGACACGCCGGCGCGGAAGGGAGCGGAGCCCCGTGTCCCTTCTGCACGTGCCGCCCATGCGTTCGTCATTGAAATTTCGTCCATTCTCCTGGGGCCCAGTTGTTCGAAAATCGATTAGCGCGAATCCAAGATTAAAAGTTTTAAAATGTTTTCAAAAGCTAGTTTTAATTTACAAGTGAAGACAAGTCAAAGTCGAAATTGAAGGGCAAAAAGCTTTTATAAAAACTTTCATTTTGATAAGTTATTTAATTGGTAACCTAAGTATCAGGTCTTCCTTTGTGAGAGGGGCTAAAGGAAGAAAGGAAAAAATGGTGGGATTTTCTAGCTTTTCTCCCCGTTTCGCCCTCCCCAAAGCCTGATACTTAGGTTATCACTTTAAACTCCCTAAAACGTTCTAAAGCTCCGGGTGTCGGCTAACTGCGCCTTGGGAAACAATAAACAACAGCCCATATTTGGGTACTGATAACAGTCATCAGACTTCTGATGTCGTATAATCAACAATTTATTCAGCGAAAAGCGAACCAGTTTGAGTGATAATGGTGACTTTTGGTAATTTCACCAAATAAAAGTTATGTAATACAGCCGGATATTCTTAAGGATCAGTAAAAATGCAAAGACGTATCGTATGTACCGCTGGGCATTTCAGTATCGTAAGAAGTGCCAGCTGTATTGCACAACTTTTCGTTGGCAAAATCACCAAAAAAATCATAGCTTAGGACTCATGATTGATTTTTTTACTGTATAGAACAGATCAAAAAATTAAAAGGCGAGTCAACTTTTATTTTCATTCAAACTTCTGAAGCATTCCATCAAGTAGAAGTGATCAAGGAATGTGATTAGCTAAATTCTACGATCAAACCTATCCATAACGCCTATCTTCCTCTCCTTCCACCAAAAGACCTAAACGAAACCCTCCCACCTGATCGTACTTTAGAACCACCGGAGGATCCCACTCTAGTACCGCTCGAAGATCTAATAGAAGGTACCCTGCCAGATGATCGTACTTTGGGGCTACTGGATGAACGTACTTTAGGGTGGCCTGACGTTCCCACTTTAGAACCGCTTGAGGATCTAATGGAAGACGCTCTACCGGACGATTGCTTTTTAGGTCCAGTCTTCTGGACCTTGCTTTTGGTACTTCTTTTTTGGCCCTCTGCACAGGTCTTGCAACCATCTCCCGCGCGCTTGTTCAGCACAGGGCGGTGTCCATTCTTTTTTGCCAGACAATCGATATACGCCCCTTCTTTTGATTTTTGCTTCTTTTCAGGAACAAACTTGATCTTGAGCTCGGACTCCTTGTGCTGTTTAATTTTTCCAGTTACTTTTTTGTCGATAGCTTGTTGCGGCGTTGGACTTTTATGCTCCTTCAATCTTCTCTTCATATCATTCGATCGACCGACATAAAGGTACTCCGTTTCCTTGTTTCCCACTTTCTCACCAATGGCATAAATGCCTGGCTTCTTGGGTACAAAAGACGTATCATATTTTTGCCATGCATTGTTCGATAGTTTATCACAAACTTGGCTGCTCATCTCACTAAGGACCTGGGAAAAAGATGATTCATCAGCATTTTATTGGAACGAAGCTTCCTCCGTAGGCAACTCACTGGGTAAAGGAATTGAAAGTGGCTGCGAGAAAATTGGGTTAGGGTGCTTCACATTTCTGAAAAGTTGTGCCTGATCAGCATATGTATTTTTTGGTTGCCTTAATACCCTAAAGATATAAGAATAAGTCTGACGGCGATCATTTTCGATTCAAACGCCTTAGTAGTACCAAAGCACCAATTTTAATCCCTAAAAGCCACGGCGACCATCCCAGTTAAGTCTATATGCAAGTCCCCCGGGGTCCAGGGCAAGAGAATCCTGTCCACAGTTAGAAAGTTGTCGTGTTCCATTTTATATCCCAATTTACATGGAACGTCTGGAAACGGGTTGAGATTAGCACAAGGCCACATTCTTTTCAGTTTGGAGATTCCATTTGGAAATTTTGGACTAACTTTAAAGCAGTTTCGTTTATTTTCGGCAGGATTTTTTCCTTTTGGAAAAGCTATTGCAAAAGAAGTAGACTGAAAATTGGGGGGGGGGGGGGGGGGGTCCTGGGCCTGTATATATCGAAGCCCATGGTGCTCTCTGAAAGCACCTTTCTTCCGGCGTTTTGCCCTTGTAGCTCCTTGTCTTCGCATTATAATCATTTGAAGAGCTTTGCGTGACACCATTAATCAATTCTTGGAAACGTCACGCTTTAGTAATCGATTTCTACGAAAAATGTTTTTCACAGACAAAGACATTTTGCATCAGTATTTCGGCTGATGTTTCGAGCGAGAAGGGACGAATGGTTGCTTTATACTGGATCCGGAAAAATTTGCTGCCCAAGTTCGCTTGACGAGAACTGCTCCTTTATCATTAAATACTGCACACTCGTTGTAAATATTAAATCGCCTCCATCTAATTAACTTATACAGTAATTAATTATGCCTGGATAATATGAACACTTTGCTAGCTATACATGCACAATTCATTCATGTTTAACTGCAAAAAAAAAAAAGAGAAGGATAACGGCGCTGAAAGTCCTGCTACATACGAAGTAACAACCAATACTTACTATGAGACCAAGTAAATTCAACGTTGCGTATACCGATTTGAAGTTCAGCATTCCAGCAGTACCCCGAAAACAGGAAGCGTAAATTAACTTTGATGGTATACTGCCGAGAAATGTCGACACTGGCCGCTGACAAGAGGTATAAATTGGACACAAATCAAAGAAAACAGCAAAGTCTATTGTTTAGTTTACCACAGACTCGAATCACTCGTAACTCAGTTTTCCGCCCGAGTAAACCAATAGGCCATTTGCACGATGACATCATTTGACTACTACTACCAGAATCCTTCAGTTTTTTGTTTTGTTGTGCAAATTAGGGTTATTGTTATTTAAACCGCACTGGGATTACAAAATTTAAATAAGAAAGGAAAAACGAAATGAATTCTGGTAGTAGTAGTCAAATGACGTCATCGTGCAAATGGCCTATTTTAGGGTATTAGGGACGGACCATTTAATTTTTGTGGGGGGGGGGGGGGGGGGGGGGGAGAGTTGGGCAATTTCTTCTGAGCATGAATTTTTTTTTTCAGCATCACTATTTGCAAGAATCTTTTTTACCTTAATGCTTGAATTTTTTTTCCAGGTGCTTTCTTGTGCACGAATTTTTTTTCTCTTAAATTTCTTCTGCGGGAATTTTTTTTTGGTAATTGCCCAACCCCCCCCCCCCCCCCCCCCCCACAAAAATTAAATGGTCCGTCCCTTACTTTACTCTAACCCAGGGAGTTCAGACAACCATCTTGATCGACTGCAGAAGAACGGGGTATTATACACTGCCATTTACTGATATATTTTCACCATTCTTTACCTGTTTACTGCCTGTTTATCTCGCTTGACGATTTCTCCACCAGATAGGTTAAAACTGCTTGATCTCAGGTTGAGTGTAGGTTGATCTTTTCTTCGTGCATAACTATGCGTGTCTAGCATCTATACTAATGTTCAGACCAATAACAAAACAATGTGGGTTATGATCTTTATCAAATGCAAATCAAAACAGCTTAAATGTAACGCAATCATATGAAATACAGGTCGGATCATACAGCACAAGCTCAACATTGAAGAGCTACATTGGATTATACTGGGAGGAGATATTTTATGTGTCGAATTCAGTGGCGGATCTAAGACATGTTCTAAGGGAGGACATTTCACTTCTGCTCCTCGTCCTCTTCCCCCCCCCCCCCCCCCCCCCCCCCTTTATTTCCCAAGAACGATCAGAGATTAGAACAGTCTTCCCGACGATGTAGTGCAAGTATCGGCTTTGGCCTCTTTTAAACAGAGGCTTGCCTTGAAGTAGGAGGAGGAGGAGGAGAAGAAGAAGTGACTGTAGTTACAGCACGGTAATATATATAACCATGAACGTATTTTTTGGTTTATTTATTTATTTATTTATTTATTTCTCGACAACATGGTTACAAAATTGCATTCGCCAGGACACCCCTTGGAAGCCATGGGGCTTATTATTTGAGGGTCCTCCTACCAACATACCTCTTAGCAAAGAGTAGTTCGCTAATATTAAACTACAACTTAGCAGTGAAATGTAACGACAATTACATTGAACAAGAAAGGCTATCGACATAATATATTGCTACTATTGTCATAGTTTCTTTTGATGACACCGCTCTGATTGTTTTTGACATAAAGTAAACGTTGTTTCTATTATGGCCCTTGTGATAATATATGTCAAATGAATTCAACTTCAACGAATATTGTATCTTGGCCAGTAGCCCAACTTCCTAGCAATACACTCTATGTATTCTCTCTCCGTGGTTTCTTCATTTTCTTCCTTTATCCACTTAACTCGCAAATTTTCTCCATCATTATCGTGGAACTGCTCTCGAACATATTCGTCAATAGCTAGATGTTGTCGCCTGTGTTCTAGCATTCTTCGGTGGACGTCTTTACTCCGACCAACGTAGAGTACTTCCGCCGTATCATCAGGTGAATGTATTACACCAATGACATAAATACCCTCTATATGAGGAATGTTATCAACCTGGTAAAAACGCCATACTTTGTTTAAAAGCCGAGTACAGATATTAGCTGTCATGATATCACCCTGTAATTCGCAACAAACAAACAAAAATAATGTTAAAAAAATCTCCAACAACTATTAATAGGGGTTGTGGCATGGGGTGCGAATTTTCTTCTTCCGTTCCATGTAAGCCTCTTAGAGATATGCGACGTCCTTTTGACTCAGTTGATTTGTATTGGGGTTTACAGAGGTGTACATGTGACTCAAATACCACCTATTGATTTGTCATAACTGTTATGAATTATTAATGAATTTTATAATTGGTATTACAGGTATACGTTCTGATTTTGTAAGGAGCCTGTAAGGAGGCTTTTTTTTTTCGTATGAAATTATCGAAGAAGGTAAAGTATTGAGTCATCCTTACGTGACTCTGTGCTGTTTTGGTAAGAGAGTCGAATAGAAGCCAGTATCCATGAAGCCTGGAATTTAGACAAGTCAACCTTGTGACCCCTTCCAAGAAAACTGATCATGCGTGGACAATTTCCGAGAATTGTGCTTTTACTTGAGTTCAAAAACATGATTTTAATACTAATAAATGTAAGCGGTTTCAAATAGTCGGGCATCTGGATTAGACTATCGGTTGACCAATACAGAATCGACAAATTTGCTGTTATACCATTGATTTTATTTAATAAAACATTTACAGTACAAACATGACATAACTTAATACACGTACAATACAGGAATAAGTGCTCTTACCGTTGATGAAAATGTAAAAGTTAGATTTCGACAACTAGATCTGGCAGAACAGCCTTCAAATTCTGAAAGAAAATTAGTTTCACTATAATTCAGTACAAAGTAAAACTGATCGAACTTGCTTTTAGAGCGGTCGAGCCAAGGTTATCAATACCATCAAACAATCGCTTTCCTATTATCAAATGCAATTGTAATTTTTGAACTCGTATTATGCTGGAATATGAAATTTCGCTAATGCTGTCTACTGCTCATTGCTTTTTTTCGCTGTAGAATTTGCAATTTTTTAAGATCGCGAACGATTGTACGATTTCGATAATCGAGTCGACAGTAACGGGCAAAATTACGGTGTGAGCGGACCTCTTCTTGTACGCTTTCGTTCGCGTCATAATTTCGCCCGTTTCAGTTTCTCTTTCGCCGATTATCTTCCCCTGGGTCTCCAAGGAAGGGCCTTTTTCCGCTACAAATAAGCTGTGAAATTTTTGTCTAGAGAGGAAAGCAGAAAAGGATCAAGAAATAACTTTACCTCTTTCCTTTGCTCGATCGTCTTCTTCAGTTGCAATCTGATGGGGATTTGAATTTGCCGCCTTCGAAGATCATATTTATAGGTCCCATGACGTAATGGCCATTTTGGGCTTGCCCTACTTCATGACCAATCAGAAATGGGCTTCTAAAATCTGATTGGACATCAAGGTATTTTCCCTTCCTCTAAAAATATCATTCAATAGTAAACAAAAATGAAAGGGATATTTCCCTGGAAAATATGCTTAATAAACAATTGTCTTGTTTTTTATTAAAATAATGATGTAATTTCTTATGTTTCTCAAATCCGGCATCGAAGGGATATTTCCCTTAGATATCGAAAGTTTTTGTAATTTTAATTCCCCCAGCTATGAATATTACAGATTGAATAAAATCAGTGTTTTAGAAATGCTGATGTGCCAGTTTGCTTTTCCCGCTCTTTTTTGAAATGGATTTATGATGTAATTTCTTATCCTTTATCCAGGGGGCATTTCCCTTAGATATCGAAAGTGCCGGAATGGCACATTTTTAAACGATGATGTGATTTTCAGCTACAAATATTACAGATTGGATAATGAAATATAGTGTTACAAATGCTGATATAGCAATTTCTGTTTCCCGCTCTTTTTCAAAATGAAAACGAAGAAGTGGAACACTTCGCGCTTAATGGGAATCATTTGTAATCAGGGCAAACATGCCGCCATATACAGTGTTTGCACAGGCTTGCCATCCTCTGTTTGTGTGGTCTGCGGTGCGTCTGTAATAGCCCGTTTCGCAGATACGGCAGCCGTATTGATTTTGCCCCCAGGGCATCCCATAATGAACATTGAAAACAAAGGAATATATTAATTTAAATGCTCATTATGGGATGCCCTGGGGCAAAGTCCCGTATCTGCGAAACGGGCTATGGCCGCATATCGGTTTACAAAACTAGCCTCACTAAAGAAGAAATTAAGGACGCTTAAAAGTAATGAAATTGAAATAAAAACTGCACAGGTTTGCCATTCTCTGTTTGTGTGGTGTGCTGTGCGTCTGTGATGGCCGAATCGGTTTATAAAACTAGCCTCACTAAAGGCGAAATTTAGGACTCTTAAAACTAATGAAAATGAAATTAAACTCTTAAAATCACTGTCATGTTGTTTAACTTTGTTTTTCTGTGTTTATTTTGATGATTTGTGGCTCGCGAATGCGATATTTTTTTTTAATAACGGTTCCACTCACTCAAAAGTAGAGAAAGTCGAGAACAAGACTTGCAACTTGGAAAACCACGAATCCCCCACCCGGTCGAACATTTCGCCAAAAAAAATCGTTTTTGCCCGATTCGCTCACACGAAAAATTCCTGGCCTTCGAAAGAACAGTCTTTGAACTATGTTTAGGCCAAATTGGAGTTCGTTTTGATCGCGGATTCGCCTTTAAATTCAAGCCTCAACTTTCGAATAGGACCGGAATATATATATTTGCAAATTATGCAATTAAATACTTCTATATAACGAATTTTTTTATGCGAGGAATTTCTTCTGTATGAAAATGAAATTAATAATAAAAATTAATTCACAAGATAGTCGATTATCGTTTCGTTATGTATTATGGAAATTTAAGCCACAAGATACTCCGGCGCTTACCATTGTTTCGTCGCGCCCCTTAAATTTCGTTATATATATATATATGTAATGCTCATATACATTTGAGAACAAAGATTAGCGAAAGAAGTCTGACACAACGTTTCGATGTCGCCATGACATCATTTTCAAGTGAGAAAATAAAAATAAAAAATTCACGAAATGACTAATATATGCGTAAAGTGATAAAATTAACAATAAGTAACACATTTAGCATTATCAGTGCGTGTATATGGTAAGTATGTCTAAACAAATAATTTTGCGCGGATGGAATCCGATTGCGTGTTCAAGCTGGGCTTCTTCTTCTTAATGAATAGCATCTCATAAATTAAGCAGTCTAATTTTCCGTTGCATTTCTTGAGGACGGAAAAATTACTGGTAAGGTCGCCGATGGTTTTAATGCCGTGACCGTTCTTTAGATGCTTCCCAATTGCTGAAAAACGGTGTTCGTCAATACGTTGTTTGCTTAGACATACTTACCATATACACGCACTGATAATGCTAAATGTGTTACTTATTGTTAATTTTATCACCTTACGCATATATTAGTCATTTTGTGAATTTTTTAAAATTTTTTAATTTTTTATTTTTATTTTCTCACTTGAAAATGATGTCATGGCGACATCGAAACGTTGTGTCAGACTTCTTTCGCTAATCTTTGTTCTCAAATGTTTATCTAAATTTATTCTAATTCGAATGCTCATATACTTAACGAAATTTTGTCACTTAAATTTCGTTATGTAAAAAGTGTTTATATACATAACGAAACGATAAGCGAGTATCTTGTCGCTTAAATTTCGTTGTATAAAGTGTTTATATACAAAAGAAACTACTCGCATAAAAAATTTCGCTATATAGAACAATTTAGTTGCATATTATGCCAATGTAATTACCGCCGAATAGTGTAATATTCTGTCCTGGGTATTGTTATTCATGACAATATAATAAGGTACGGGGAATCAATCTGACCTTCCCCAGCTACCGTGCCAGACGCCATTGTATGAGAACCCAATCACTCCCACAGCGCTCTCGGAATCCATGCTCTCTCCCAAACCTTATCATAACCCTCCAAATAATCCTACGTGTAATATTCCTGAGATTCTACTTCATTTTTACTTCTTACTTTTGCCAATTTAACACTCCTAACGATTCTCGAGACTTTTTTTTAAATTTTAAAGTTATTGTACATATATACATTTTTTGTTGATGTTTTATAAGGCACTCGCCTAGAGAGCCTGATAGGATCCCTTCAAAGCATCAAAACATTTGTAGTCCCTGCCAGTATCAGAACTTAATTGGCACCTGCAGTTGCCGGGTTAACCACTTCTTTCAACTTGAAGCAGTGCAAGGCTGTGTCGCTTCTGTTCCAGCGAATATGATCCATAATTTTATGGAGGTTTACACCTGCCAGGGCCATTGAGATCGCTACATCACTGCGGAAACCATGAAGCGTGAAATGTCCACTTGTAAGCTGTTGGCGTAAGGTTACGTAATAGACATTCAGCCTGGTCTGGGCAGCCTGTGAGGTCAGGCATAAAGGAGATACTTTTCCTGTCTTTGTTAGAGGGCAAAAAGGTATCCCGAGCCAAGTTCTATATCCCCAGAAGGCCACAAATCCGAACATACCGCTCTGGACCACCTACAGGACACATCAGCTTATTAGCGCCCCTCTTGAAAGCGAAGACCTTCCTGTCTCCCGACCTCAACGTTTTTGGTTCAGACATGGTTGGACAGGACGCCCGAGTTATCCGGAAAAAGCAAGATATCTCTAGTCTTCGATCAACTGTAAGAGATCAGCCGCCCGATCTCCTGCAAAGAATAACGTCTTGAATATTGCATAGTCTCCTGCCAAAACAACGATTTCAAAAGTTTCTTAAGATGAGCTCCGCAAGCTGGGTGTCAATATGCCGTGCTATTACGGCAAGATCAGCAAAGAGAACTGGTTCCGCCTGACAGTGAACAATCCTTGCCTTTAACTATTGTTCGTTATATCTGCCAGGTTGTTTTTACTGTTCTACAAGCCACCAGGTTACCCAGCCCTAGAAGAGGCTGCCATTCCGAACCCCTACCATGTGTGGCAAAAAATTGCTCGCAATTTCCCTATTAAGACGTCCACTGTTCCAAACGCAAAGCGCTTGGGACAATTACATGAGCGCCCTGAGCTTGGAGTTTGCGCTGGGCTCACACATTCCGGCAAATGAACGTGACTGAGTTTTCCCATTTCGGTTCTTTCATACCAGGAAGGCTATGACATCTGAGGGTAGGGCGGACGCCAATGACTTTAGGGAAGATAAACTAGACAAGAAACTCGTGAGCTCCTTCTCTCCTTCTCTTTTGTTTGGCATAACGCGAGGAACTACGTTGCTTTGATAGTTGCTCAAACCGCTCACCAAACAGTCCCTCTTCCGGCATTAATCTCAACTTTATCACAGGGATCTGGGACAAAAATATGCCTCCTTGCGTATCCACATCGTTGACAGAAACAGACATTTTCATCATTTGCAGTGCGTCGAATGAATTGCAAAATATCTACTTTATGACGTATCCAACCAAGGATTTTCACAGCCGACGGATGCTGGCTTTAGATTAAATTCAGGGCACCTGGATTTGTATGGAGGCCACCAGCAATGAACTTATCAGGATCCCTTTACCTTATCGTCCCCAACTGTGGCACAACGTCCGACATCAATACGTCTCTCCAATCTACATTCAACTCTCGTCTTCCTTCCCAGTCGGAAACTCCATCTACATTAACCCACGATTGGGAAGTTCTGGGTTGCAAAGACATGACTTCCTCGACGAACCCTTCAAACCCACTTACCTTTCCGTTTTTCACTCCACTAATTTGCAGTCTGAATTTTGGTTGAATCAGGAGAGGGAAACGGAAGTAATGAGAAATCCTTAAGCAAAGGACACCCCGGAAGAGGAAAACAGACGGAGTTCTCGACCAGGAGGGAGCAACTTCACACGCCTGATAACAGTGCGTTCGACGGCTACTGAGAAATGCAGTAGGCCAACGGGAGCTACTCACCCCGATCTGGGAAAAATGGTTACGACAGTAAGCCTTTTCCCCAGAAGACAAACAGGGAAACCCACACGCATGCACACGCTAAGACTCAAATAGACTAATTCATTAGTCTTTATCACAACAAGCTCTGTAATTTATCATAATTTATGCCTTGACTAAGCCTGTAATTATTGGACTACTTGCCACACCACAGGCATAATTGTTTGACTGCGCGCTCACGGCTCCACTGAGCATAATAAATTCGAAACTGCCAGCTTGCCGCCCAACAGGCATAATTCGAAACTGCATGCCTACAGGACACAGACATAAGATGAAACTGTATGCTAACTGTTCCAAAAGCAAAATTTCGATACTACATGCTTACTGCCCCACCGGCATAATTCGATTCCAGAAGATACCAACATGCTGACTGCCCCACAGGCAAAATTTTAAAATTACAAGCTTACCACCTCACAGGAATAGTTCAAACTGCAAGCTAACCGCCCCACAGGCAAAATTCAAAACTACAAGCTTACCGCCCCACAGGCAAAAATCAAAACTACAAGCTTACCGCCCCATAGGCAAAATTCAAAACTACAAGCTCACCGCCCCACAGGCAAAATTCAAAACTACAAGCTTGCCGCCCCACAGGCAAAATTCAAAACTACAAGCTTGCCGCCTCACGGGCAAAATTCAAAACTACAATTTGCCGCCCCACAGGCAAAAATTCAAAACTACAAGCTTACAGCCCCGCAGGCAAAATTCAAAATTACAAGCTTGCCGCCCTAAAGGCATATATATAAATGAAAAGTACAAGCTTACCGCCCCACAGGCGTAATTCAAAACTACGAGCTTACCGCCCAACAGGCATCAAACCTATAAGCTTGCCGCCTCACAGGCATAAAATAAAACTGTATGCTTGCTGCCCCACAAGCAAGATTGAAAACTGCACGTTTAATGCCTCACAGGCAAAAATAAAAAAATGTATGCCTACCACCCCACAAGCCTGAAAGGTAAATTACCAAAGGCGAAACATTGCGAACCGGCAATAACAAAAGATATCTCGGTTTGCCGCCACAAGCACATAGTTTGTACAAAAATTGGCAATAATGCACGCCCACAGTAGAGTTCCACAGAGACAAACAATACATGGGCCGTTTACATGTGGCGAACACGTGGCAAGCCGAAACTTCGTAAACCAAACTTCAAAAACACTGTAAACCTAAAAACCGACCCCGACCAAATGAGATAACTCCACATACACGACCAAAATAAGTCATACAGAACCAGAAAAACATGATACCTCAAATACCTGGAGCGTTGGCTCCGCCGTAAACCTGAACAAGAGCTTGCTGGACCAGTACTTAACTTTCGGGCTGCCCATCCTGTTATCGGCCTGAAGCTACTTGTCACTGCAGCGGGTGGATGAAGAGCTTGCTCGTTCGCTGCCTTTAGCGAGTAAGTCGGTTTCTACTGATAGCAGCCAAAGCGTCCTTCGTCTCGGACAAAGTGTAGTGAAAGGGACAAAGCATGCCACTGTTTTCCATTATATATACTCATTAATTAATCCCCAGGGATCATATTTACAATTCAAATGGAATGTGAATAGTACCGTTATTATGCTTTCTCCCTATAATCTACAAAATACCGACTCAAAGGAATTCGAAGAATGCATTTTCCGTTAAAATTTTAATACGCGTGCAACAATAAGTAATCCTAATTTAGCTGATGCTAATCACGGTCTAGGATGGATGGCCGAAGGCAGGGTGCTAAATATATCCTTTGCAAGTTGTCAGGGACTTGATGGATCTAATATCAGGCATGGCAGCCGATTTGTAGGTTTGAAAATTTGGTAACATTAGAAGGGATTAAGTTCCTAGTTCTGACTGTTCTCGGCAAAAATGAGTAGCTGTACTGGAGAAGGTTTGAAGAAGGCTGTATCTGTACATACAAACATTCGTTACACCTAGTGTATACCTAAGGTTTGGAGTAACGCTGTGTGGGAATGAAATACTCTGAACAAGGTTATTACAGCAGTCGCCTTTGTTGCAGGGTGTCTCAGCCCAAGGAAGAGTTGATGATATTAATATCACGAATTAAAAAGCAAACGGAATCTAACAAAATACCGCATCCTCCAGCGCTAGCAATGTTTGACCAACAGTTTATTTTCAAATAACCTCGAGCCTTGGATAACAATATAAAAATGCCTAATTGAAGTTTAGTCTATAAGTGAGAACATTACAAAACCGTCCTTTAATAACAAGTTGAATCTAGACGATAGTTCAATACCGTGAATTAAAGTTTCACTGAGGTAATCGTTATATAAACGTGTACTCAGCTATGGGTTTGTTACTACGATATATATTACACGATACCTTTATAATGGTACACTATTAAGACCTCTAAAGTTCTTTGCACCCTAATCATAACACAAAACGATACTTAAGTTGACTATGATTTGATTATAAACCTACAACTGCATTGAATAAAGCAAACAGAAGTCTAATTTCTTTCTACAAGGCTTTCGATCTCTGTCGGTTTCTTTAGACAAACTCACTAACATACGTTTCCGCGTTTTCTATTATACACCAACGGATATCGAAGTTTTCGCTCAATACAATTGATGTAATCGCCTTCGTTACATTTGCTACCTTTATCCTCCACCCATTTTATTGTTAGGTTTTTTCCACCGTTGTTTTTGAATTCCTCCTTTACAAAGACATCAATATCCAAATCTTGCCTCTTATGCTCGAGTAATCTTCGATACATATTGTTTGAGTGGCCCACGTAAAGGTACACAACTGCTCCGGTGTTTGGTTGCATGTAGCCTATGGCATAAATGCCTTCAGCTTGTGGAACTTGCCCAAGATAATTGGCGTAAAATCTCCATACTTGATTAATTAGGCGCTGACAAATATCGGAAGCCATCTGAAAGATAAAAAAAATTGCCCGAGTGTCATTGCTTTTAGTGGCACCGCAAGCCTCGTTTTCACTAGCGACATACTAATAAACATAAGCGCAAGGACAAGTATCAATCTTATTTATGCTTATGTTAACGTTCCTATTCACTTGACCCAAATTCTTATACTTCTTCTGTTTATGCTTATGCTTATGTTGCTATTGTTGAAAACTAGGATTTAATTTACACGACACAACTACCCTTGCGCTGTCATGGTTAAAGACTTGTCTAGAATGATAAAATCCGATAACAGCTGTTGCATGATACCATTATAAAATGTCAAACAGCCTCTGTCTAAGCAGACGGAATCGCAGACGGAATCAACCGCTGGTAAAGTCAAGTCGCCGGCGGTTGATTTCAGCCCTCCGCTAGGGGTACTAGACATCGTGGATCAAAGAGGTGAAGGGCTGGGCTAAACAAACTTCATTATTCTCCTAGGAATTTTTCCCTTCCCATCAGTTCAATTGCTCCGTATTTTTCCGCCACGTGATGCCAAGATTGTCTTTTCTAGGAAATATATAATGTTACTGCAGCGGTACTGTAGGAAGTAAGGGCCCGATTATTTGAGCCGAGCTGGCCCGGTTAGCCGAGATGGCCCATTTTGTCGAGATGACTTTCAGCCCGGTATTACATGAAGCGAACCAGGCCGGGCGACAACTAAATTTAGCATCAACGGTTTTGGCTGAAAGTTGTTGTTTTGAAAATGGGGCAAAGCGTAGAATGGTTCAATTAAGGATTTTTCTTCATTTTAGCTCATTTACTTCGTGCTTACGCACTCTTGTGTACCTCTTTATCATTTAAAGAGGAAAGGGGCCATTTGCAGGCGGGCAGGTTTGCTCAGAGGCAAATTTTTCTGCTGTCCCGATTAGCCGGGCTGACCCGGTTAACGCGATTATATGGAAAATTTTCAGCCCGGTTAGCCGGGATCCCGGTTAACCGGGCTGGCCCGGTTGTCATATAATCGCAAAGTTGATTTTTGTTGCGTTTAACAGGCGCGCCGAGATCTCGGCAAACCGGGCCAGCTCGGCTAACCGGGGGCCCGGTTTGCCACTCGCACCTTGTCTCACATCTTAACACTAACACATGCACATTTACATATCTGCTGTGATGGGTTATTCCTTTGCATATCACACAATTGTAATTAAAATTAGAGAGCGCGACAAGGTAAGGAAGCCCTTGCAATGAAGCTGTATTTAACAGGGGAAGCCTGTGACTCTGAAGCCTTCATTTTGGAAGGTCAGTGGTTTGTTGTTAAATTTCAAGATGGCGGACGATTCGTGAACGGTATTCGACATGTGTAATGGAAAGCTACATCTAAATGTTTGACCACACTAGAAAAGTATTTTATTTGCTTCCTAAATGATTTTTAGGGGTACTCCATTTTAGGTACTCCATAGGGTACTCCATGGAGAAGGGCTCGGAATTTTGTCTTTAACCAGTTTTAATACAGGTGTACCTTCTGATTATGTAAGCAGGGTTTTCTTTTTCGCATGGAATTATCGAAGACGATAAAATACTGAGACACCTTTAAGTGACTCCGCGCTGTGTTTGTACGGGAGTAGAAGGCAGTATCCATGACACCTGGAATCTAGACAAGTCAGTCTTGCATGATCCCTTCCAAGAAAACTGATCATGCGTGGACAATTTCCGAGAATTGTGCTTTTAACGCGACTTGAGCTCAAAAACATGATTTTTATACTAAATGGTAGTGGTGTTAAATAATCGAGCATCTGGATTAGACTATCAAGGCTTTCGGATTAAGCGGAAAATTTGTGGTAAGCGAATTCAAAGTGGCGTAGCTCTTACCTTAAGTACTGTGTACAATTTGCCAAACTGCGTGGCATGAAAGTCTTCGAGTTCCATTATCAAAAGGAAACAGAACAGAAAACAATGTAATTAGAAACTCAACAATCAGTAAATCTATACGATATACATATACCGTATATACCATGATAATCTACGCAGTCTGACTTCCAAACTACGCGACTATGGTACGATCGCACTCATAATTTCATATTCCATGTATTTATGTTTTAGCTTTCGTTGCATTTAATAGTCAAGTCATTTCATGTTATACTTTGAATAAATTGCAACAGAAAGTATTTTGCGCAAATTGTTCCTTAAAGGGGCTATGTCATGGCGGTTTTATGTTTTTGTCTCAGACTATACTACAATTAAAACTGAGCATCTTACTTCAAACACGAAATGCTCTTAGAACACCAAGAACAAGATATCAAGTAAATTCTTGTGGAAAGAATAAACCATAATCAGTTTTTACCAAATTTTCCAAAACACTTTGAACAAACATGAAAAAATTGGCCAATTTCTTCAAGTTGCACTCCACTTCCATCCTGGCCATCTGTAGTCAGAGACACTTGTTTATAGTTTCACTTTACTCGTAAAGCAATTTTAAACAAAACTGGACCATTATTTCTGTGTTTTCACTGATATAAAAAATACATTTTAGCTTTTTAAAATAACACCAAAATGGTGACATAGCCCCTTTAAGTGTCCGTAACTAACTATCAAAAATCGAGAAAAATCGACGCAGGGCAAAACGGTTTATTTAACAAATCTAACAAATTATTTGTTATCACTAATTTGTATAATTTCACAATGGCCGCTAGTTTGTGTTTTCTCGAATAATAAATATTGGAACGGAATTATTTTTTGCATCATAAACCTCTTGAAGTGCCCGCAACCAACATATCAAAAATTGAGAAAATATACGCATGGGAAAATGGTTAATTTGCTTGTTTCTTTGTACCTAATTTGCATAAGTCCAAAATGGCGGCTTTTTCTGTTTCTGGGAATAAAATTTGCCGAGAAAATCGAAACTACCAGAAAAGTCAACATGCGTAAGTAGTACCGCAACAAATCTTGGGGTGTTTCATATAATTCTGCTTTAAAAAATGTTTAAAAAATATGGCGATATTTGCAGCACGAGTGATGTTATCTGATAGTTATATCATTTAACACACAGTTATTGCAGATTCACCTCACAGGTACAACTACTAACATTCCACCAACTCTGCCTATTCAATGTTGATCTTCATCGCCGTCGTCCAGAGAAATCTTTGAGTGTGAATTGGTACAGTTGACACCTTTGCGCTCGCTACATGCAGATGAACATGGTAGACCGAATTTCCTGCAACTGCATTTCCGATTGTTGCATCCCTGCTTGCAGGTGCATCCGACATTCTTGGGGGCTAATGCTAAATCCGTCGTCCGTGCTTCAAAACGATGTTGAAATGGTATCTACCCCAGTCTTTTGGATTAAATTTTTCTTACCCCTTCCACTGCTAAACTTGTAAGTAGACGCGACCACTGTGATAGCTGGCGGCAGCTCCATTAATTAGGGGGAAGACTGTGGACTTGCACAGTTGTGTTGCTTGTCGCTACTTTCTCACTGAAACGTCTATAGCGAAGGACATCTAACTCTTCATCAGCTTGACCTCCGTATAAAAAACAGAGAGCTCGTTCATCAGCAACGATGATTTCCTCTTTAGATGATACTCTGGTGAATATGTGAGAAATCTTCCTGAAAGCTGGGTCACTTGTCAACTTGCGAAGTGCGGTAGTTCCTTTGCCAATTCAGATTGTATCACAGCCGAAAACAACATGCGCAAAGGGCAGTAAATAAGCACACAGTTTAGACCCAGCTCACTTTTCAGCCGATTTACATGCCTTACTCTGTTTTTCTTTGCTGTCTGTTTTCTATCTGATTTGAAGAGGGGTGGGTTCGATTCAACATGCTCATGGAAACACAGTAGCACCAGACGGTCAGTATCCTCTCCTATAAGGGTTGTGGCACACCTTTTAAGGTTTTAGCTTTAAAAAGCTAAACCTAATGCCGTGTGGACAATGAAAAGGTCGGCATCTTCGTCCGTGTGAATGGTCTTCAAGCCCTGTTTCTTAAGCTTGTCACTGACAATGTTGATGAACCTCCGTTTGTTCTCACTCGTCGACAGAAAGTGTTCTTTCTTTGTTTTTGAGGCATAGATCCAACAAATTTACTTGCGGATCTACTGCGCCTTTTGATCGAAGAAGGGCAAAAGATAATCTACCATGAACTTTGTCAGCCCAACTGTCACCTCGCTCCTTACAAATTCGTTCGTTGTTCTTTGAAAATCTGAAGCTCTTACAGGAAAGGCATCTAAACCTTTCTTGTTTCCCAACAGTTCAGCAGGTTGACCGCAAAACAAACAGTGTTCGCTTCGTAATTCACTTGCATTATTAATACCATCGCTGCCTTTTTGTCCAAGTGTAACTCTTTGTAGGCCGTTGTTCAATACCTCCTTGCAAATTATACAATGGTCCATAGTGTCCGTTTTCCACCCGTTCTTTTCAAGACATCTTCTAGACTCACTCATTACAATTTCTTAAAATATAATCAATTTCACGAATTTACACGTGCGGTCCCTTTGTTTCCTATGTACGCCTATTGTTTTGAGATTTTTATTTTTTGAACGCAGCCGTATCTGTTTTACATACTACGCTTGGCGGCCATTTTAGATTTCAATGCAAATCTTTCAATCAGTCAACTAGCAATTTTAAGCCAATTTTCTTCATTTTTGATTTAATCTTTCTGGGGATTAATGGGATTGTTCACCGTAAAAAATAATTCTGTTGCAATTTGTTCAAGGTTCCGAACCATTTTTCGCCTGATCGACTGAACTAAATACTGTGACATAAAATGTCGCTAATGTTGGCTATTGCTCATTGTTTCTTTCAGCTTTAGAATGGTGTGGTCGCTTCAAGTTAGCACGTACTGGGAGACCCAAGCACAAATAATCGAGAGAGGGTCCGAAATGGACGAAATTATGACATGATCGCAAAATTATTACAAGAATGAATCTTCTTGTAAACTTAAGGCCTGCTTACAAGTACGATTTTTGTCTCACTTTTCAATGCGACTTTTGTCGCAAGTGTAAAATAGCGGCGATTTCTGTACGATTCGGTAGCAACATTTGCTGCGATCGCCGCTAAGTTGCATCAGATTTCAAACATATTAGAAATCTCGGCGACATCGCGCGACAAAATTGCGCCAAAAGTTGGCACGCGCCCAGAAGTTGGCTCACTCCCAAAAGTTGGCTCGCGCCATAATTTCGCCCATTTCAATCTTCTTTTCGCCTCGATTATCCTTTTCTGGGTCTGAAGGAAAAGGGCTTGCTTATGTTTGCTTGTTACAAAATATTACGTTAAAATAACTTACTACTTACTTACTTATCCTCTTCGGGCCTACGAGGACTCTTGAGGCCTGAAAAATAACTTACCACTTTGTATGTCTTCTTCTGATGCAATTGTGGTTTGAATTTTCCGCCGTTTGAATATCAAACATAGGTTCAGTGACGTGTTTGTGTTTTCCCTATTTCTAACCAATCAGAAATACTCTTTTTAAGCTTCTGAAATCTGATTGGACATCAACCAAACGGCATTTACCCTTCCTCTAAAAATATCATCTAATATCATGATTTTATTTCTTATGTTTGTCAAATCCTATTGGCTCGATAATGGATGGGATATTTCCCTTTGATATCGAAAGTGTTTGCAAAGCACATTTTTGAAGGATGGTGTAATTTCAATTTCAAAAGCTATAAATAATGCAGATTGAATAAAAAAATTAATTGTAAGTCTGAGGAAGCCAACCGTAACTGTACTGTCTACAGCCGTTATATTTTTTATCAGATAGCATCGCGAGTTTGGTAGAAAAATGATGGTGTGTTCAATTACTTCAACACTTGCATGTTCTTCTTTTACACTCTGATCACTGTAAACGAGTACTGTACTGAATACATGAGTCAGTTCAAGGACGAGAAAACAGTTGTTTATTGTAATTCAAGCTAGGAAAAGATTCATGCCTTCAGATGGCTTCTGCATCGATTGCACAGCGCTACAACGCCAATTACATGGCAAATCAGAAACACTAAGAACAAAAGTTTAAAGTAGTATTAGAATTCTCAGCGTCCAAT
The DNA here is from genome assembly GCA_022457155.1 of Cladopsammia gracilis. Lineage (NCBI taxonomy): Eukaryota > Metazoa > Cnidaria > Anthozoa > Scleractinia > Dendrophylliidae > Cladopsammia > Cladopsammia gracilis. The sequence continues at coordinate 307,103 of JAJGOT010000376.1, forward strand.
AAAATGAGATGCCTTCAGATGGCTTCTGCATCGATTGCACAGAAAAAATCGTACAGGAATCTTAATTATATATAACACCTAAGCATCTGACACATATCATATTAGACATGCATTCCTTACCAACATACATACTTTTGTTCTAACATCTCGAAATGTCGATACATTGCAAAATGTACGAGTATTCCTTCTTTCGCCATTTTGCACCCGTGCTTGTAAAAACCCTCGATACAGGCTAGATATTCCCTTAATTAAACTTTGAAGATTTTAAGTAATGTTTAAAACACGAACAGCAGAACAAACAATGGCGCAAACAATAAATAAAATTTTTTCTGAATGAACCTGTGAACAATTGTTATTGTAGTTTCTGTCGCAAAAAGGAAAAATTAGCATGCCATGTGAAGTTTCAATTAATAACGAGCTCGTATGAGAACAACAAGAGTTTGAAGCGACGGTTTCGCCAACGCAAAACGGTTGATGAAGAGAAAGAAATCTTAGATAATACCGTACCAAAGTTAACAGGTTCCGGCAATTAGAAGAAATAAGAAAGCTTCTGAAGAGGAAAGCAGTTTTGCCGTTAACTGTTCACAAATTCAAGACTTGGAAACCAATCTGGCTGATATGAAGGCAGAGTCGCTCAATTTTTCGTTTACCAAATTTTTAATGGAAGTGTGTAAGATACAGGCGAACATTACCCACCACGGACGTTGTACAGCATTTGTTGCGGTATTCAGATGCATAAAGGATTGCAATGGATCAAATGCAGTCAGAGGCTATTGGGCAAGACGGATCACAAGTAAGAACGAATATAATACAGAATTGATGGTCATGTACTGAATGCTATGGCAGTTTACGGTTCACACGAAATACGCTAAAATTACTTACTTTATTTCTGTTTTAGATTGATGAATTTCAGACGGGCTTTGGACGGTGAAGTGAAACAAGCAAGAAGGCACGAACGCCGGGTTGTTTCACTTGTTAACACGCTTACAGGATCCGCCAAAATTTGCACAAATTCGCTCAGTTTCAAAATAGTCTAGATGAGAACTGGCCTTTCTTCTTCATTAAATACTACTCACTCGTTGTAAACATCAAATCACTTTGATCATGAGTTGATCAAGTCAGTTGCAGTTGGTGTGTTGTCCGCATGGACTTTTACCGACTCAATTAAATGTAGATGTAGATAATTATCCGAAAAAATTGGATAACACTGAAATTCCTGATCAATGAGAAATAGCAAACAATACGTGTACTTGCCATGAGGACAAGCAAATTCAATGTTTGAAGTTTAGCATTTCAAGGCCCTGGAAGCGAAAATAGGAAGTAAAGTAACTTGATGTATCAGTAATGCCTGTACTGGCGATATTAAAGTGCTGACTCTGTCTGCTGACAAGAGGTTTAATTTGGCCACGAATCAAAGAAAACACGCAAGAAACAACAAGATAAAACCCTGAGACTCGACTCATTCCTATTACTTTGTTCTGATCTGAGACCACCGTCTCGAGACTGCTGAAGAACGAAATTATATACTGGCATTTACTGATATATATTCACGGCATTCTTTACCTGTTTATCTCGTTTGATGTCTTTGATGATTCCCCCAGACAGACGGCTAAAACTGTCTGACGTTTGATACTTTGGAGCACTGTGGATCAACCGATTTGTCAAATGCAAATCAAAACTTTCCGGCAAATGTAACCCAGTTATATGGAAAACAGCTCACAGCCATGCAAGCCATTGAGACTGTATTCAAAGCTCTCCAAGTTAGTCATGAACTTATTCATCAGTTTATTTTCATAGGATGGATGGCCGAAGGCAGTGTCTTATAGTCTTCGCAAGTGACCAAGGACCTGCATGGATCTAATAGCAGGCATGGCGGCCGATATGAAAGTTTGCAAATTTGGTGCTAGAGTAACAGAGGGAAGTAAGTTCCAAGTCCTGACTGTTCTAGGTAACAAAGAGTAGCTGTACTGGAGTAGGTTTGAAGGAGACTGTATCTGTATATAGTTACATACATTTGTTATACCTGGTGTACCTAGGGTTAGGAATGACTGTGTGGGAATGAAATATTAACAAGGTTATTACGGCAGTCGCCTTTGTTCCAGAGTGTCCCAGCCCAAGGAAGAGTTGATGATATTAATATGACAGATAAGCACGAATTAAAAAGCAAACGGAATCTAACAAAATACCGCATCCCCCAACCACTAACCAGTAATGTTTAACCAACAGTTTATTTTCAAAAAAAATTGAGCCTTGGATAACAATAGAAAAACGCCTAATTAAAGTTTTGAGTCTATAAGTGAGAAGATTATAAAACCGTCCTTTAATAACAAGCTGAATCTAGCTGATAGTTCAATACCGTGAATTAAAGTTTCACTGAGGTAATCGTTATATAAACGTGTACTCAGCTACGGGTTTGTTACTACGATATATATTACACGATACCTTTACAGTGGTACACTATTAAGACCTCTAAACTTCTTTGCACCCTAATCGTAACACAAAACGATTATAATATGGTATAAATTGTAAAGCTACAACTACATTGAATAAAGCAAACAGAAGTCTAATTTCTTTCTACAAGGCTTTCGATCTCTGTCGGGTTCTTAAGACAAACTCACTAACATACGTTTCCGCGTTTTTTATTATACGCCAACAGATATCCGAGTTTTCCTTCCATACAATTGATGTAACTGCCCTCTTTACATTTGCAATCTTTATCCTCCACCCATTTTATTGTTAGGTCTTTTCCGCCGTTTTTGATGAATTGTGCCTTTACAAATTCATCGATTGCCAAATTTTGATACTTATGCTCTGGTACTCTCCGGTGCATGTTGTCTGATTGGCCCACGTAAAGGTACACAACTTCTCCGTTTGGTTGCACATAACCTATGGTATAGATGCCTTCAGTTTTCGGAATTTGGCCAAGATCATTGGCGAAAGATCTCCATACTTTATTTATTAGGCGCTGACAAATACTGGAGGCCATCTAAAAGAAAAAACACAATTTGTATTACACGAGAGTCACTGCTTTTAGTTTATAGGCATCGCAAGCCTGGTTTTCACTATAGAGACATGAGCATAAGAGGAAGCATAACAGCGATTAAATATGTTCAGTGAAAACGGGCCCGACATAAACATAAGCATAAATAACAATCTTATGCTTGAGTCAACCTTCGTTATTACTTGACTTAACTTCTTATGTTTCCTCTTAATGCCTATGTGACCTTGTGTCGCTAGTGAAAACCAGCCTTAAATTTACACACAGCTACCCTTGAGTTGCCATGCATGGTTAACAGACTTGGCGTGTAGAATGATAAAAACCGATAACAGCTGTTGCATGGTACCATTATTCTAAAACGCATCTGTCAGGAGTCCATTAATGTCTACGTGGACTACCTCGCATACGGAATAAACCACTGGTAAAGTCAAGTCACTGGCGGTTGATTTCGGCTGCAAACAGGCTAAATCTAGGAAGCCGCCTGTCAATATGCTTGCCTCTTCCCGAGGTGTATTAGATATCTTGGATTAAAGAGGCGAAGAAGCGCTGGGCTAAACAACCTTCATTATCCTCCTAGGAATTTTTCCATTCCCATCAGCTCAATCGCTCCGTATTTTTCCGCCACGTGATGCCAAGATTGTCTTTTCTAGGAAAGATATAACTACATATGTTTTCCTCAGAAATCGGCTTGCATCCTACTCGATGGAACTGATAAGCAATTGTTAACGTTCGAAATGCACTAAACTAACCTTAGGCAAATTTTTTCTTCTTTTTATATCAACTATTTAATTCTAAATAAATACCTTTTTTGTACTGTTAAATTCAGTCCAAAGTTGTGATCGACTGACGCGACGACTGCTTTGAATGGTTTTCAGCTTACGGTACCTTTGAAAACAAGGGTAACAGGATTAGCCCAAATAATACAGTTGTAATGTCGGATTTGTATCTATACTTACCTCTGAAGGTTTAATAGTCAGTAACTGACCGTCTTTGAACTTGAAAGTAATAGTATTAAGACTCGGCTTTGGGCTCCCGATTACTTTCATTAAGTCAGGTATGTTTTATGCTAATACCACTTTTGACCAATGAGAAAACTCAATTGCAGGGTCTTGAATTCTATTAGCTGGAGAAACAAAACAACAGACAAATATTTGGCAGAATGCCTGTTCTTCCCTATTTTTCTAGGAAAATTGCAACGGTGTGTGATTTCTCAGAAAAATCGAATAATAAAGACTACAGTGGAATCTCGACATGGCACACCTTTTTATAACGAAGACCCCGGTTTAACGAACGATATTTTTTGGTCCAGTTATAGTAGAATGTATACGGAAAAGACATTTACCCAGTCCTTTGGCACTTCGTTAAATTGGGGTTCCACTGTAGAATGGTGTGTTTGCGCTCATTCATTTAACACACACTTTCTAGGGAACGGTAAAAAGTGTTGTCACGACGAGGTATCCCTAAAAACTGTCAACATTATTTTTCTTGAACATATCTAAATGATTTTAAGATATTTATAACCAGTCAAAGGTATATATATAAATTTAACACAAAGAATGAATGAAAGAATGAAGAAAGCAAGAATGGATGCAAGAATGGATGCTAGCGTCAAAATGGATGCTTGAAATGGATGCTTGTAACAAAGTTTATATATACAGCAGTTTGCAAAAATTTTGAACCCCCCAAAATATATCATTATATCTAGATATATAGCATTGTAAGAGAGCTGGGATATAATGATATATTTTTTTGGGGGGGTTCAAAATTTTTGCAAACTGCTGTAGATCTGGATATAGATCCAGGTAGAGCTGCATGATCAGAATGCAATTTATGGACTGGCTTTCTTGACACGCTTCCAGAGAGTCCAACTGTCACGCATTTAAATGCGGAGCCTTGGTACTAAGGAATCAGGCACTCTTTCCAAGAAAACCGATATTGTTTTCACCCTTGAACGATTTTCTTGAGATTCCGAGAAAATTGTGCTTTTCATCTAACATGAATGTTAAGGTGAAATAGTACGGGCAACATAATCGTGCAATTGATGACTTGCTGCGCAACAATTTTGCGTTGCAGGTTGTAGCCGCAACAGTATAGTAACTTTTCGCAACATGAAAATTTGTTGTGCGCGTAGGTGGTAATACTGTTGCGCGAAGGTCGACATGAAAATCAGTACTTTAGGGTTAGCGAAAATCGAGTAGCTCTTACCTTAAGTATTGTGTACAATTTGCCGAACTGCGTGGTAGGAAAGTCTTCAAGTTCTATTATCAAAAGGAAACAGAACCGAAAACAACGTTATTACAAACACAACAATCAGCGAACCTCTGCGATATAATATGCAGACAGACTTCCAAACTACGCGACTACGGTACGATGGCATTCATAATTTCATCTTCCATGTTTTTATGTTTTAGCTTTCGTTGCATTTAATACTGTAAACATTCATTCAAACATAAAATATCCCTGATGTTAGCTACTGCTCATTGTTTCTTTCCGCTTTAGAATGTACAATGATGTGGTCGCTTCGAGGTTGCAAGTAGGCTGGGAGACCCAGGCACAAATAATCGAGGTGAGAGAGGGTCTGAAACGGGCAAAATTATGGCGTGATCTTCTTGTAAACTTAAGGCCTGTTTACACCTACGATTTATTACCCCTCCAATGCAACATTTGTCACAAGTTAAAGCTAGCGGCGATTTCTGTGCGAATCGTGAGTGATATTTGCTGCGATTTGCTGTACTTTTCCCAAAATCACCGCCAAGCCAAGTTGCATCAGGTTTTGAACCTATTAGAAAACTCAATGACATCGCGCCCAAATCGCACTAGACGCAACTTGCGCGCGACAAAAATTGCACGGTAAATGTCATAATTTTGCCCATTTCAATCTTTCTTTCGCCTCGATTGACCCTTAATTCTGGGTGTTAGAAATAAGCTGTTAACATTTTATCCAGAAAGGAAAGCACAAAAAGATCAAGAAAGTAACTTACCCCTTTGTATATGCCTTCTTCAGACGCAATTGCGGTTTGAATTTGCCGCCGTCTGGATATCAATCAAACACAGGCTCCGTGACGTAATGGTTATTTTGTGTTTTTCCTATTTCTAGCCAATCAGAAATACTCTTTTTAAGCTTCTAAAATCTGATTGGACATCCATCAAACGGTATTTACCCTTCCTCTAAAAATATCATCCAATATCATGACATTATTTCTTATGTTTGTCAAATCCTATTGGCTCAATCATGGAAGGGATATTTCCCTTTGATATCGAAAGTGTTTGCAAAGCACATTTTTAAGGAATGATGTAATTTCAATTTCAAAAGCTATAAACATTACAGATTAAATGAATAGAAATAATTGTAAGTCTTAGGAAGCCATTATATTTTTATCGGATAGCATCGCGAGTTTGCTAGCAAAAAGATGGTGTGCAATTACTTCAAGGGGGTGGGGCAACCCTACTGCTAACTCAACAATCGCACGTTTCTTCTTTTACACTCTAATCATTGTAAACGAATACTTTACTGAATACATGACACAGTTCCAGGGTGGGAAAATAGTTGTTTATTGTAATTCAAGCTAGCAAAAGATACCATTACAACGCCAATTACATGGCAAATCAGAAATAGTATTTATTACAATTCTAAGCGTCCAATAACATGAGATGCCTTCAGATGGCTTCTGCATCGGTTACACGTAAAAAAAGTAATTTCAATTTCCTCGACTATTAATATTAGAGATTGAATAAAATAAGTTTTGCTGATGTGGCAGTTTACGTTTCCCACCCTTTTCTAAATGGAAATTAAATGTCACATTGCTAAAAAAAAACCAGCATTTATCAAATCCAGGAGACTGAGTGAAGTCCAATTCTTTTTCGGTGCATGCTTCTGGACCTTGCTTTTGGTACTCCTTTTTCGCCCCCCTGTACAGGTCTTGTAACCGTCTCCCGCGCGCTTGTTCAGCACAGGGCGGTATCCAATCTTCTTCGTCAGACAATCGATATACGCCCCTTCTTTTGATTTATGCTTCCTTTCCGGAACATATTTGATCTTCAGCTCGGACTCCTTATGCTGTTTAAATTTTCCAGCTACTCTCCTGTCGATGGCTTGTTTAGGTGTTGGACTTTTATGCTGCTGAAATCTGCTCCTCATATCATCTGAATGACCGGCATACAGGTACTTTGTTTTCTTGCTTCCCTTTTTCTGACCTATGGCATAAATGCCTGACGTTTTCTTAGGTACTGAAGAAGGATCGTATGTTTTCCATGGCTTTTTCAATAGTTTATCACAAACTTGGGTGCTCATGTCTCTAAGGATTTGAGAAAAATATGATTCATCAGCATTTTATTGGAACGAAGCCCCCTCCGTAGGCAAGTTAAGGTAAAAGAATTGAAAGCGGATGCAAAAGAATTGGGATTCTACATTCTACAAAAGATTTCCATATGTGTTATTAAACCTTGTAAGTTCGTTGTTTTGAACAGCTATTTCTCCTTGAACAATTATTTTGTCCATTAGAAGTGCAAGAAAACAATTTTGCCAATTTTGTAATTCTGCCTGCGAAACCTTATCAAATATGTTTTTTGAATGCCCCGAAATTAAATCTTTCTGGTTCACTGCAATTGAATGGTGGAAGAAAAAACCCAGGTGATGACGTCACTGTCACTTTAACTGACGTATTGTATGGAAACAAACCTGAATCGACTTCCACTTCCGCTTTCAACCACTATCTCCTAATAGCGAAATTCTATATTTATCAATCAAAGTTAAATTGCTGTTCTCCGACTTTTGAGGCTTTCTGTGTCATGCTTAATGACAAAATTCGTAGTGAAAAAGAAATTGCTGTGAAAAATAACAAACGCGGGAAATATGTATCCAAATGGACTACACTCTGTGTATAATTTGCGACTATGTTTATTGTTTATTGCGATAGTGTGCCTCAACCTATTTACCCGCTCTAATCCAGCCCCCCTCTTTCCCTTTATATTAGTGTGATTGTAAGATTTATTGTTTTGTTATCCATATTGTTATTTTACTAGTTCGTTAGTTACTAGTTTCTTTTATATCTATTTCTCCTTATGTGCATGTACATCTTGGTCTATGTGTTATCAATAAAATACTTGCCCAAGAAAAAAAGGAGTGCAAGAAAACTGTCGAAACAGAGTTTGTGGAGTACTTCGCGATGAGAAGCTTATAGTTCAAAGAGTACTTTTGCTTCATATTGATAAAAGATAATGTGGCAGTTAGTCGTTCAATATTTCCCTGTCCATGTTCATATTACCAAACAACAACTTCTCGCTTGCTGGGGGATCGTGGGTAATCAGGGCAATGGCAGGGGTACCCAACGAGCTAGTTATCCTGGAGGGGGGGGGGGAGGGGGGGGCGGGGGGGGGAGAGGAGAGATACTCCATATATTTTAATTTGAGCGATCCTTACCATAGACATGGTGGCATGCGATGGCATGGAGTCAGACTATCTTTTGTCGTTTATCCGGCCTTACAAAATCTAGAATATGAGTTTTTAAATACAGGTGTGCCTTCTGATTATGTAAGGAGGTTTTTTTTTAGCATGGAATTATTGAAGACGATAAAATACTGAGACACCTTTACGTGACTCCGCGCTGTGTTTGTACGGGAGTAGAAGGCAGTATCCATGACACCTGGAATCTAGACAAGTCAGTCTTGCATGATCCCTTCCAAGAAAACTGATCATGCGTGGACAATTTCCGAGAATTGTGCTTTTAACGCGACTTGAGCTCAAAAACATGATAACAATACTAAATGTAAGCGGTGTTAAATAATCGAGCATCTGGATTAGACTATCAGGGCTTTCGGATTAAGCGGAAAATTTGTGGTAAGCGAATTCAAAGTGGCGTAGCTCTTACCTTAAGTACTGTGTACAATTTTCCGAGTTCTATTATCAAAAGGAAACAGAACAGAAAACAATGTAATTAGAAACTCAACAATCAGTGAATTTCTGCGATATACATATACTGTATATATCATGATAATCTACACAGTCTGATCTTCCAAACTCCGCGGCTTCGGTACGATCGCATTCATAATTTCATCTTCCATGTATTAATGTTTTAGCCTTTGTTGCATTTAATAGTCCAGTCATTTTATGTTATACCTTGAACAAATTGCAAAAGAAAATATTTTTGCGGCAAATTATTCCTTAAGTGTCCGTAACTTACATATCAAAAATCGAGAAAAATCGACGCTGGACAAAACGGTTTATTTAACAAATTATTTGTTATAACTAATTTGCATAATTTAACAATGGCCGCTTGTTTGTGTTTTCTCGAATAATAAATATTGAAACGGAATTATTTTTGTATCATAAACCTCTTGAAGTGCCCACAACCAATATATCAAAAATTGAGAAAAATATACGCACGGGAAAATGGTTAATTTGCTTGTTTCTTTGTACCTAATTTGCATAAGTCCAAAATGGCGGCTTTTCCTGTTTATGGGAATAAAATTTGCCGAGAAAATCGAAACCGCCAGAAAACTCAACATACGTAAGTAGTAGTTAACGCAACACGTTATATTAAAGAAAGACATCTTGGGGTGTTTTATATAATTCTGCTTTAGAAAATGTTTAAAAAGTATGGCAATATTTGCAGCACGGGTGATGTTATCTGATGGTGATATCATTTAACACACAGTTAATACAGATTCACCTCACAGGTAAAGCATTCCACCAACTCTTCGTATTCAATGTTGAGCTTCCGATCGTTGTCGTCCAGAGAAATCTTTGAGTGTGAATTGGTACAGTTGACACCTTTGCACTCGCTACATGCAGATGAACATGGTAAACCGAATTTCCTGCAACAGCATTTCCGATTGTTGCATCCCTGCTTGCAAGTGCATTCGACAATTTTAAGAAGATTCTTGAGGGCTGGTGCTAAATCCGTCGTCCGTGCTTCAAAACGATCTTGAACTGGTATCTACCACAGTCTTCTGGATTAAGTTTTTCTTACCTCTTCCACTGCTAAACTTGTAAGTAGATGCGACCACTGTGATAGCTGGCGGCAGCTCCATTAATTAGGGGGGAAACTGTGGACTTGCACGGTTGTGTTGCTTGTCAGGTTGACCTTCATGTAAACAACATAGAGCTCGTTCACCAGCAACGACGATTTTCTCTTTAGATGATACTCTGGTGAATATGTGTGAAATCTTCCTGAAAGCTGGGTCACTTGTCAATTTTTAACTTGCGAAGTGCTGTTAGTTCCTTTGCCAATTCAGGTTGTATCACAGCCGGAAACAGCATGCGCAAAGGGCAGTGAATAAGCACACAGTTTAGGACCCAGCTCACTTTTCAGCTGATTTACATGCCTTACTTTGTTCTTCTTTGCTGTCTGTTTTCCATCTGATTTGACGAGGGGTGGGTTCGATTCAATATGCGCATGGAAACACAGTAGCACCAGACGGTAAGTATCATCTCCTATAAGAGTTGTGGCTCACCTTTTAAGGCGTGCTTTTAAGGTTTTAAGCTTTAAAAAGCTAAACGTAATGTCGTGTGGACAATGAGAAGGTCGGCATCAGTTCTTCCGCGTGAATGGTCTTGAAGCCCTTTTTCTTAAGCTTGTCACTGACCATGTTGATGAACCTCTGTTTGTTCTCAATCTTCGACAGAAATTGTTCTTTCTTTGTTTTTTGAGGCATAGATCCTACAACTTGAGTTACTTGCGGATCTACTGCGCCTTTTGATCGACAAAGGGCAAAAGATAATCTACCATGAACTTTGTCAGCCCATCTGTCACCTCGCTCCTTTAATACAATTTCGTTCAATTGTTGTTTGAAAATCTGAAGTTCTACACGGAAGGCATGTAAACCTCTTTTGTTTCCCGACAGTTTAACAGGCTGACTGCAAAACAAACAGTGTTCGCAAAACTTAAACGTTGGTTCACTAGACCGAAGATTGCGACTAAAGTTCGGTTCTTCGAACGCTTGTTTCCTTAGCGCGGTACATGTACTAATAAAGTTCTTGTTACAGTAGTTGCGTCTGCATTCTCGATGTACAGACTGTCCTGCAATAGTCGGATGGGTTCGCTTCGTAATTCACTTGCATTATTAATACCATCGCTGCCTCAAGTTTGTCCAAGTGTAACTCTTTGTAGGCCGTTGTTCAATACCTCCTTGCAAATTACACAGTGGTCCATGATGTCAGTTTTCTATCCGTTCTTTTCAAAACATCTTCTTGACTCACTCATTACAATTTCTTGAAATAATCAATTTTCACGAATTTACACGTGCGGTCCCATTGTTTTCTATGTACGCCTGTTGTTTTGAGCTTTTTTGTTTTGAACGCAGCCGTATCTGTTTTACATACGACGCTTGGTAGCCATTTTAGATTTTAATGCAAATCTTTCAATCAGTAAACTAGCAATTTTAAACCAATATTTTCTCGAATTTTGATTTGATCTTTCTGGGGATTAATGGGATTGTTTACCGTGAAAATAATTCTGTTGCAATTTGTTCAAGGTTCCGAACCTTTTTCGCAAGATTGACTGAACTAAATACTGTAACATAAAATGTCACTAATGTTGGCTACTGCTCATTGTTTCTTTTAGCTTTAGAATGGTGTGGTTGCTTCAGGTTCGCACGTACTGGGAGACCCAAGCACAAATAATCGAGAGAGGGTCTGAAATGGACGAAATTATGACAAGATCGCAAAATTATTACAAGAATGACTCTTCTTGTAAACTTAAGGCATGCTTACACGTACGATTTTTGTCTCACTTTTCAATGCAACTTTTGTTTCAAGTGTAAAGCGGCGATTTCTGTGCGATTCGGTAGCGACATTTGCTGCGATCGCCGCTAAGTTGCATCAGGTTTCGAACATAATTTATTAGAAACCTCGGCGACATCGCGCGACAAATCGCGCCCTGCAAAAGTTGGCTCACTCCCAAAAGTTGGCTCGTGCCATAATTTCGCCTCGATTATCCTTTCCTGGGTCTAAAGGAAAAGGGCTTGCTTATGTTTGCTTGTTACAAAATATGCCGTTAAAATAACTTACCCCTTTGTATGTCTTCTTCCGATGCAATTGTGGTTTGAATTTTCCGCCGTTTGAATATCAGACAAACAGGTTCAGTGACGTGTTTGTGTTTTCCCTATTTCTAGCCAATCAGAAATACTCCTTTTAAACTTCTGAATTCTGATTGTCAAATCCTATTGGCTCAATCATGGAAGGGATATTTCCCTTTGATATCGAAAGTGTTTGCAAAGCACATTTTTGAAGGATGGTGTAATTTCAATTTCAAAAGCTATAAATAATGCAGATTGAATAAAAAAATTAATTGTAAGTCTGAGGAAGCCAACCGTAACTGTACTGTCTACAGCCGTTGTATTTTTTTATCAGATAGCATCGCGAGTTTGGTAGCAAAATAATGTTGTGTTCAGTTACTTCAACACTCTCTCATGTTCTTCTTTTACACTCTAATCACTGTAAACGATCGAGTACTGTATTAAATACATGAGTCAGTTTGAGGACGAAAAAACACTGTTGTTTATTGTAATTCAAGCTAGCAAAAGATTCATACCGTTACAACGCCAATTGCAAATCAGAAACAGTCACTAAGAACAAAAGTTCAAAGTAGTATTAGAATTCTAAGCATCCAATAAAGTGAGATGCCTCCAGATGGCTTCTTCATCGATTACACGTAAAAAATCGTACAGAAATCTTAACACATAAGCATCCAACACATATCATGTTAGACATGCATTCCTTACAAACATACATTCTTCTGTTCTAACATCTCGATATCGATACATTGCAAAATGCACGAGTTTCCCTTATTTCACCATTTTGCACTCGTGCTTGTAAAAACCCTTGATACAGGCTACATATTCCCTTAATTAAACTTTGAAGATTTTAAGGTCGCTTTTAAGCTTTCAGTTTATTGGCCAACCAATCGAGTACGCAGAATGCAAGCCACTGTACTTGTAGTGACGCGGGGACGTTAGTTCCACACCTTTTCGCCTTGTTTTGTTTAGTTTTCTGAACTTTTTGACGTCCAACACGAAGCGGACAACCGTCTCCGCGGCGCCTGTTAAGCACAGGTCGGTACCCTATCTTCTTCTCCAGGCATTCCATAGTTGGTCCCTCTAATTCTTTATGCCTCTTCTCGCGAACATATTTAATCCTGAGCTTGGACTTTTGATGATGTTTAAATGTTTGTGTTTTATGCCTTTGTAATCTTTCCTTTACACCTTTTGAGCGGCCAAGGTATGCGTACAAGTATTTAGAATCCTTGCGTCCATTTCTTTGGGCAATAAGGTAAATACCTGGCACATTATTAGGTAATACCGAAGTATTATACTTCTTCCAAGGCAGCTTCCATAACTTCTCACAAACTTGGCGGCTTTTCATGTTACTTCAGATGAAATAGCGATTTGAATTTGCCGCGTCTGATATTTGTTAGATATAATACGTAACCACTTCATACCTATTTTGGGTTTCATTTTCCCGACCAATCACAAATACTCTTGGGCATCAGGAAAGCGGTATATTTCCCTTTTGCTAAAAATATCAATGGAATGGAAGGTATATTCCCCTTCTGGGAGTTTTTGAAAAACTTATTGGCTAGATAACTGGGCGGGATATTTCCCTTCCATATCGAAAGTGCTGGCAAAGCACTAATTATTTCAGTAAACACTGCTGATGTGGGTGTTGTACAATACTTCAATTACTGTCTCGCGATTTTTTTTAACTAAAAATAAAAAGCAGCTGAGCTTCACTGTAATTCGTGAAATTCTACGACCACGTGAGAGTAATTTAGTTTACCAGTACATTTGACAAATACATTGCATATTTTTTGCCTTTTGCTGCTAAGCTCTATTCATGACGTCAAATCTAATAGCCCATCTCCGAGAGAGCAACTCGGAAATGGGTTATTGACATGTTGACTGTTCTAGTTCTTGTTGCAAAGTATACATACCAGCTTCATCCCCAGGCCTCAACAACGCGCTTACCGAGCAAACAGCTCTTAGAGGCTAGGGGCTGAGCGCGATAGGCGAATCTTCTCAATCAGCTGAATGGGTGGTTGAGCGCTAATCATGTTAGATACGGTCTTAGCTAACTGCGGTGCGATGCTGTGCCTTAGGGTCGTTTGTTTTACATTCAAAGAACTGATGAGCAGACATTTAAAATATTACGTTGTCCAATTCTTAATGGCTTTGCGTATTTGTGTCACGCTAAGACATGTTTTTAATTCCGCGTTATAGAAACAAAATTTGTTTTATGCCCCGAGCCCGAGAGCTTGCTCGCAGGCCACCACACATTTAAAAACATTTACCATGCTGTAACGTTTACTTAAGTCTTGAAAAATCCATTTGAAGTCGCCACTTCGCTTTTAATTTCCCATACTGAGTTTGATGATTTAAAACATTACATCATCTAGTTCTCTCTCTTATTTCAAACAATGCGTATTTGAAATCTGAAAGAGATGATCCTTGTATAGGTAGGTACAAAGGCGTGCGTTAAAAAGCTTCAATAGGGAGATTTTTTTCTTTCTAACAAGACTGACAAGGTAACACATGAAGTCTTGCCGATAGTAGTTCTGGCCATGAAATATTTACCCTGAATGGGACAAAAAGGATACCCCACTTCAGGCGTGGGGGAAGTACTTTGTACTCTGTGTACTCAGTGGCAAAAGCATGAATAAACTTCTGGGCCGAGTTGTTCGAAGGACGATTAGCGCTAATCCAGGCCGGGTTGATTACCATGACAACCCATGTTCTGTTGACACCGGCCCGTTTATTAACATTGAATTGCACACTGTCCTGTACCATTATTATCCTGTATTATTATTATTATTATTATTATTATTATTATTATTATTATTATTATTATTATTATTATTATTGCTAATAGAAACAAAGACAAACAAACAACTTACAAGTACAGTAAAAAAAGAAATTAAATTAAATTAAACAATTACTACACATTATGGGAACAAGGTTCTTCTTGACGCTGTAACTTCTGCTTTACACTCGATCCTATTGACATCGCTACTTACTATTAACTATACAAAAGATTTTTCAACATGTAATTTTATTTAAGGTTAACTATAAATTCATTTATCAATAAATCACCATGCAATAATTTCTGATTATACAAGTATTATTTAGCAAATAAAAAGGTGAAGTTTAATTTGCTAATAATGTTTGATTCCTTGTTTAAATTGTCTACTTTCTTACCGAAAATTAATTCAACCAGTGAAAGGATGAAAGGGGTGGCATTTTCATTATTAAACCATTTGATGACCTCAGAAAAGAACCCAATTACAGTTGTGAAAAGTGCGAATTATGGAATCATTCATTTCACAGTATGGACACTTAATTTGTGTCCTCTGCCATACCAAAAAGAAATAATTCCTTTTTGGTGACTACCGTTCTATGTAGGAGTTTCAAATAGAACTCTCTAATCTTGTTATCCTTACATACATATTTTACGCGACTAAAATAGAATTCTAGAGATATTTGGTCAATTTGTAGGTCTCTTTCCCATTTAGAGTTAGCTTTCAGTTCAATTTGTTCTTGTCCTGTGCCATTATAATTCTTCCGAGGAATCGAAAGACAAAACTTTTATCGTTGCCTCCCATGATACGATACACAAACAGTATGTATGTTTGTTAAAAGGGATTTATTCCCTTACTCACAGTTCAAAGTTAAGTAGAGTTTTCACAGGGTTAGTTTGTTTTATAATTTTCTTTTAAGAAAAACACTCTAAGGCTATTGGCTTGCAGTAAATCTGCAATGATCATGTGGCCTTCTTACTTGCGCCGACCGACTGACCTGAAGGAAGCCCGGCCGGTCACTGGTCGCGCTATAGAACGGCTTAAGGATCTGACGGAGGCTCCGCCAGACGATCGCACATTAGGGCCCGAAAAGGACCTAACGGAAGAGGCACCCCCAGACGACCGCACCTTGGGGCCCGAAAAGGATCTAATGGACGAGGCTCCCCCAGACGATTTAGGGCCACTCCTTTGGGGCTTGCTTTTTATCTGGCTACCAGCACTGGACTTAGAACTGTCTCCTGCACGTTTGTTCAGCACAGGAGAGTATCCTTTCTGCTTTGTCAGACGTTCAATGCATGGCCCTTCCACCGTTTTCTGCCT
This sequence comes from Cladopsammia gracilis, assembly GCA_022457155.1. Lineage (NCBI taxonomy): Eukaryota > Metazoa > Cnidaria > Anthozoa > Scleractinia > Dendrophylliidae > Cladopsammia > Cladopsammia gracilis. Next base: position 323,210 of record JAJGOT010000376.1, read on the forward strand.
CTTTTCAGGAACATACTTGATCTTCAGCTCGGATTCTTTGTGCTGTTTAAATTTTCCGGCGACTCTCTTGTCGATATCCTGTTGCGGTGTTGGATTTTTATGCTCCTGTAATCTTCTTTTTATGTCGTTTGATCTACCAACGTACAAGTACTTGGTTTCTTCACTACGTACTTTTTGACCGATTGCATAAATCCCCGGTTTTTCAGGAACAGAAGACAAATTATAGTTTTGCCAAGACTTTTTCAATAGTTCATCACAAACTTTTTGGCCACTCATCTCACTAAGAACCTGAAAACAGATTAAAAGATTCGTTTATCCCTTAAAATGGCGCCTGTCCGAAGAGGAATATATAATTTATGTTATTTGCTGGCTGAGAGGTCCGTATAGTGAAAATCAGCTGACTGACCACGACATTTTCAGGGGCAAATTTCTCGCCAGAGTTATCTACTCGCTTCCGATTGGTCTAAACGATGAAATAAATTGGATTACGTCATAGCTTGCACATGCGCCGAACCGTGAAACCCTCCCTTTAAGTGCCGCTTAAGTGAAACCGTGAAACCCTCCCTTTAAGTGCCGCTTAAGTGCCGAGAAAAAATTTTCTCTAACCAAGACTCAATACGTAAGGCCAAAGAAGCTTTTTTAATTTCGAAAGGCAGAACACTTGTTCCTCACGGCCTCAACATTCGCGAAGAAATATACTAATTATTCACTTTTTTCCTTTGATTGTTTTCTGTATATTTTTCATTATCAGTTATTTTTATTTCTATCTATCATTGTTATTTTTCTAGGCGTAGCCCTACGTATTTCCGTTGTTACGTATACTATATATAAAAAGCCGATGTAAATTTTACTTCATTGTACCTGAAGAAGGCTGGTTTGGCCAGCCGAAATATAGTACACCTTTTTTATTTGTATCTACGTTGTATCGGTCCTTGCTTCTATAGTTTAGTATCCATGACGCCTAGAATTTAGACAAGTCAATCTTATGTGACCCCTTCCAAGAAAACTGATCATGCGTGGACAGTTTCCGAGAATAATCAATATAATTGTGCTTTTAACCCGACTTGAGTTCAAAAACATGATTTTAATACTAGTAATACTAATAAATGTAAGCGGTCTCAAATAGTCGGGCATCTGGATTAGACTACCGGTTGACCAATGGAGAATCGAGAAATTTGCTGTTATACCATTGATTTTCTTTAATAAAACATTTACAGTAGAAACATGACATAATGACATAACTTTAATTATAATATAAATACACGTACAATACAGGAATAAGTGCTCTTACCGTAAAAGCTAGATTTCGACAACTGCACTAGTTCTAGCAGAACAGCCTTCAAATTCTGAAAGAAAATCGGTTTAAACCATTATCATTACAGGAATAAAACTGATCGAACTTGCATGTAGAGCGATCGAGCCAAGGTTAAGTCTCTAATTTATCAATATCATCGAACAATCGCTTTCCTATTTTCAAATGTATTAAATTGAAATTTTTAAACTCATATTATGTTGGAATATGAAATTTCGCTAATGCCGTCTACTGTTCATTATTTCTTTTCACTGCAGAATTTGAAATTTTAAGGTCGCGAACGAATGTACGATTTCGATAATCGAGTCGACAGTAACGGGCAAAATTATGATGCGAGCGGACCGCTTTCGTTCGCGCCATAATTTCGCCCGTTTTAGTTTTTCTTTCGCCTCGATTATCTTCTCTTGGGTCTGCAAGTAAGGGCCTATTTCGGCTACAAATAAGCAGTGAAATTTTTGTCTAGAGAGGAAAGCAGAAAAGGATCAAGAAAATAACTTTACCTCAGTTTCTTTGCTCGCTTGTCTTCTTCAAATTTGAATTTACCGCCGTCCGAATATCATATTTATAGGCCCCATGACGTAATGGCCATTTTGGGCTTCCCCTACTTCATGACCAATCAGAAATGGGCTTCTAAAATCTGATTGGACATCAGCCTAAGGGTATTTTCCCTTCCTCTAAAAATATCATCCAATGTAAACAAAAATGAAAGGGATATTTCCCTAGAAAATATGCTTAATAAACAATTGTCTTGTAATAATGATGCAATCGGCTTATGTTGTTCAAATCCTATAAGTATTGGCTCGGCCATCGAAGGGATATTTCCGTTAGATATCAAAAAGTGTTTGTATAATTTCAATTCCCTCAGTTATAAATATTATCAGTTTTTAGAAATGCTGATATGTAAGTTTGCTTTTCCCGCTCTTTTTTAAAATGAATTCATTAGATTTGTCTGTCATCGAGGGGGCATTTCCCTTAGATATCGAAAGTGCCGGAATAGCACATTTTTAAACTATGATGTGTTTTCAGCTATAAATATTACAGATTGGATAATCAAATACAGTGCTACAAATGCTGATATAGCAATTTCTGTTTCCCGCTCTTTTTCAAAATGAAACCACTTCGCGCTTAATAGGAATTATGGGTATGAATCAAGTGTCAAATAATTTCGGTAAAATTTGAATTATCCAATAGGTATTCTCGAGATTTTTGGAAACAAATTCGGGGGATTTTGAGATTTTTAAGATTGTCTGGATAGATTTTTGGGCGATTTTTCGCCCAAAGGATCCTTTGTCTATTTGGCGGCAACTCCTCCCCGGGCCTACTCATTCAGTTTTGAACGCCTGTCTGTTTTTGTCATCGGTAGAGTTTTACAGCAGCGATTATCATGTTACTACTTCTAGTTCAATCAAAGGGCTTGCTTAGGCTTAATTCTAGAGGAAACACATTGTGTTTGTTCTCTACCGTTTCAAGGTGTTTAAATTACCCTCGATTTAACCAAACACAATGCAGAAAAGCAGAAAAGTTCGCAAACTCACGAAGACACTTCGTCAGCATGTACACAAGTGGGGAACGCGATTTGCTGAACGAGAAGCAAAGTGAAGGACGCGTGATTGATTTGAGAAGTGACACTGTAACTAAACCCACCGAGGAAATGAGAGCTGCAGCTGCAGCTGAAGTTGGAGATGATGTTTATGGAGAGGATCCTACAATAAATGGTTAGGATACTGTAAAATGCCGGTTATAACCCCCCCCCCCCCCCCCCCCCCCCACCGACTCATAGCCCCCCTGGTTAAAGGCCCATCAGTTTGGTAACAAAACATTATTACTATTACGTCAATAGCGCAGTCGTAAACTGTTTCCGACAACATGTTTTGGGCAATAATACTGCATTCTGGGGTAGATTTGGGTTGCTTCGATCGCCTCAGTCGTCCCGGTCGCCTGAGTGTAGTTCTCATATGATCGTCCCCGATTATTCACGATCGTCTCAGTCGTCCGGATAGAACACATTTCTATCCAAGTGACCGCGATCGTTGCAGTCGTCCGTGTCGTTTGCGATTGTCCCGGGTCGTCTCAGAAGTGTTCTCATATAATCGTCGCGGTCGTCCGTGCACTTTTTGAAACGACTCGCACGACCGGAACGACCGGGACGATTATATGAGAACCAGCCTTTAATAAGACGTCAAGACTTCGTTAAGACTTTCCTTGAAATACGCCTATATTTGCGAGGAACTCTTTAAGGTTACAGTGTACCTTCAGATCAAAAATTTATTGAAAATTTTTTTTTGGCGTTAAAATAAAGTTTACAGAATGAACTTTCATCCAAAAAAAAATTATCGAAAAATAGTGAAAATTAACGGAGAAATGACGGTATAACTTTTGTGGGCGGAGTTTGTTTATTAAGCGATATGTTTTTTTAAGCGCCGTTTTCTCAAAGTTAATTTTTCGCTTGTTGGGGACACTTTAAAGAGCTACAACTCAAAGGGAATTTGTTCGATTTTCCTTAAATTTGGACAGAAGCTAGGCTAACATATAATCAACAAAAACGTTTCGGCGAATTTCTTAATTCCGAAAACTTTTTCGTCAAGAGCCATTTCCGTGCGATCATTCCAATTTTTTTTCTCCCCTTTTCGAAAATATTCTGTAACTTTTCACTGCAATTGAATATGGGAAATCGCCGACACATTTTTTTAGCGCTTCGTGTCCGGAAATCCGAGAACAAATCAAATTAGCAAAATATAATAATCGCTTTGAGTTATAGCGTTTTAAAGCTGATTTGGACGTTCGAATTTAGACGTCGTAAAAAATTCGACAATTCATTTTATTAGCAAATGGTTTCCATATTTAGATAGCCAGCTCTATAAGCTTTAATTTGATATCTGGGTTTAGGTATATTAAGTGTAATCTTAAGACGCTAGAGCTGTTATGCTGGAGACACCCCCGAAGGTACACTGTAACCTTAAAGCCTTAGGTTTTATGCTATTTTTCTTAACGGATAACGTTTGTATGTAATTATAAATATAATGAAATTTAGGTAGCATTTTATGCATTTTTTGCAAATTTTTAGCCCCTTTTTGGCATTCTAGGGAGCAACTTTTCAGCATTTTACGAGCACGTACAGTCGGCACAGGCCTATTGGCAAACCAATCTGCCTGTGTGTCAATGTACATTTGGGGGACTAGGATTTTCATCGCCCAGTCCTGTGTAATCAACACTGACATGTCATTTAAAATATCAAGGAGGCTTGTCCGTGCCTTATCCTGTCGGTTTGACCTCAGCTGATTGGCTCTCCATGCTTCAATTGCCTTTCATGCCTGCTGAAATGAATAGATGATGTCATCACGGTCTTCGTCAGGAACATAGTTAATCGAGGGACTGGTTATGAAACCTTGCAGACGTCAATAGCGATAACAAAGGAGCTACAGTTTATGTTGAACCGTACTTGACTCTGCATATCTTTTGTTTTATGATCACACGCTATTTAACTATTTTAGTGCGAAAGCGCCCGTGATATCGCCTATCACACGTTCCACGAGGACACTCTTCCTTTTTATCACTAAGGGCATATGTACTGCAATGGACTGGCATGTTGGCACGTTGGCACGTTGGCACGTTAGAGGCTGCAGCAATTACTTTATTATCATTTTCATTACCAAGCTGAGTGAATTGAAAACGGTGAGACATGGCTGTCGCAAGTAATAAAAAAGACCACGGTTATAATGATATAAAACAGTGATTGTACGAAAACTGTGGAAATAGCGATACATATGTAAGATATATGACTTCTTTATATTGAATTAGCGGCATAATTTTTGAAAATACTTTTCAAAATACGCGAGCAACAACGTAAGGACGGACGCGCCCGCGAAACATTCCGCTAGCTATGACCATGAAAAATGACGGGCATGGTTCTATGCATGGTTCTATGAGTATGGAGCTACGCGAGCGGGCCTTCGGCCCGCGAGAGCTCCGCTATAATGGACTGACAAGAATCTGACTTTGTTACACGAATTTGAAAATTGTGAGTGAGTCATCGAAACTTCATTCGAAACAACTATCGCTAATTTTTATGTTTATCCAAACTCTCCGTTATTAGAATGTTGGGCTGTTATATATTTTAAACGCGCTTAGGGCCAGTTCAAACGTCGACCTTCACATCTGCCGAACCTAATGCAAATGAGCAAAATCTATTGTTCTTGCTAATTTGCATTAGGTTCGGCACATGTGAAGTTCGGCGTTTGAACTGGGTCTTATTCTACTTATTGTCGATTTAATTATAACACTTTTAAAGCCCGTTACAAGAATGACGTGTTTTGACCTTTTGTGTCAGCTTTGTTTGGCGCTCAAACATTTCGTATTTTCGATTGCCCAAAAATTTAATTGCATTTATTGAGGAAGAAACATTGCTGTTTCTCTGGGTAAGACTGATACGGCACCAGCCCACATGTAGCAAGTTATGATTTTGACCTCTGCGATTTTGCCCTTTTTGTATTCGCGAAAATTGTTAAAATAGGTAAAATTTTTAAAAATCTCAAAAATATTAACTTAACGGTCGAAAACTATTGGTGAATGTGTGGTTTTCTTAGTTAGGTACAATGTATTTACTGGTGGAGTTTATTCCATTTTGAATTTTTAGGCAATATTTAAGTGATGGGTGGTGTGGAGCCCGTAAAATTGATGCGAGAGCCGCCGAATCGACTTTGTTGCCGTTCGCGTAAAATAAAAATTTAATCGAACTGAAAGTTATTTTTCTAGAAAGAGTTAACCTAGACCTATATTCTGACCAAGTTTGGGGATTTTCGGGCTCTTTTATTTTGCATACCTCCAGGCGATATTTACGGACGGTCAATCTTAAATGTTGCCTGACAAATAAGGTACTTCAATAAACGGCTAAGAGCAACGTTTAATGACTGACATGGAAAATGCAAACGGACAATACCTACCGGATTTTTAACATCAGAAAAATGGCCTCCGATGCTCGTAGCGCGCAATGGATAATGGACAATACTGGGTACCCAGCTAACCAGCTTACCCGTTTTTTAGGTTATCATCAATGAGGTATCCGACCTCCTTTTGAGATATGGAATCTAGACTCTATCTGCTTATACGCGAAGACAAGGAGAAAGGTGCCTGCGGAGAGCACCATGGGCTGGATATATAAAGAGTTTGCCTAGACCTGTATTCTGACAAAGTTTGAAGTTCAGCATTTCAAGGCCCTGGAAGCAAAAACAGGAAGTAAAATAACTTGATGTATAATGCCTGTACTGGCGATATTAAAGTGTCGACTCTGTCTGCTGACAAGTGGTTCAATTTGGACACGAATCGAAGAAAAGACCCGGCGAGAAAGAAACAAGGTATACCCTGACACTCGACACTCATTCCACTGGCATTTCACATTATTCTTTACCTGTTTATCTCGCTTGATGATTCTCCCCAGACAGGCTAAAACTGTCCAACCTTTGGCGCTTTAGAGCACTATGGTCTACATTTGTTAAATGGAAATCAAAACTTCTATTAAATGTCACGCAGTAATATGGAAAACCATTACATGAGTTACAGTGGGGGGGGGGGGGGGGGGGGAGAGATGCGGGTTTCTAATTGAAGAGGGTAGGGGGATGGGGCGAGACTGCAGCCATAGCCCTCCAAGTTAGTCATGAATTCATTTATTTATTTATTTATTTTCATACAAACATGTCGTAATGATTAAATTAAAAATTACATGCAGGAAATGTAAGTTAAGTATAGTTCAGTTACGAATGGACAATTAAAAATAGTAGGTTCATGCAAGGGAAAATAACGCAAAAAATGGAATTCCCACAAAGAACCCAAACCAAAAAACCCGAAGAAGGAAGTCCGATCGCATTATGATTATTGCTATATTTTTACTCTGTAAAAGTGTCAAGTTAATTGCATTTAACCCCCATCCCCCCTCCCCCCACCTCCGATTCTTTTCTAAACCTTCACCACACCAACAAGAACAGCAGGTTGGACAGAGTTTCCAGAGTATCTTGGTATCTGATGTTTTCAATGTATATCAATGTAGGGCTTGACTGGACTATATAAACGCATGTACGGAGGAGGCCATGTAATGTATGTAATGTATATAATAGATGAATTAATAAGCAGTTAAATAAATGACAATTTATTGAGTATAACTGTGAAAATAGACAAGAAACTTCTTAATCGTATATCTGACAGAAATTTTTACAAAATTTGTTAAGTAACAGAATGTGAGAAAATAAAAGTTTGAAATATGGCTATATATTTTTGTTCAGTTTCTTCTGGCAGTTTCTTCTGTTTAATTCATGTAAACAAACTGTTAAAAAAACATTTCTTTACGACTATTCATGATTTATTCCTCAAAAAGGGTTCCAATAACTATAGTCTACTGTAGTCATAATACTTTTAATTAGCTCAACGCTTGATATTGTACTGGGGCCAATATCCCACTTCCTCGGCAATACAATATATGTATTCCATTTCCTTAGTCTCCTGGTTAGTTTCTTTTATCCACTTTACAACCAGATCTTCCCCGTCGTTGTCTTGAAACTGCTCTTTGACGAATTCGTCAATGTCGAGGCTCTGCCTTTTATGCTCGACCATACGTCTGTGGATGTCATTTGATCGACCGACATAAATAACTTCTGGATCATCGTATAGTCGTGTGACCCCAATCACGTATATTCCCTCTACGTGAGGTATTTTTTCCACCTCATACGGTCGCCACATTTTGTTCAACAATTTGGTGCAAATATTAGATACCATCGCGGTCTCGCTCTGTAAACCAAACAAAAATATAAATAAATAAATAAATAAATAAATAAATAAATAAATAAATAAATATGTGAATCACATTCTGCTTGAAGGGAATAATTTGGTCATCCAACGATAATGGAGCAGTTAGTTGTTCAATCTGATTTCCCTGTCCATGTTCATCGACTACTAATAGACAACTTCGCGCTTGTTGAACGATCGTGGGTAATCAGCACAATATGGTCAGGGGCACTCACCAAAGGCTTTATAAGAATCAAAGTCATGTTTATGTTTCTTTCGATGATTTAATGCTGGGTACCCCTTTCTTCTTTACCGAATTCTCCCAGTTCCGATCGCGATCGTGGGGCGGGAGCTCCCATATGTAAGCTATATTAATACAGGCATTTGCCTATCCTAAGCTGACCGGAGTAGATGATGTTCACCATAGAAATGATGGAATGCGATGACATGGGGTCAGACTTTTCTTTTATGTCCTTTATCTCTTACAAAATCAAGAAAATTAATTGGTTTTACAGATATATGTTCTGATTTTTTAAGGAGGCTGTGACCTGTTTTTTTTTTTCGTATGAAATTATCGAAGACGATAAAATATTGAGTCATCCTTACGCGACTCTGTGCTGTTTTTGTACGACAGTTGAAGGCAGTATCCATGACGCCTAGAATTTAGACAAGTCAATCTTATGTGACCCCTTCCAAGAAAACTGATCATGCGTGGACAGTTTCCGAGAATAATCAATAAAATTGTGCTTTTAACCCGACTTGAGCTCAAAAACATGATTTTAATACTTATAAATGTAAGCGGTCTCAAATAGTCGGGCATCTGGATTAGACTATCGGTTGACCAATAGAGAATCGAGAAATTTGCTGTTATACCATTGATTTTCTTTAATAAAACATTTAAAGTAGAAACATGACATAACTTGAATATAAATACACGTACAGTATAGGAATAAGTGCTCTTACCGTAAAAGCTAGATTTCGACAACTGCACTAGTTCTAGCAGAACAGCCTTCAAATTCTGAAAGAAAATCAGTTTAAACCATTATCATTACAGGAATAAAACTGATCCAACTTGCATGTAGAGCGATCGAGCCAAGGTTAAGTCTCTAATTTATCAATATCATCGAACAATCGCTTTCCTATTTTCAAATGTATTAAATTGAAATTTTTAAACTCATATTATGTTGGAATATGAAATTTCGCTAATGCCGTCTACTGTTCATTATTTCTTTTCACTGCAGAATTTGAAATTTTAAGGTCGCGAACGAATGTACGATTTCAATAATCGAGTCGACAGTAACGGGCAAAATTATGATGCGAGCGGACCGCTTTCGTTCGCGCCATAATTTCGCCCGTTTTAGTTTTTCTTTCGCCCCGATTATCTTCTCTTGGGTCTGCAAGTAAGGGCCTATTTCGGCTGCAAATAAGCTGTGAAATTTTTGTCTAGAGAGGAAAGCAGAAAAGGATCAAGAAAATAACTTTACCTTAGTTTCTTTGCTCGCTTGTCTTCTTCAAATTTGAATTTACCGCCGTCCGAATATCATATTTATAGGCCCCATGACGTAATGGCCATTTTGGGCTTCCCCTACTTCATGACCAATCAGAAATGGGCTTCTAAAATCTAATTGGACATCAGCCTAAGGGTATTTTCCCTTCCTCTAAAAATATCATCCAATGTAAACAAAAATGAAAGGGATATTTCCCTAGAAAATATGCTTAATAAACAATTGTCTTGTAATAATGATGCAATCGGCTTATGTTGTTCAAATCCTATTAGTATTGGCTCGGCCATCGAAGGGATATTTCCGTTAGATATCAAAAAGTGTTTGTATAATTTCAATTCCCTCAGTTATAAATATTATCAGTTTTTAGAAATGCTGATATGTTAGTTTGCTTTTCCCGCTCTTTTTTAAAATGAATTCATTAGATTTGTCTGTCATCGAGGGGCATTCCCTTAGATATCGAAAGTGCCGGAATAGCACATTTTTAAACGATGATGTGATTTCAGCTATAAACATTACAGATTGGATAATCAAATACAGTGTTACAAATGCTGAATAGCAATTTCTGTTTCCCGCTCTTTTTCAAAATGAAACCACTTCACGCTTGCTAGCTTAATGGGAATTCTGGGTAATCAGGGCAAACATGCCCCCATACACAGTGTTTGTATGAGGAATCACGTGTCAAATAAATCTGAATTCTCACTGAATTCTTACTGAGGTATTCTCGAGATTGTTCGAAAAAAATGGGGGATTTTGAGATTTTTAAGGTCGTCCAGATAGATTTTTAGGCGATTTTTCGAGATTTTTGTAGCTAAGCCAATGAGGAATTGCGCAGGAACTGCAAAACTGCATATAATGGCGGGGTTGTGGTCCATGCATTTTACAACAAAGCATGACAAAGCGGCGGGTGGGGGGGGGGGATTCACTGTGCTGGCGGCAACTCTTCCGCGGGCCTACTCATTCTGTTTGAAACGCCCGTCTATTACTACTTCTAGTTTCGATTCTAGATCACTCAGAGGGCTTGCTAAGAGAGGAAACACCTTATGTCTGTTCTCTATCGTTTCAAGGTGTTTAAATTACCCTCGATTTAACCAAACTCAAAGCCGAGAATTGAAAAGCCGAAACGTTAGCAAACCCACGGAGACACTTCGTCAGCATGTGCACAAGTGGGGAACGCGATTTAAAACTGGTTCGGACTTAGATTTACATTTCCAGTTTAGTAGAATGTGCGCTCATACAAGCGCACTTTAGCGCAAAGGTGTGCCTTTTAGGGAAGTGCGATCTTTTGCCTCAAAACGCCAAGTGCATTTTCGAATAAAGATAAAAACGCATATTTACATAAACAATTATTTTCCGCGGCGTGAAATTTTTATGCTGGCACCCCGGCACTAAAGACCGTAGTAAACCAAAAATCCAGACATAAAACGAGTTAACTACTTTGCCAGCTTGTTATCCGGGAAACTTAGATTAGGGCTATCCACAAGTTGCTCCAATTTTCTCAAAAAGTTTCTCAAAAGTTGCTCCAAAATCCAAAAGTTGCTGAAAAGTTGCTTTCGATTTTTTAGCGTAAGAGATTGATTACAACTTAAATAAAGATTTAATGAATAGATTTAACCCTATTCGGCCTGGGCTTTTTTTGAGTTCCTGAGCCTGGGGGGGGGGCACATTGTGCCCCCCCCCCCCTTCGTAACTTCAAGAACATTAAGGCTACGACAATGAAACCTAGAGGGTACATAGTACGTCCGAAACTGTCTCCTTTGCGGTCCGCACAATGGAATGATGACGTCATATGACGTAGTTATTAGGTAATTAGTTATACGGCCGCCATCTTGGATTTCTGATTTTTTTTAAAACCTCTTAAAAACCGCCCAAATTGACTCAAAATTAATCAAAACCAATAAATAAACGCTAAATGACGTAAAAATATAAAATTTATACCAATAAATATTGTTTTTCTTCATTCAAAGGTACAAATATGCAAATTTCAAAAAACATGGCTGTCAAAATCTTGTTGCCATGGAAACATCAAGTCACGTGATCAAAAAATTGTCATACAAAATTGTTGCCGGATAAATTTTAGGAAAAGTCACAAAGTTTGATGGCGTTTGAATACATATTAAAGAAGTTATGAACGTTCAAAGTTGGCGCGGGCACTTTGTGCCCCCCCCCCCCCCCCCAGGCCGAATAGGGTTAACTTTGCATAGATATTATATACATAATTATATCATACTGACTCATCAATATTGTAAGACTGAGTCTCTCTCAGCCCAAATCATAAAAATCTGATTCTCTGTATTGGCTTTCTATTACGATAACCACGTGATTGTATTCGAACAAAACAAACTTTGCTAATATGCTTATTAAATATACAAAGTTTCTCTGACATACACGAGTGTATGTGGTATAAAACCATAGTCTTTCAATATTTACATCTTTGCGGATGTAGTACAGAGCACTGTCCCTGTTGGTCAATGTTTTGCACCACCAGCTAGTCCACTGGGCTCCGCCATTTTGAATTTTTCAACATATCCGCTGACCACCTTCGGCTGCTACCGGCAGGTAGACCTCCAGGGGAATAGTGTTTTTTGTTTACAAAAGGTATTTTACGCAAAATCATGCATAAAAGCAACTGATGCTTTAAATTAGAACTTGAATGGGCGGTTTTTAGTTACAAATTGCCTTAAAAAAGCAACAAAGTTATTCAAAAAGAAAAAAGTTGCACGAAATCCGAAAAAATTGCCCGAAGGACTAAAAGTTGCTCCAAATCTGAAAAGCTGCTCAAAGCTCAAAAGTTGCCGAGCAACTTATGGACAGCCCTAACTTAGATGCCGGTAGCCTCCCAAAATTGACTCCCAGGCAAGATGCCAATGAATAAAACAACACGTTTACGTAACAATTATTTATGCGGCTACAAGATTTGAAAAGTTTGTAACTCGAACGAAGCGCGTTTGGAACCTCAAGAAACGCAACCAATGTGTTGCTGTTAGAGGAAGTCTCATGCCTCGCTGTTGTTAGCTCTGTCGTGTCAGTTATAGCCCTATACCACCCTCATGGGGGAGCTTGCCACTTCGCCCGGCGCCGGCGGCGCGGCGGGAAAACTCACCAAGGAAAATTACGAGTCTGTTTATTTTTTTCCAAACTTTCTTTGATTTTGACAATCCCACATTTACAAGGGCGATCTTAAAGTATACAAATTACATTAAAAAATCATATGACCATCGGCTTACAAAGACACCATATTTGATTATAGAAAAGGAACGTAACACAAATTATTATTCGACATAGCATTCTGGAGTACACATACGCATCAAAACGAGTACAAATATGACACGTTATTACACTCTTCTGACCTCGCGCTAGGAAAAAGGGCTTCGAAAAGTTTTAGGGGAAGAATTACTTCCGTATAATAAACAACTTATTCAGCGAAAAAACCGCGTGGCACGGCCGGGCATTTCCACCGCTAGCAATTATTTCCTCTCGCCTAAAGGCTCGAAGAAACAATTAACAATCCACTCGCACAAATACCCGGCCGCACCACACAACTTCACGCTGAATAACCTCTATTTATGACGCCTAATTAATAAAAATGTACGTATTAGATATCAATCTGCTTTGATGATTAAAATCGTTTCCTCAAACATTTTCCATTATTCCTTTAACAAATAAATCTTATCCGATTTAAACACGAAGTTCCGGTATAAAAGGCTTAGCTCCTCGATCCCCCATTTCACACCTTTTGGGTGTGAAAAGAAAATTAAGGCGGCTATCAGTCACAAAACGTGGTTAACTTGCACGTCCTTTAAATATAATTCGTTTCAAAAATCTAATCAAAACAAGATTTTACCTAAGCAAAAAAAAGGGAACAGAAGATCATAAAGACTTCTGATATAACCTTCATAAAGTCTTCCCAAATCGTGTTAGCAATGGTCTTAGCAACGACGAATGCTATTTGTCAGTTGGGTATGCTTCAGCGGTTGATCGACGACTAGAGGTGAGAATGGCCAGGCCAAGCTCCTTTTATACCGGAACCTCGCGTGTAAAGTACATACACTTTGCAGTTTCACATCTATTAGCAAAATTCCTTAAAAATGACTCAATGAAGGTTTAATGTGTCTGCATCGTTCGACAGGTCCACATATACGATTGGCCTTTAACTGCAATAAAATTAAATAGATCGATTTCCTTCTTTAAAACCCCTATATGACAAAGCAATGTATCACAATGGGCGAGAGAGAGGGTCCTATAGTGAACGCACCAGTAGAAATCGTCATCCTAACTTAACCATTAGTCAAATAACGTCCATATTTCAATATGCTAGTGGTTTCCAGAACATAAAGCACGAGTTTGCTGTTCCAATATGCAAGAAAAGAACAGGAAAGAAACGCGATATTGTGTACCTGACATTGAAGACTCTGGCTTACAACATACAATGGGCGAACGACGAAGAAATGTGCGAACTGAACGATTTACGTGTGCCGCGCGTGTGATAATTTAGAATGCCATGCGCAGGATCGCGCGGGCCAAGTCCTAACAACGACCGCAGGTATATTCGGAATGTAACTGCTGCCTCACTGTCAAGTCTACCTCATTCCAAAAGGAGTTTGAAAAGGAGCAACAAACCAACTATGGTTATCCCATTTTGTTAAAAATTTAAATCAGTGACTGAAAAAAAAGGCAACTGTGGAATAGATTGCCTAAGATTTATCCGTGCTACTGGAAAGTTTGACCTTGTTAGTCTCGCATCTCTGACTGCATCACTGTTTGACATGTGATAAACCAGGTCACTTGCATAGTTAAAGTCCTTATCCAAGAAATGTCTACAAAAGGCACTTTTGCTGTCGATCCTGTTCAGTTTCCTTCGTTGTACCGAAGAATATATTCGTATAGATTGTCGGAATTCTCAATTTCACTGAAGTTTGGCCACCATACTACTAGTTGGTTATGCGCCTTAACCTGCTTAGCGTTAGAGTTTTATCGTGGTTTCACAATCTATCACTAAAGACCACCATGGTCCCATGAATGCCCTTGCCTGGTTCCCCAAAAATCGCATTAAGTACCAAGGTAATGAATTCTTCCAAAACTTTGGGCGGGGTACTTAACACCAAGCTAGGATATATCATTTCCGCAAGCAAAAAATTTATTTTATAGTGTTTATTGTCCCATGAATGGACAATCTTCTTGCATTCTTGTTTTTTTTCCAATCCCTGCTTGACGTTCTTTCTGAACTAATGGCTGTACGTGATATGTAACAAAGATTTCTAAAACATTTAGCACATTTTGCTGCTTTAAACTCCGAGTGGTTCATATCACAGTTCTAAAGGGGACCGATCCACCCAACTTCCCGTTTCATGGCATTGATGTTTTAGATCAGAGGCAATTTAAAACGTTGAAGTAGTAGAAATTGAACTCTTGCGGAATCCAAAACCGATAAAACCGCTGTAGGGTCGCCAGCAAACTGGAGCAGTTTAATTTCCAGACCGTTCATTTATTCCTTTGACATTGTCTTGCATCCTAATGGCAATTGACAGTATTTTAACTGAAACTACAAAAATAACAGAGGGGAAGGGGGACCTCCCGTATAACTCCACACATGTTAAAGGAGAGAGAGCATAGTCCGTTGTTAAAAAGGCGGTTTTTCCTATCGTCCCTTTTGCAAATGACTTATTAAAACATTCAACTAGAGGTTCTCCTAAAAAAAAACACAACGTCGTTTGTCAGGCTCTGTAGGTAAACCATCATTTCCAGGAACCTTATCCGATGGAAAGGAGTTAAGACCTTGGTGCATTCATCAAGGGTTATTAAACTCACGGGCTGCTCCAGAAACGAGATGAACATCAGGAGACTGGAGGGCAAAACACTAACGCCCACTGAGCCAGATGACAAAAAAGAGGCGAAATAAGTCAGGGAGAGAGGGACACGGTTCTTCACTGGACTTCATGCAAATGCCTCAATGGAAAAAACTGTTTCCTGGCCGGGACTCCCGCGGAACTTAACCCGTCGGAGCTGTCGCTCTTCTGCTCTCGCTGAGCATCTAGAGGGCAAAACTGAGCAATCATTTCCATATTGGAACGCTGAAAGCGTTGGAGTGTTTGAAACGCTTTCGAGGAATAAAATAGCAAATAAACCAACGGGATTGACAAAGGATAAAGATTAGAACAAAAAAAGTAACCGACAACCCAGGGTTAAGGAGGGAGTCCCAGCCAGGAAACAGCGCTCCAACACGCCCGCGAACGGACAATACACGTGACACCCGATGAAACGGAATGTCCGTGCGGATTGCTGTTCCCAGCCGAGAATGATTGTGATCGAAAAAAACAAGATAACAGGGAAAAACAAAAAACTTTAAAAAAGGACTACAGTTAATCATCGCTAACGCCCTTGCGAACGAAAACACTTTATTGGGCTTTGGGCTGAAATAACCCGCTAAGCAAAAAACAAGGCAGCCTATCAGACCAAGACAAAAATTAAAACGACCCGCCCTGTTTAAGGGCGCCGTTCATCCCATGGAGGACGCTTCACAGCAGGTGGGTTCTCCAGGTCTCTCTGCATCCTGAAACACCAATTCTGCGTGTGCACTAGGCCGTTGCAATAGAAGCAAAACGCCTCTGTTTTATAGGGTGCTGCCTTGGGGTTTGAAGTTTTGCGCAGTTTTGACATCTCCAAGAGTCTTTCTGGTGTTTGGGGCCGTAGACTTGACCGTTTAGATCTATCTAAATGAGATCGATCTTAGATCGAACCGAGACCACCTCCCGAGGCGGTCGGAGGGCGAGCCCCCGGCCAAGCAGCACGGGAAATAACCAAAGACGGACTCAAGGAGCACATGATCCTTCAAAATCAAAGACGGAAGCCGCCCAAACAACAAAAATAATTATCCGTAATTATCCGTTATTATCCGATGAAAAAGCTCCTCCACTTCCTCAAAAGAATGGGGCCCGCAGCCGTTCAGAGACTCAAGAAGCTCTCTATAAGCGGTCCTTAAGCCCACAAAGCACAAAACTTCTTTGAAAAAAGGGCCTGAAGGCAATCAGAGACTCGAAACAAGCTCTCTATAAACGGACCTAAAGTCCACAGAGCTACACAAAACCTCTCTGACAAGGGCCCTAAGCCAATCAGAGACTCGAAACAAGCTCTCTATAAACGAACCTAAAGTCTACAGAGCTACACAAAAACTACTCTGACAAGGGCCCGAAGCCAATCAGAGACTTGAAACAAGCTCTCCATAAACGGACCTAAAGTCCACAGAGCTACACAAAAACTTCTCTGACAAAGGCTCGAAGCCAATCAAAGACTCGAAACAAGCTCTCTATAAACGGACCTAAAGTCCACAGAGCTGCACGAAACCTCTCTGAAAAGGGCCAGAAGCCGATCAAAGACTCGAAACAAGCTCTCTATAAACGGACCTAAAGTCCACAGAGCTACACAAAAACTACTCTGACAAAGGCCCGAAGCCAATCAAAGACTCGAAACAAGCTCTCTATAAACGGACCTAAAGTCCACAGAGCTGCACGAAACCTCTCTGAAAAGGGCCAGAAGCCGATCAAAGACTCGAAACAAGCTCTCTATAAACGGACCTAAAGTCCACAGAGCTACACAAAAACTACTCTGACAAGGGCCCGAAGCCAATCAGACTCGAAACAAGCCCTCTATAAACGGACCTAAAGTCCCCAGAGCTACACAAAAAGTTCTCTGACAAGGGCCCGAAGCCAATCAGACTCGAAACAAGCTCTTTCTTAACGGACCTAAAGTCCACAGAGCTACAAGAAACCTCGCTGAAAAGGGCCCGAAGCCAATCAGAGACTCGAACATGCTTTCTATAAATGGACCTAAAGTCCACGGAGCCACATTTCCAAACCTGAATAAACGCCCGAAAGTCGCTAGGAGACTTGACGGAAAAAACTTTGTATACATGTGTCAAAAAATCCCACATAATGAAAAAACCAACCACCAAAACGGGACACCGTGAAGTAAAACAGAAACATGAACACGGTTATTCTGAATTCCTTTGACGATCTAAACACACGTGCGCGAGACAAAGACGGCAAAGCATGTAAAACTAATAAAATCGTTGGGAACCGCGTGCTAGACTGAACCTAAACCGAGGACAAACCACAAGTCGACCAAGAGAAAACTAAAATAGCAACACAACCAAAAGCTTTGAGGAGAAAACTTGCTTCTAGACGCGAAGGGCGACGGACGAGATGCCAACAAATGTGCTCGAAGAATTAAAATACGCTAAATAACACCAAGAGAAAAACAACAAACCTCGACAGCGCCTTGCTGGGCCGGAGCCGGTGCGTTGTTCTCTTGGAATGGCCTGAGAAAATTGCCTGGTAGCGGAACCGCGATGTCTTGGTCGGCCGTGATCTGTGTTCGGAGTTGGTGCGAACAACAAAAACGAGCTTTCCACTGCGTGGTTTTCCGCCAAAAGATGCCAAATTAACTGGCTTGCATGCATAATAAAGTATATTCAAATGACTTTGAATAGTACGGGTAACACAGGTAACATAATCGTGCAATTGACTTGTCGCGCAACAATGATGCGTTGCAGGTTGCAGCCGCTGGAAGACGTCGCTTCTACTTTTCGCAACGTGAAAATTTGTTGCGGGCGTAGGTGGTAATACACGCAACCAACAATCTCAACTTGCAACGCACAAATTTGCGCGACAAATTTTACGAAAATGCTGCTCGTATTAATGCTTTTCCTTTAAAGATATGAGCTTTGGGGTTCGTTCCTCTTAGGAGATGCATCGAGAAAAGTTCGACATGAGACGGTAATCAACAAAAGGTCTATATGAAAATCAGTACTTTATGGAAAGCGAAAGTGGCGTAGCTCTTACCTTATCTACTGTGTACAATTTGCCGAACTGCGTGGTATGAAAGAGAAACAGAACAGAAAACAACGTGATTAGAAACTCAACAAACAGTGGACCTCTACGATATACATATATAATCTACGCAGTGTGACCTTCCAAACTACAAGACTACAGTACGATCGCATCCATGTTTTATGTTTTAGCTTCCGTTACATTTAATACTGTAAACATTCATTCAAACATAAAATGTCGCTGATGTTGGCTATTGCTCATTGTTTCTTTCAGCTTTAGAATTTACAATGGTGTGGTCACTTCGAACTTGCACGTCGGCTGGGAGACCCAAGCACAAATAATCGAGGCGAGAAAGGGTCGTGAATGGGCAAAATTATGGCGTGCTCTTCTTATAAACTTAAGAGTGTAAACTAGCGGCGATTTCTGTGCGATTCAGGGGCGACATTTGCTGGGATTTATTGTGATTTTCCCAAATTAAATCGCCGCCAAGTTGCATCAGATTTCGAACATATGTGAAACCTCAGCGACATCGCACGAGAAATTGCGCCTAAAAGATTTCACATGCGAATTAAAGATGTAACTTGCGCGCGACAAAAATTGCACAAAATATTGCCATTGTAAACGGGGCGTTAAGGAGGCTCGTACCCATTTCTCAAGTCCACACCCTTTCAATTTTAATGGGCCATATCTTTTGTTGTAGCGCATAAAAAGACAAGCCACTTTGCATGCAAACACACAATACACTGAACTTTATGGAAGTATAGGATTTGTTTCCATCGGTGCTTCCATGGCAACGGAATGGTGATCCTCCGAAATTAACAAGTTGCGGAGTTTCTCTAGATCGAGGGAAATTTATGTAAAACCCGGTAATGGACTAATTGATTTGACCATGGGCTTCAACTGGACAAAGTTTAAAAGAAATGTATGAGAGCGTTTTTGAAATTTTTGGGGATGAAGTTTTGGAGGTTATAAATACAGTGAAAAACATACTATCGACATAATTGGCTAATATCTAAAGAAAACGATGCGCAATGGGAATGCAGTTTCATCTCATAGTAGTTTGACTCCATTTGAAATGGTGTGTGAAAAAAACGAGGGGCTTGCTTTGGCCGATTGCGAGAAAGAAGGATTTGATTAGCGTGCGTTCAGCTGCTCTTGTTGCCATTTTTGTATGTAATTTGGTCTACGCCTACAAATGTGATGATAATTTGGAAACCGCGAGATAATTTTTTTTTTTAAATTTGACAATCTCGAGATTAATCATCAACTTATATGGCCTGCAAGTTTCAAGGACATTGAAGACATGCAAGGCAATAAAATAGGGCCTCCAATGTACCATTTTTTTCCCGCAGATTTCGTGTTTACAAGTAAGCGTCCTCATTATTCACGAGTATTGTTTTCAAGTTTCATATGCACGTGCAAAATTTTAGCAAAAAAATTATTTGCATCGAACAGAACGCTCGATTGTTTTCCGAAGAATTTTCCGTAACATGCTAATGGCTGGCTTGAGAATTGTTCAGTATAACATTAGGCACTCGATGTCGCGTTATCACGCTGTAATGCAGCCAAACCGAGGGTCTCTTTAAAATTGCAGGACAAGAACATATCCCAATTTGGAAATTTATAAACGAAATGCAGAAACACTGCTTCTGATGTTGTTTTCATCAGTACTGTTGTCATTGATATTCGTAACGCAAGCCAGTTATTATTTGCAGGCAAGGAACTGATTCCATCATTGTTATCTCTTTACACCAACACTGCTGTACGCAATTCAGTCCCTGCTTCGTGGAAATCCGCTAACGTCTCGGCCCTGTTCAAGAAGGATGATGAAACTGATAAACAGAACTATCGACCAATTTCGCTATTATGCGTCCCAGGAAAACTAATTGAACAGGCTGTTGCCACCACAATACTACAACTCATATTTCGGAACATAATCTTGGCCATTCTCACCAGTGGGCCTATAAAATGGCCACTCTACCGAATTGTTGTTGGTAAAAATGATCGAGGACTGGAGACGTGCACTGCTGGATAAAAACATAGTGGTTGGCATCGTTTTTGTTGACTTCCGTAAGGCCTTCGATTCTATTTCTCATCATGTCCTGCTGAATAAGTTGCTAGCAGTTGGTGTTGCGGGCGATCTATGGTGCTGGATTAAAGATTACTTAGCTGACCGCTCTCAAGCTACAGTCGTAAATGGTTTTCAGTCCGAAACTTTACCTATGAAGTTTGGCTTCGTGCCAAAGAGATCTGTTTTGGATCCTACCCTGTTTTCGTTGTTTTGCAACGATCTGCCTGATATAGTTGAGGATTGTGATGGCGAAATTCACATGTATGCTGACGACACTACCATTTATTTGGCTGCGTCTTCTCCTGATATGGTTGCTGTTGTCTTGAACGCCATCCTTCAGAAGATGTATGACCTGGTGCTGCCGTAACCGCCTCATACCCCACCCCGGTAAAACCGAGTACATGATTTTAATGCGTGGTCAGTTTGTTGGGCCGCTGCAAGCAGTGTCATTGGAGAACAGTGTTGTCACCCAAGTCAAGTCAACTAGGTGCTTAGGCGTCGAAAGTGACAGTGATCTTAATTGGAATGTTCATATGAAAGAGTTAATTAAGTCTTTTTCACAAAAATTGAATCTTCTCAGGTCTTTGTATTTCTTACCAACTACAGCGAGAGCTGATTTTTATTTCAAAGTAATTTTACCATCAGTCACCTATGGGTTGGTTGCATGGGGTTCCTGCGGCAAATCGCTCTTTGATGAGCCGGAGAAGATACATGAACGTGCCGCAAAGACCATCTATGGCCTGGATTGGTATACACCCAGTGATCAGGTCTTTGCCCAAAACAAGTGGCCCACTGTTCAAGATTTATACGAATATAGATTACTTAAGTTAGCACATGACTGTTTTTATAACTTTTTACACCGTTCCTATTCACGGAAGCTGTTTACGAAATATGAGTGCAGCTATAACTTGCGTAGGAAATTTACCTTTTTGTTACAAAAACCAAACACTGAAGTTCTTCGCAAGTCCACTTGTTACATTATAGCTGCATTTCTATGGAATTCTCTTGACAGTCATACGCGTGCAATCTCAAAAGCAAAAGCTTATTTAAAAACTCTCTTAAACGCAGAACTTCATGCGAATAGCTTAATTTATAGATTAATTTTTCTATAGGTTAGCAATAGGTTAGATCTTTTTTTAAAATTTTAATAGAACTTATAATACCAGTTTTTCAGTCAACCTTGCCTGTTTAGATAATTCGTATTAATAAAAAATTTGCTGACCAGGGTCCGGATTCACCTAGCCCTCCTAAGTTAAGACATATCCTAAGTATTGTTCTTAACAAGAGTCTATTGTCATTTTAACAAAAAGCTATTGTTAAAAAACAATACTTGGGATATGTCTTAACTTAGGAGGGCTTCGTGAATCTGGCCCCAGATCCACCAGGAACCAGATATTTCCAAAGTGTAAAATTATATTCGGCCGGAGACCTCTTGGAAGCCATGGAGCTTATTATTTGAGGGACCTCAGTCCTAAAAAACAAACTTCTTAGCAAAGAGTACTTCACTTATTGAACATTTCATCGACTTTTCTTTTCCAAAAATAGCGGAGTCCTTTTTAGCCACTCCCACTTGAAATAATAGTCCTCGAAACATTACTTAGGCGTGGCGGATCTAGTGGAGGGACACCCCCCCCCCCCCCTCCCCCCATCTTATTATACAATCAATCAATCAATTTATTTTACTCATAACAATAGATATAAACATTTTTACAAGAACACAATAAACAAGAAAAACTACAAATAATAATACTTAAAAAATATAAATTAACATTAGAGCCCGGAGGCTAAATTAACCCTATTCGGCCTGGGGGGGGGGGGGCACAAAGTGCCCGCGCTAACTTTCAACATTCATAACTTCCTCAATATGTATGCAAACACCATCAAACTTTGTGACTTTTTCTAAAATTTATCTGGCAACAATTTGATATGACAATTTTTTGATCACGTGACTTGATGTTTCCATGGCAACAAGATTTTGACGGCCATGTTTTTTGAAAATTGCATATTTATACCTTTGAATGAAGAAAAACAATGTTTATTGGTGTAACTTTTATATTTTTACGTCAATTAGCGTTTATTTATTGGTTTTGATTAATTTTGGGTGAATTTGGACGGTTTTTAAGAGGTTTTGAAAAAATTCAGAAATCCAAGATGGCGGATCCAAGATAGCGGCTGCATAACTAATTACCTAATAACTACGTCAAATGACGTCATCGTTCCATTATGCGGACTGCAAAGGAGACAGTTTTGGACGTACTATGTACCCTCTAGGTTTCATTGTCATAGCCTTAATGTTCTTGAAGTTACGAAGGGGGGCACAATGTGCCCCCCACCCAGGCTCAGAAACTCAAAAAAAGCCCAGGCCGAATAGGGTTAACCAAAGAGTTGTCAAGTTAGCCTCCAGCCATTTTTTTTTTAATACGTGAATAAAGGCTAAAGGAAATCAAAGAAAGAGTAATATTGATGTTAACTTAACAATCAATCAACTTATCAATCAAGTAAACTTTATTTATTAGAGGGTAATACCTAATAGTTAGACAACTAGTAAACTTGTGGCCCTCTTAAAAACTTAAAAACAATTAATAATTATTATACAACTATATAACTTGTCTTGTACAAGAAAAAGAAGGATTTGTTGATGCTTACAAAAATGTAATAGAGGGCGATTTGGTAAACATTTTTCTGAAGTTTTCCAAGTTTCTCTGACTGTTTCTGACATAAACTAAAACCTTGTATCCTGATCATGGCTCTTCAACTAATATCAACAGTGTTCAACGGATATTGTATTTTGGCCAGTAGCCCAGTTTTCTGGCAATGCATTCAATATACTCTCTTTCAGTTGTCTCTTCATTTCTTTCCATGATCCACTTTATTCGCAAATCTTCTCCGCCATTATGCTCGAACTGGTCTCGCACAAACTTGTCGATCGCTAGGCGTTGACGCCTGTGTTCCAACATCCGTCGGTGGATATCTATACTCCTACCAACGTACAATACTTTCGTATCATCACCTGGGTGAATTACACCAATGACATAAATACCCTCTATATGAGGGATGTCATCAACCTCGTATAAGCGCCATACTTTATTTAAAAGTCTAGTACATATGTTTGCGGTCATGATATCGTTCTGTAAATCAAACAAATTAAAAATAAACAAAAATAATGTTAAAAAATATCCACCTATTCATAGGTATTGTGGCATGGGGTGCGAATTTTCTTCTTTGGTACCATATAAGCCTCACGTTATATTTTCTTACAATTATATGTTACTGAATACCCTACGCTTGGCGTGTAATATTTTATTTTGTTTATTTTAGGTTGTATTTGTTTCTCGTCTCCAACTACCCGGCTGATATTTTTAGAGAAGGAAGTACATATACCCTTTGGCTGATGTACAATCTCATTTACGAAACCGTGAAGAGATTAATTCTGAATGGTCAGATGTACACCCCACCCCCTCCCCCCCCCCCCCCCCGCCCGATATTTAAACTCCCCCCTTACGATGGAGTTTAAATATCGCTACTATACGTTCTTAAGGTTACAGTGTACCTTCAGATCGAAAATTTATCGAAATTTTTTTTTTGGCGTCACAGAATGAACTTTCATTCAAAAAAAAATTATCGAAAAATAGTGAAAATTGACGGAGAAATGACAGTATAACTTTTGTGGGCGGAGTTTGTTTATGAGGCGATATGTTTTTTTAAGCGCTGTTTTCTCAAAGTTAATTTTTCGCTTGTTGGAGACACTTTAAAGAGCTACAACTCAAAGGAAATTTGTTCGATTTTCCTCAAATTTGGACAGAAGTTAGGCTAACGTATAATCAACAAAAACCTGTCGGCGAATTTCTTATTTCCGAGAACTTTTTCGTCAAGAGCCATTTCCGTGCGATCATTCCAATTTTTTTTCTCCCTTTTTCGAAAATATTCTGTAACTTTTCATTACAATTGAATATGGGAAATCGCCGACACGTTTTTTAGCGCTTCGTGTCCGGAAATCCGAGAACAAATCAAATTAGCAAAATACAATAATCGCTTTGAGTTATAGCGTTTTAAAGCTGATTCGGACGTTCGAATTTAGACGTCGTAAAAAATTCGACAATTCACTTTATTACCAAATGGTTGTCATATTTAGATAGCCAGCTCTATAAGCTTTAATTTGATGTCTGGGTTTAGGTATATTAAGTGTAATCTTAAGACGCTAGACTGCTGTTATCCTGGAGACACCCCCGAAGGTACACTGTAACCTTAAAAACCAATGCGTGAGTCAACTCTTGAGGTAATGGGATCTGAACAGCAAAATAAATACAGGAATTCATCTTACCTTTTGTATAAAAATTGAAAAATCGCCGGTGGTTAAAGTCTTCAAAGAAACTGAAAGAAAACAACGTGATCAGAAATCAGTATTAATCATTTGCACTATGATGAGCTGTTTATACCAAGCCTTTGCATTTATAAAGTGCAATCGCACTTACGATTTTACCCGCAATGTTTCAACTTTTGTGACAAATTCTGAAACACAATCGATCATTCTTTCTTTCAGCAATTATTTTCGATTTTACACGTACTCGGAGACGCAGGGGCAGATTATTGAGCCGAAAGAGATTCTGAAACGGGTTTTCGCGCCGTTACTGTTCAATCGTTTAGTTTCATACTGACGTATGGAAACCCGGCAAACATATACAATATTTTATAGTTCGAGCTTGTCATTCGCAAAGGAAGGCGATTGCAATTGCTTGAGGAGAATAAAAGCTTCAAACCTGAGAAAAGAAGATGATTCCGGTACCTGTCGCTTTGTACTTAATTGGCTAGAAATAAGCTGGGTTTTTTTCCAAAGCTGGAAAGAATAAAGAAAATATATTTACCTCTTTTATTTGCTTGATCGCCTTTGTCTGAGTCTTCTGATGTAGTGGGGATTTGAATTTACCGCCGTCCGAATATCAGATTTATAGGCCCCATGACGTAATGGCCATTTTGGGCTTCCCCTACTTCATGACCAATCAGAAATGGGCTTCTAAAATCTGATTGGACATCAGCCAAAGGGTATTTTCCCTTCCTCTAAAACAAAAATGAAAGAGATATTTCCCTAGAAAATATGCTTAATAAACAATTGTCTTGTAATAATGATGCAATCAAGTTATGTTGCTCAAATCCTATAAGTATTGGCTCGGCCATCGAAGGGATATTTCCGTTAGATATCAAAAAGTGTTTGTATAATTTCAATTCCCTCAGTTATAAATATTATCAGTTTTAAAAAATGCTGATATGTAAGTTTGCTTTTCCCGCTCTTTCTTGAAATGAATTCATTAGACTGTCTAGACTTGTCTGTCATCGAGGGGCATTCCCCTAGATATCGAAAGTGCCGGAATAGCACATTTTTAAACGATGATGTGATTTCACAGATTGGATAATCACATACAGTGTTACAAATGCTGATATACAGCAATTTCTGTTTCCCGCTCTTTTTCAAAATGAAACCACTTCGCGCTTAATAGGAATTATGGGTAGGAATCAAGTGTCAAATAATTTAGGTAAAATTTTAATTATCCAGTAGGTATTCTCGAGATTTTTGGAAACAAATCGGGCGATTTTGAGATTTTTAAGATTGTCTGGATAGATTTTTAGGCGATTTTTCGCCTAGGTTAATGTGAAGCATAAATCCTTTGTCTGTTTGGCGGCAACTCCTCCCCGGGCCTACTCATTCAGTTTTTAACGCCTGTCTGTTTTTGTCATCGGTGGAGTACGGTGGATTTTACAGCCGCGATTATCATGTTTCTAGTTCATTCAAAGGGCTTGCTTAGACTTAATTCTACAAGAAACACATTACGTTTGTTCGCTACCGTTTCAAGGTGTTTAAATTACCCTCGATTTAACCAAACGCAATGCAGGAAAGCAGAAAAGTTCGCAAACTCACGAAGACACTTCGTCAGCATGTACACAAGTGGGGAACGCGATTTGAACGAGAAGCAAAGTGAAGGACGTGTGATTGATTTGAGAAGTGACACTGTAACTAAACCCACCGAGGAAATGAGAGCTGCAATGGCTGCAGCTGAAGTTGGAGATGATGTTTATGGAGAGGATCCTACAGTAAATGGTTAGGATACTGTAAAATGCCGGTTTCCCCACCCCCTCCCCCCCCCCCCCCCACCACCACCACCACCACCCGGCTCATAGCCCCCCTGGTTAAAGGCCCATCAGTACCCCTACCTTATACATAAGGGGGTGGATGGGGGAGGGGGCAGGTGAATGAGATGAGATCCAATAATGTCTGTCTAATCATATAACTTTCACAAGCTGAAACACAATCCCATTCTTGTTATATTGTCTGTAGAGTAGAGCACCATGTGATATGCATGTAAATGAAAAGTAGTGAGGGGTAGAACAAAGCTGGTTCCTTCAATCTTTAACAAATTGTTTTAATGTTGATTTTTTTGGTTCTGGAAATAACAGTGAGTCATAAAAGATTGACCATAATTAGACAAAAATGACAGTGCTCCAACATGGTTAATGCAATCCCTATTGTTTCTAAAGACATTATAAAAATATAAAGATAACATTTTATACAGTTATATCTTTTATTCTGCTGTAAAAGGCTTTCTTCTTGATTCAAATTAATTCTAAAAGGGCCATGTCAGTTATTTGAAATTGATCTACAAGCAAATCTCGTTTAGCACATGATTAAATGCTGATGGATTGTACTTTTTTTTGGATAAAAAGTCCAAGATGGCAGATGTCCAACCAAATTGTCATATTGAAATAAAGGACTGGAGGGACCTGTCCTCTTAAACAAGAAAAAAATATATTTCTAACCCTGCTCATACAGAATAACGTGTTGTCAGCTCTGCAGGCTAAAGCAGCAGAATTAACTGGAAAAGATGCTGCCCTCTTCATAGCTAGTGGAACCATGGGGAATTTGGTGTCAGGTATAGTTAAATGTGTTTTAATTTAAATGAAGTGATCTATGACAGCTTCTTCAAAACCAGTGATGTCCAAGATACAATAGAATTAAAAAAGTGATAACTTCCCCCATCCATGCAACCCCACACTCCCAACATGAAGGTGACTTTGACCAATACCATTACTGTACCTTTCAATGACACGCAAACTCCAAATTTCAAAGCCCAAACGTTTACACTGCCATCAATCATAATAAATGAAGGCCTCTGGGTAAGAATGTCCTTAGTAGCTTTTTGGAAAATTTTCACTGAAATCTTGGATTTGTGGCCTCAAAAGGGACTCACTTGCCAAAAATACAACCGAATCATGTAAATATGACTGAAAGGATTTCAACCAAAGGTCAATTTAATAAAACTTTTACAAGTGTAGCCATTAATTGTTTCAGAGGTTGAAAACAATAGCTACACTTGTAAATTACACTTGTAAAATTTTTATTGAATTGACCCCAGGTCAGCAAATATAATAATCTTTGAACAAAATAAAATTATATCTTGAAGAGATATATAGGGTGTCCTTAAAGGCCCAAAACATTTTCTTAAAGATGTGGATTCTTCCCCATTTTGGATATGTTATAAGTACCTTAACAATAATAATCATTAATTTGACAAAACTGTGCTTTTAAAGGCCTAAAACATACGATTTTAGAGAAGGTTGCCAAAAATACTTAGGACATTCTTGCTGAGAGACCTTCAATTATTATGACAACAAACATTGTCCAGGCCCCTGACAACAGAAACTGACAAAATGGATTGAAATCCACCATGAATCACTATCCAAAAAACCTGTCAGCGACCTTTTGACCATTTTGTATAAGGTTTTTGATTTTATAGATATCTGACTGTATTATTCATGTACTTGTTTTGCCCCGCCCCAATTAGCTTTCCAGCTATTTGCAGGGCAAGCAAATCATTCAACTCTTCCATTATTATACTAAGAATACATTGTTGTCGTTGTTTGTTGTTGAATAAAATTGTTGTTGTTGTTGTTGTTGTTGTTGTTGTATAAAGCACTGTTGTTTCATGAGACATCTGCTGTTATATTTGCGGCAGTGAAAAGGTTTTGGACTTCAGAGTTTGTATTTTATTGAAAAGTGCAGTACCCAAGCTTTACAAAACAGCAACAGATGCACTGCACAGACATTGAGAAAAGCATGCCTTCTTACATTCCTACAGTATGTTATGTGCTCCTCGATCTTTACCTTAATCTAATCACACACAAGGGATTCTCTCATGATATCCCAAAGGAAATGGCCTGAACAGGGTAAGGGGGGTAAAAGTCCCAGGCGGTTACTCAGATATACATGTAATAGTGACGGTGGGGGGGGGGGGGGGGCTTAGAAATTTTGTAGTGACGTTTTGGGGTGTGGAATATTTTACTTTTTTGGGGGGCCGGTCAGCAAAAAACAAGTCCTTTTTATAAAGAGAGAAAAGAGACTTTGGGGGGTCACAATTTGGGTCATTTGACCTTATTTAGGTCTGCTTTACTTAATAGGATTTTTTTGGGTCTAACAATTTGGCCTCATTTGCACCTCCTCGTCACTATAGATAAAGCTAAGTATAGTACTTCTGTTTACTTCTTTCTTTGAAAGCATAAGTAAAACACTGGCCTTATTGGGGCCCAAGGGGTCTTAAATAGATCATAACTTTTGTGAATCTTCATTTGTTTCAGTGATGGCGTATTGTTCTGGTCGAGGAGATGAGCTATTTGTAGGTGACATGGCACACATTACTATTTGGGAACAAGGTGGCGTGGCACAGGTCATTGCTGTTTTGATTTAATCTACATCTTGTAATGCTATAGGAGTACTGTATGATCATGTTGTTTTATTATAACAATTTTGTAGTGTTATAAAACATGGAAATTGTCATTTTGTATAATAATCTTCATCTTGTAATGCTAGAATGCTAGAAACAAAATACTATATGAATGTTGTTTTCCTTCAGTGCCTGCCTGAGTGGTTGTTTAATTTATAGTGTCATAAAACCAAGTAAACATTATTTCTAACTGAAACACTTTTAGTACTTTACTATTTTTGTTTAAAATTTTTGTTAGCATTTAATAATTGCTGTTACACCACAACATTAGCATTGCAGCTTCAATGTTGTATGTTACAAGTTGTTTACACGTCAGAAACACCAATAAGCATAATATATTATAGCCTTAGTGATATGTTAAACCCTTTAATTCATTGAATGATTAGTTCATTCATTCATTCACACATTTATGTTTGTTTTTGTTTATTTGACGGCACTGTTATCCATCCCATCTATCCATCAGTTCTTTCATTCACTAATTTATTTGTTTTTTGTTTATTTGTTTAGGTAATATATCAAACACAAGGAAGAGTGTTACATCAGGATATCCAAACCCAAACACCAAGAAGTGGGTTGAAAATGAGGCACAGTAAAGTATTTTAATCCACTTCAAGGTGTTTGGATACCTGATAAAACACTCTTTCAATTAAGTGTTTGACAATAGCTTCTCGAACTGATCATTAAAATAATGCAGAGAAAACAAAGGAATAAACACCTCCTGGTTAGCTCAGTTAGTTGGGCGCCAGTCTGTAGAGCGAGAGGTCGCGGGTTCGAATCCCGGCCAGACCACTAACCAGGGTCTTTAAATAACTGGTAAGATCATGCTGTCTGTGCTCAAACACCTTGTCTCAGTTCAGATGATCGCGTCATTGGGCGGTGACAT
This sequence comes from Cladopsammia gracilis, assembly GCA_022457155.1. Lineage (NCBI taxonomy): Eukaryota > Metazoa > Cnidaria > Anthozoa > Scleractinia > Dendrophylliidae > Cladopsammia > Cladopsammia gracilis. The sequence continues at coordinate 353,342 of JAJGOT010000376.1, forward strand.
TAAGCCGTTGGCCTTGTCTCCTACACCTTCTGACATTAAAATAGTAGGGGACGTAAAAGAACCCACATCACTGTTCGAAAAAGAGTAGGGGACGTATGTCCCCGGTGTTGTGGTCTGGTCTTCATGGGGGATTGATATCATTGGGACGTATGTCCTGTTTCTTTCTCCCATCACGGTGACAAAAGTGAGTAGATTCGATTAGATTTGATTAAACTTGAATTGCCAAAATCTATGCAAATTAAGACCACGTATCCAAACCTCCTTCATCATCATGAGTGATTTCCTTTGTGTTCTCGTCATGAATTACTAATGAGTTTTAGAAGGATTTATCAAGCCCTCTTACCCCGGGGGGGAGGGGGGGAGGGGGGTTACTCCCATATATGAGCTATATAGGTATGTGCCGCTGTGAAGGGTATGGTTTTCAGGCAGTTTAGTCTGGGATAGGGTATAGTATTCAGAGATTTTTGGTCTAGAATAGGGTATCATTTTTCGCGAAACTGATCAGTTGCATGAACAATTCCGTCTAGACAAGGTTTACTGGCAAAATGGCATTTAAACATCGGTATGGTGGGCAGTACGGCATTTTTACTGACCCCTGGGATCTTAGACTGTGATAGTGAACAAGTTTCTGGAAAATGGCAAGTCTGGAATAGGTCTAGGATAGGGTAGGGTTCTTCTGTGTTTAGTCTAGAATAGGGTTGCAAAATGCAGCTAAAATGGTCTAGTATAGGTTAAGGGTCTCAGAGTCCCAGCGGCACACTCCCACCCAAAAATTTATGGAGTACCCCCACCCCCGGGCCTCTTACCCATCCCATCTGTTGTATTATACATTCATTAGCCAATAAAATGCTGATGTTATTGCAACTTTCAGCTTTTGTCAAATTTAGTTGTCATTTAATTTTGCTTTTTCTCATTTTTGTTTTCACAGATAGCTGGAGTACACCCGCGCCAGTTGCAAACAAACCCTGATGGGACATTAGACTTGTTAGATATAGAAAGCAAAATCCGTTCCAAAGACAATGATCATATTCCAATCAGTCGCTTGATTTGCATTGAACAGACACACAATGGTATGGGAGGAAGAGTGCTGTCATTGGAATATGTACAAAAGGTAAAGGTACTCTACATGAAAAAAAGTTAAAAGGGTTCTCGCAAAGTTTTTTGTCAACCATGACTTTCTGTATACATTATATAGGTAAACCAAAGTGGCAAATGTCCAAGCGACTTCTTAACTTTGTGTTACAACACTCACCACACATCCATAACACTTACTATCTTCATGCAGTGACCTCCTATGAGTGTTCAATGAGTGCTCTTTAGTATTGTGGAGACCATTGAAACTGTTGTGTTGTTTAATGTCTTCTGAACCTTTTTTATGGCATTTGGTGATTGTAATAAGAAGCAGCAGGTATAATGGGTTAGTGAACTGAGATCATGTGGTTTTATTTTCACTGACAGTACTAAACTTGGCTTCTTCAAAAGAGAGGACGTCAAGCACCAATCATGTCATGTAGTTCTAGGACTACGATGAAATCCTGTGATGTGACCATTTAAGTGAAAGGTCTTGTTCAGCAGTACTTTTCTATGGTGCTGTGTGGTTACCCATGAGCACCTGGTTAATGAATTTCTGTCACTCAATATGATTAGTCTCTAGGATTAGATATACTGCACTTAACATTTTCATTCCTAATTGTACCAAAGTTAAGAATTGAAAAGAATGTTGCAACCATCAAGTGATGTGAACTTATCAGCATCCAAAATTTGTGTAAATTGGTTCCAAAATTTTAACTTTACTGCTCAGTGTCCTAATTGATTTATCAAACCTAAAATTATTTTTTAGTGATGGTTGCAGGTGTTGGTCCAGGAATTATTTACAGGTTCACCAGTTTTATCGTTTCCCTCCCCCCTCCCTTCTTTCAAATATAAATCATCATTGAGAACAGGTATGAAAACTGCTGGTGGGTGATATTAATTTTCTGGCGTGCAAGGTGTTGAAAGGGCAAGTTGTGCAACAGTCTTTCCTCCTTGCCCCCTTATGCCCTCACCTCCTCCCCCGCCCCGGAGGGAGCTTGCTTGCAGGCTATGAATTTCTTTACTACTTTTAATTCACTAAACGTGATTCAATTTAATTTATTTTCAGGTAAAAGAGCTGTCCACAAAACATGGATTGAAGGTGCACATGGATGGAGCAAGACTGTTCAATGCTGCCACAGCTCTTGGTGTCCCTGTGGCACAGATCACTCAACATGTTGATTCAGTCACTTTCTGTCTTTCCAAGGTAATGGTCTTATTAACATTATTAAGTTATCAGAACTTCTCAAACTCATTAATAATTCATCAACTTTGAACAAGAAAATCATTAAACATAATGTCGGATTTTGGTGAATTTATATTCCTTTGTTTGCTCTGTATTTAATAATCAGTTTGAGAAGCTATATCAAACACTCGAGAGTTTCATCATGTATCCAATTACCTTGAAGTCCGTTGAAAAAAACTCAGATGTGCCATGTTTTTTCAACCCACTTCTCAGTGCTTTTGGAAATTCTGATGTAACACTCTTTCTTGTGTTTAATAAATTACTTCACTGAATCAACCTGACCATAATGAGGCATAATGACAGGTTGTCTGTTATAGTGTGGTGTCCCTAAGACAGATGTTGGGCAATTTTTTTAATTTTCATGGCTAATTTATGATAAATTTTCTTGCAGGCTCTCGGTGCTCCGGTTGGTTCTATAGTTGCTGGAGACAAAGATTTCATATCAAGGTAAATAATGGTTTGCCCAAAATATATAACGGTTCCTTATGTAGTCTAGGTGGTCATGTAGTTGCAATTTTGTCTTGTCAATTTGTCTTCAATTGTAGCAAGCGACTTTGACTTTCACTCATCATAAAGTGATGAAAAGTAAGGTTATTGATGACATCTGGGGAAAAATATTTCAGAAATTTCTGCCTCAAAGTATTATGTCACAAAATTTACTGGTCCAATATAGTGGAACCTCCTTTAAGGGTACACCATTGGGACCAAGAGGAATGTCCCTTTAATAGCGGACCAAAAGAAATGCCCCCTTAATAGAGGACCAAGAGAAATGTCCCCTTAATAGAGGACCAAGAGAAATGTCCCCTTAATAGAGGACCAAGAGAAATGTCCCCTTAATAGAGGACCAAGAGAAATGTCCCCTTCATAGAGGACCAAAACAAGTGTCCCCTTAGAGGCTCCACTGTACCAACAAACAGCAACTGTGAGCTTATTGCAACCATAAACTGTCAAAAGGTGGGTTAATTGTTCAAGGTCTTTTTTTTTCTCGTTTAGGATAGGTGTTCACTGCATAGCAGTCATTTCATTCCTGTAAGCGCGAGACTACATTAGGCACTTCTTTTGATTCGTTCTTTGCTTTCTCTGTAAATATGCCTGCACTATAACAATGTGTCCATCATTAAGCCCCCAAATTAAACATGCTACAATTTGTCCATCATTTAGCCCCCAAATTATACATGCTTTTAAAATGAGGAATAAACATATGCTCCAGTTTACTTTCGTGCAACAGCTTTATTTGTGGGCTGAATGTCCCGGGCTAAATGACCAGTTACCTGCGTACCACTCTTGTTGTTTTCCAAACAGGTGTCGGCGCCACAGGAAGGTTCTTGGAGGTGGCATGCGGCAGGCAGGTGTGTTAGCCGCAGCAGGGATTTATGCATTGGACAACATAGCACCCAAACTACACCTGGACCATGCTAATGCACAGATTCTGGCCAAAGGTTAGTTAATTTATCTTTCTATTTCTTTGACATATTCACCACCTCAGTTTTTCAAGCCTTTCAACTGAGCATCATAGAGTAGTTTTCAATTGAGTGTCGAAAGTAATTTCTCAATTGCTTTAGTTTTGCATTGCTACGCTTTGTGATTGGCTAAAAACTCTCGCGCCACTTTATCAACCAATCAGAAGTAAAACCCAAACCAATCGTGACTTGCTCGCACGCGTTTTCCCGCGCTTGGCGCCGCCGACATGTAATTGCTTCGAGCTCTGATTGGTTCATTGGATTGTTTACGACTGCTGTGATTGGCCAGAGTAATTACTTTGGTTTTCGTTTTACGACACTCAATTGAAAACTGCTCTAGAAACAAGCCAATGTAATTACTTTGGCCAATCACAAGAGAGCGCAGACAATTCAATGAACTGAATACATGTAGAAAATACATTTGTTATACCTCCCAACTCAAAAGCCTTTTTTGATTGGACAAGAACGTGTCGCGTGCCGTGGGTCAAAACAGTCTAACTCCCTTGGGCAAACAAAACTCACTAACACCCTATGGAAACAACAACTTGAACTTTCGACTCGCAAGTGATCAGTTCGTGCGCCTTAAAACCGTGGCAAATTTGTGTGCCAGCCGCGTCAAGCACACATTGTTTCTATATAATTTTTTCTATTTTTGAGGTATAACAAAACACTTAATTACTGGCCCCACAGGAAACAGTTAGTAAACTTTGTTTTCCCTCGATCCTCGATGTTCCCCTTTGCGAACACTGAGTGTCTTGGGGAAACAAAACTCACTGTTACTTGGGGTCAGCATTAAGAACAGAACAGGAAAACGCATGCGAGCAAGTCATACTTCTGATTTGTTGAGAAAGTGACGCAGCGTCCATTCGGTTCTGGTCGATTTAAGTTTTTTTTTTTTGCAATAAGAAAATAAAGATTAAAACATGTTATTCCGGGAATAAAAGATTTACATTACGTCTTCAAGCACAGATAACGTTTTTCTCTTTTCAACAGGAATTCATGACATGGAAGATCTTGGCTTGGAGATAGATTTAAAAAGCGTTGAAACCAATATGGTGTTCTTCAATATCAATCACCCCAAAGTCTCACGCGATGAACTAGTGAAACGTATGCTGGATATCACAGACAGTGAGCCTGTTGAAACAAGAGTGGCTGTGAGAAGTTTCGCTGCTCTAGAGAAAAATCGAATAAGACTTGTGCTTCACCACCAAGTGTCTGAAGATGATGTTTATAAGACGTTACAAAAAATTCGATTTATTCTATCTTCTTAAACTTTCCAGGCCATGATTTATAGAAAGAAACATAGAATGCACGATCACTGCAACAAACCGTTGAGAAAAGCCGGATCTGGGTTTCCAAGTGGAATAAAAGCAAAAGTGGAATATAATAGTGCCCAATATTTGGCTTTGCAAAACAAAGCTTCTTCAGGGGCTGGCACTATGAATTATTACAACCGTAAAACCGTTATACAAGTGGTTTGAAAAAACTAAAGAATAACAATAACAATAAATATGATTGGTGAAGGGTTTGACGGGTGATAAACTAAACTGACTAGTGATGAGAAAGTTAATGAAGTTCGTCGCGTCTGTTGATTCCAAGTGGTTCTAACGTCTTTACTTTGTCTATGAGAAATGCTTCACGCGCTTTTCGTACAGAGTCTCTGCTATTACGTATTAATTTCAGTGGTATAAGTTGCATATCCTTAGTAGAGTGTCCGGGTAGATTGAAGTGTTCTGATATAGGAGTAGGGCAGCTGAGGTGATGCGGATTCTCTACATAGCGGCGATGTTCACCAAAGCGTTCATTTAGTTTACGTTTTGTTTCTCCGATGTATTGACACGGTATATTACGTTTAAAACAATTTTTACATTGGATCATATAGATCAGGTTTTTATAATTACATGTTATGTGATTATTGAGTGTCGTAAAACAAAAATGAAACTGCAATTATAGCAGTTTTCAATTGAGTGTCGTAAAACCAAAACCAAAGTAATTACTCTGACCAATCACAGCAGTCGTAAACAATCCAATGAACCAATTACATGTCGGCGGCGCCAAGCGCGGGAAAACGCGTGCGAGCAAGTCACGATTGGTTTTGGTTTTACTTCTGATTGGTCGAGAAAGTTGCGCGAGATTTTTTGGCCAATCAGAAAGCATAGCAATGCAAAACCAAAGCTATTGTGTAATTACTTTCGACACTCAATTGAAAACTGCTCTATTCTGACTAATCACACAGATGTACAGAAGCGAATGAACCAATCAGAACTCAAAATAAACGCATGTGCCCAGCACCAAGCGCGGGAAAGTTCGCCAATCATAAAGCATTGCAGTTGAGGGGGGGGGGGGGGGGGGGAAGTTGGACAGGAGGGTGAAGGGGGGCAAAAGCCTCCAAAGGTTTGGAGGAAATCGGCAGGCGTAGAGAGCCTGTTCACAGGTATAGATAATGCTTAATGCCTTCACTTGCCAGTCATCAAATCTCATTTACTGTATCTACTGTCGTCGCTGCTCTGCAATTTACATAGGTGAAACTGGACGTGCTCTTAGGGAACGCTTTGGCGAACACCTCCGCAGCATTGAAATAAAAATTTGCCTGGTTTCCCCCGGCGTCGAAGAACATTTCAATGCAAACGGCCACTCTCTGCATGAAGCAGAAGTGCGTGGCGTGAAGCTCTGCGGCGCAAGCAAACAAAGAAAGAGAATGAGATGCGGCTAATTTTCAAGCATGGCACGAGTCAGCCGCGGGCCTTAATTTTGATTTTCGGGTACATTTAAGGCGCGCGCACTGTTCAAATGGCGTGTGATACAAAAACAGAACCGTCAACCATTTAAAATCGAGATTTCACTGAAGAAGTGCTAAGTCTAAAACATTTCCAACTTTTGACACTTTAAACATTAACATTTTCCATCATTTGTGTCACAAGAGCCACGCAGTTTTTTTAACATTTTTGTTCAACTATTTTGCCAAGATAATGCTCAGTTAGTTAATTCTTTACTCTTTTTATAGAGCAATTTTCAAAAATAATACGACTTTTTTAATCATTTTCACAAACATGTTTCGACGGTACATCCGTCATCGTCAGTGTGACGGTTATGAAAGTTTACAGTGATTTAAAACGTGCCTGTTGCAAATCATACGTTGAATTGCGTTTGAAAACAATACGCTACTTAACAATACGCTAGATAAATTTCGAAGTTAACGGAATTAAAAGAATGCGCGTGCGCGTGCAACTATAGGGAAAGCGTCAAATTGATATGTTTGACCTGTTGATTAAGGTCGGGCTTTTCCCACTTGATGTACATAGACTCCTTAAGCTTAACTTGGTATTTGGTCGGCGCAGAGTCTAAGATCTTGAAACAGTCTAAGTTACAAGAAGTACGGCACGACTCTGAAGCCTGCAAATGCTTATAAACGTGAGAAGATCTGTCCGATGACAAGTGCTCATGCACGCGCGTGGAGAAATGTCGGCTTGTTTCGCCAACGTAACAAGCATTACAGCTTGCACAAGAAAATTTGTAAACGATGCGCGTACGGAGCCTGTCAGGAAGATGATCTTTCACGTTGAACAAGTTCTTAATTTTATAGGTAGAAAAAACAAATTTTATGTCAATGGGTTTACAGAATCGATCGATTTTATAGAGCAGTTTCAGTTGAGTGTCATAAAACCAAAACCAAAGTAGTTACACTGACTACATACTATACATATACTTGTTGAAATCCAATAAAAAAGGCTATTAATTTTCATTTATTCAGCGAAATGTTGTCAGAAGCTAAAAATGAATAAAATCTTTCGATGTTGTAGAAATTAATCGGAATTTCAGTGGAAATCCACAAGGTGACTCTTATTTCCACTGCTTCAGAATCAAATTGGAATTTGAAAATGTTTATTAAAGTGGACCGCATGAACTTAAAGGGGAGTTTCATGGTTTGGCGCATGTGCAAGCGATGACGTAACCCATTTAATTTCATTGTTTAGACCAATCGGAATTGAAGCGAGTGAATAACTGGCGGGAAATTTGCCCGTGAAAATGTTGCGGTCATGATTGTACATACCCATGTGCGCCATGAAAGCCACCAGGTCAAAGGTTTTATTCATTGTTGACTTTGTCGGTGTAATCCGACGTTAAAATTTCCTGTGAATTTTGGTCATCCTTCGCTTTGTTTGGACTACTGAATTATAGTACGTAAGTAAATGCGAGTGTTTTTTTAACCGATAAAATTGGTAAGAAATCGAATAAAGCATTTTAATCTGTGCACATGCGCCGAACCGTGAAACTATCATCTTAGGTCGTGTTCTATTGGAAACAAACGGTTTCAACCTAAACCGGTTTTGGTTGATTTGGTTGAGGTGTCCCAATAGAAAACTTTTCAACATTTTCAGGGGCGGATCCAGGATTTTGAAATGGGGGGTGAAATTTTAATCAAAAAAGATATCAGAGAAATAAAATATTATTTATTTGAGAAATACTTTAGAAAAAAGAAAGAAAGGGTCTCAGAAAAGGGGGGTGAAAATTCACCCCCGGATCCGCCCCTGATTTTTGGTTTCAACCATTTCAACCAGGTTCAGAGCTGGATGAAATGGTTGATCAACCAAATCAACTGAAAACGGTTTTTTCCCAATAGAACACGAGTAAAGTCCAACCAACCGAAAATGGTTTATCCCAATAGAACACAACCTTAAGTTGGCCGTCACTGCAAGCATGTAGGCATTATCAAACTTGCCCGCTTGTGTTTAAATGCTTACATGGATTGGCTCTAGCGTACCTGCTTAATGAATTTGGCCATGCCTTTTGTGTTCACTCGTATAATACTCGAAATAGAGATTTACTCTGCCCACCCATTTGCTAAACCACAAACATATCAAGGATCTTTTAGGATAAACGGGGCTAGAGTATGGAATATGCTGCCGTCCGACCTTCAGGACCTTCGGAAGTCTAGGAAGAGATAGGAATGTAACTGAACTCGGAAGGTTTAAAAGAAAACTTAAGACGCACTTCTAACACGCCCAACAAATATTGAATAAGTTATTTCTATATGTAGTCATATCTATTTGTATTAGTCATTGCAATCTGTAATTTTATTTAGCTTTGTCTCAGACTCTGTATATTGTAATACGGGCTCCACTTAACCAGTCGGTTGTATTTGATCCAATTTCACAGTTGATTTAAGAAGAGAGACCCTGGGGACGACATGCAGTGAGATGCAAATATTAAAGTGGGCCGGGTATTCTGCAATTTATTTAGCCCTCTTCTGTTTCAAGGTGTCTAAATTATACCCTTGATTTAACCATACTCAAAGCAGAATTGAAAAACCGAAAAGTTCGCAAACCCACGAAGACACTTTGCCAGCATGTGCACAACTGGGGAACGCGATTTGAACGAGAAGCCAAGTGAAGGATCACGTGTGATTGATTTGAGAAGTGACACTGTTACTAAACCCACCGAGGAAATGAGAGCTGCAATGGCTGCAGCTGAAGTTGGAGATGATTGTTACGGAGAGGATCCTACAGTAAATGGTTAGGATAATTAAGTGAAAGAGATATAAATCCACATGCACACAAAAGTGATACCGAGTGATATTAACCCGTTCAGCCCCGATATTAACATTAAAATTCTCCTTTCTGTTATCCACATATTTCCCTTAGTAGTACAGTTGTCTCAACAGAAAGACAATTTATCCGTCAATGATCATTATTATACATTGGTCACTAGCTCGATTTTGACTGGCTATAAGCACGCAGCTAATTATTGCTTGCTGTTTCTGTTACGTCATACCCACAGACAATGAATTTTATATATGAAGAAGTGACGTCATACCTACTGACAATAGTTTGTCTGCTGTGCATTTATCACTTTTTTGTGCGTGCTCTTGTCTTTACAAGTGCAGCTCAGGAATATGCATAATAAAACAATTATTGGATTTGGTTTTCGCATGATAGCAATAATTATCAAGGCCTCAGTTTGTGTTATCCACCTCAGCCTTCGGCTGATAACACAAACTTTGGCCTTGATAATTATCGCTATCATGCTCAACCTCATCCAATAATTGTTAATTTTCAATATTCTGATTCTGAAATTAAAATTATTAGAGTGGTTTCACATATAAACCCGTAAAATAGTAATTTAAGACAAATAGACACCTTTTATAGACGTTCCATTGTTTTCTTTTGACTATTAGACAATGACTGTTCGATTTTGTTTAACTATAAAATCACTCTAGTAGAATTTTAGAAATTGTTATATGTATCATATATATTTAACAAATAAATTTTAGTTCGCCATTATATGTCCTCTGATAAATTAAATGGGTTGATTCATAGCATGGTCAATGAGGGTATCAATATGTAATTAGTAAAAAGGTATCATTATGCAAGGATAACAGTCATTAGATTATGGAACCCGAGTGTTGAGGAAGCCAAAAATTGATCCAGGAACCTGTAACTTGTAAAACCCAGTCAAATTAATCCACAGAAAAATTTACAGACAGAAGTGTATGGAAAACAAGAAAAATTAATTTATTTATTACAATTCATGGCAAAAAAAATAGAAATGATTACAAAAAAAATACAAAAATACATACAAAAATACATTACAAAAAAACATATATTAATTGCAAATTGCACACTTTCTAACACAGTTTAAAACATCTCTCAAATTTCATGAGTAAATTCTTCCTAAATCGTAAGTTTTTCAATTCACAAATATAATATAAATGTGTGAAGTCCTCTATTGAAATAATTATGTGATCAAGAAATTTTATTTCCAACCGTGGTTATAGAATACTGTGTTGAGTACTAATTCTAATCAGCTCTGCAGGCTAAAGCAGCAGAATTAACTGGTAAAGATGCTGCCCTCTTTGTAGCTAGTGGAACCATGGGGAATTTGGTGTCAGGTATGTTAACCATGTTTTGATTTAAATTAGTTGATCTATGAATACATCTTCAAAAGCAGAATTGTCCAAGATACAACAGAATTAAAAAAGTTATATGACTTCCCCCATTGATCATCCCCAATCCGCAACATCAGGGTAACTGTTAATAACTAATATTAATAATTAATAAAGAACCATTTTAAATTCAGTTACAGATTTTTTCCCCATTCTCAAAACCCAGTCATTCCAGTTACAGGGTAGGGCCATTACAAAACATGAACAGATGTACTGCACTCCTAATAAATTGGTAGCACGACACTTCACTCCACACTGTATCTCTCCACCCAGGTGTATAAATAGGTACCAGTGACAAAATGCTGGGGGTAACCCTCTGATGGAGTAGCATCCCATCCAGGGGGGAGTAGTAATAGTACTCTCAGTCACTTCATAGTATATAAACCAGGTCACCCTGTGATGGACTAGCATCCCATCCAGGGAGGAGTAGCAATACAGATACTCCTGATTGCTTCATGCTACAGAAAACAGGTTAAGCTCCAGCCAAGTGGGTTACCTGTGGCACATGTACAACTTTACCTTACACACATCGAGAAAAGCATGCGTCCCTACTGTGTGCCTTGCTGCTTCAATCTAATCTCACTAAATTGTTTCACACAGAAGGGATTCTCTCATGGGATCCAAACCAAGGGACCTGAAAAGGGGAGGGGTGTTAACAGTATTCTGTGTACTTCATTCTATGAAAGCTGAAGTAAAACACTGGCCTCATTGGGGCCCAGAGGGTCTAAAACAGATCATAACTTTTGTTAATCTTTATTTGTTAGTGATGGCACACTGTTCTTGTCGAGGAGATGAGCTATTTGTAGCTGACCTGGCCCACATTACTATTTATGAACAAGGCGGCGTGGCACAGGTCATAATTTGCTATTTTGTTGTAAAATACATCTTGTAATGCTAGAGAAGTACACGTACTGTATGGTCATGTTGTTTTATTTGTAGTGTAATAAAATCAGGAAAACAGAAAACTTCAGGACCTTGTGAATGATTTTGATGACCTCAAGTGTTGATTTGTTTTTACCCTGGTGAAATACATGTAATCGTCAAAATAAGCCTAAAATAACAAAGCTGACCTAAGGTCACAAAAGTGGTTGAAGACTTTAGGGTAAAAAATGACCAGGCCCAATCACACTGCATTGTTTTCGTTTATGTATGGCTGCTCTTGAAAGACAAAGTAAAATCGTGGTTCATGGTGGATTAAACCAGGGCTGTGCTCTAGCAGTGTCCAGTTGCCTGACTAACTTTTGACTTTGGCAACAAGAAAAACTGAGTTTTTACACATAGCTTAACTGCTGGGCACCCTAAATATAGTTGGACTCCCTTTGAGCTTCCTTTGATAACTGTTAGAACACAGTCTTGTTAACACTTGATTCTCATTTCATGGATAATCATTTTAGATCAAAGGGCTCTGAGACCCATCTCGTTAATATGAAACAAATGCAAGGTAGAAATAATTTTAGAGGCCACAAGAAACCAAACTTACCGGTAAGCAGCTACTACTTATCTTACAACAATTAAAGACAAAGAAACTGCCCCTATTATTTTTCGAGCTAGTAAACAAATGACGGCATAACTAACATGCTAAAGATGTAAGAGCTACTGAAGGTCTGGTACACAACAGCACGAAACCCACAGGAGTCATTGCTACATAGTCCCTAATAGTGCCAATGTCTTTGAATCCAGTCGCTGAAATGGCTTGTTTGAAGTGCTTGGTTTGTCATTCAATTCACGGCAAATACAACTTGTAAATGAATGCAATTATAAAGTGAATTCCACCAAATAGAAAACTTTCTACATTTTCACGAAATGATAAATAAAACTCTCGTTAGCAAAGTCAGCAAAATCATGAGTTCTCTTGCATACTATTGCATAATGAAACCGTATCAGCACATCAAAGCATGTATAGCTAAATCTAACAATGGCAATGATTCAGTATTCCAAAATAGAACAACACCCAATGTCCATGCTATATCATGGCAAACAAAATCTTTGGAGAAGAAATATACGCTCAGAGCCAGAAAGACTTGTACTGACTCAAGAATACAATAAATACTATAAAATCGCTGTATTCTCAATTCTTAGAAAAACAAATAACCAACAAAAAATACAACTTAAGGGGCATGGAGTGACTAATTTGCATATCTGCACCCGTATACTAGATCTTGTTCCACTTGCGCATGAACAAGTTAAAACCACAACTCACGGCTAGCCACCAAGTCGCGGTTCACAAGAAAAAAGTAGCCCTTTCACATTTTACGAGAAAAAATAAAGGCCATGCATTCACAAAATTTGTGTGAAAATACCCCTTTACCACTCTCGGTTATAACTTCCTAACTGAAACACTTGATTCAGTCAAATGATTAATTAATTCATTTGTTTTTGTTTATTGGTTTATGGATTTATCAAGCCCTCTTACCCATCCCATCTTATCCATCTGTCCTACTGTATTGCGTTCATGGGCCAAAAAATGCCGATGTTTAGTTGTCAGCTTTTGTGAAATTTAGTTGTGCAGTCATTAATGTTATGATATTTTATCTCATTTATGTTTTTACAGATAGCTGGGGTACACCCACGCCAGTTGCAAACAAACCCTGATGGGACGTTAGACTTATTAGATCTAGAGAGCAAAATCCGTTCCAAAGACGACGCTAATGTTCCAATCAGTCGCTTGATTTGCATTGAGCAGACACACAAATCACACAATGGGATCGGAGGGAGAGTGTTGTCATTGGAATACCTGCAAAAGGTACTTTAGGTGCTCATGGTAATAAAGTTAAAGGGTTCTCGCAAACTTTTTCATCAGCCAAGAGGCTTCTTAACCTTGTGTTCACATCACAGGATTTCATCGAAGTCCTAGAACTACATGACATGACTCCAAGTCTGGCTATGTCAGGATTGAAAGGAATAAAGGACAAGAATAAAACCACCATGTTCTCAGTTGGACCTATGATTAGTCTCTGGGGTTAGATACTGCATGTCTTAACACTTTGATTGCTAACATTACCAAAGTTTAAAATTGAAAAAATGTGGCAACCATCAAGTACGTGATATGAACTTACCAGTATCATAAATTTGTGTAAATTGGTTCCAAAATTGTAATTCTACTGCACGGTGGCCAATTGATTTATCAAACCTACCTTTGCAAGTGGATTTGTTGGTCCAGGATTTTTTTCAGGTTCCTCAGTTTTTCTCTGTTCCCTCCTTCCTCCCTTCTTTCAAATTTCAATCACTATTGAAGACATCTATGAAAACTGGTGATGGGTGACATACAAGTATTAGCTCTCTCTTGGGGGGTGGGGAAAGGGCTAATGTAACAGTCTTTCCTCCTTGACACCCCCCCCCCCCCACCCCTCCCTTCCCCCTTCTCCCCCTCACCCCCCGAGAGGAAGCTTGCTTGCAGGCTATGACTTTCTTCATTAAATATCATTGTGAATAAAATTTATTTTCAGGTAAAAGAACTGTCCACAAAACATGGATTGAAGGTGCACATGGATGGCGCAAGACTATTCAATGCTGTTACAGCTCTTGGTGTTCCTGTGGCACAGATCACCCAACATGTTGATTCAGTCACTTTCTGTCTTTCAAAGGTGATGGTGTTGGTCTCTTTACCAAGGTTATAGGGAGAGTCGAAAAGAGATTAAGCATTGCATAATTTTTCATCATCATCATCCTTTGGCTGGGAGTGCAACCCGAAACTCGCAGAACAATGTCACTTCACGCATCATGATCGTGCATTGCCAAATCATAGCTCTTACTTTGTGCAGAGGACACAAATGACGTAAAACAAAAGGAAACTGAATGCTTAATCAAAATTCTGTTAACCCAAAAACAATGACCGAAAACAATGTTTCCTGTTGTTTTACGTCATCTGTGCGGTACACAAAGTAAGACCCCAAATCATCCAGAGTCACTGGAGAATACTTCTGGGAATGTCATCCTCCTTGAGCGGACAGTTCCATCAGGTCTCCATAGGAGGAAGGAGGGGGGGGGATGATTTCTTCTTCAGCTCTGTAGCTGAATGGCAAACGGCAGTAATGGTTATAGCCGCCGCCATTTTCTGTGCAACAAGACCTGCTTTCATACACCTTACGACATAAACAGCAGACAAGAATCTCGCATTTCCCTTTTGTGGTATACGCAATGCTAAATCTCTCATTCGGAAACAACATTTGTTGATGTTTGTCATTATTTTGCACAATCTCTCATAACTGTAATATCAGTTAATAACCAGAACTTTTTTAAACTCCTGTTCATAATGAAATGTAATCATGACAAGTCGTCTGTTTCAGGCAGATGTCGACTGTCTGGGAAAAGTTCTTTCAATTTCAATGACAAGCTTATATGATAAATTTTCCTGCAGGCTCTCGGTGCTCCAGTTGGTTCTATAGTTGCTGGAGACAAAGATTTCATATCAAGGTAAATGGTTGGCCCAAAATATTTAAAGTGCTACTGCAATGAAAATTTTTGTTTTTCCTTTCAACATTTTTTTACTTCAATTCATTCAGTGGGTTCATAATAAACACTTAATGACTGGTCCCAGGGGAAACAGTGAATTTTGTTTCCCTCGATTCCTCTCGGGAAACATCGAGATTCGAGGGAAACAAATTGACTGTTTCCCAAGGGATCAGTTTAAAAGTGATTAGTCGTGCACAACACAAAAAACACAACACAGTTTGAAAATCACACCAAGCGCTCGAGGTAAACCCCCAAGCTGCTGTAATAATTTAAGCCATTTAGCCACAGATATTTAGCCCCCAACTTAAAGTAAACATGCTTTTAGGACAAGGAAATGCATATACTCCAGTTTCCTTTTGTGCAACACAGTTTTATTTGGGTGCTAAATGACCATTTACCTCCCACTCATGTTGTTTTTAAAACAGGTGTCGGCGTCACAGGAAGGTGCTTGGAGGTGGCATGAGGCAGGCAGGTGTGTTAGCTGCAGCAGGAATATATGCATTGGACAACATAGCACCCAAACTACACCTGGACCACGCTAATGCACAGATTCTGGCAAAAGGTTAGTATTTATCATACTATTTGCTACTATAAAGTATAGCACTACAAAACCAAACACTAATTAAACTATTTACTTTTGGCACTCAATTCACTCCTCCATGAACTTTGGGAAGCCCGAGTACCAGCTTTTCCATTGAGATTTTTGTGATTGGTTAATTGTTTCCTTTCAGTGGCAACCACCAACTTGTCATAACTAACGCTAGTTACCCAAACCATCTGGGAGTACTCTGTATATTTTTCGTTGGGGTGTGCCACTGGACTCTGAAACCCTTGCCCTATACTAGACAAGAAACCAAAAATCCTTACCCTATTCTTGGTTTTCACGTAACATCATCAAATTCGAAAATCATAAATCGCAATGCCTTCTGAGTTTATATATCCACCAGGTTGAAGATGACAAAAATAAATCTTTTCACAAGTTTCCAACCCGGTAGCGTCTTTCCTTTTAAAAATACAGCATTTTGAATTTCTGACTTTTTACCCTACTTGACACCACCATGGCGTCAGTGACAAAGCTTTTTCCTATGTAAGAAAGGCCTCTCCTCGTGATTTTTAGCACTTTGGACAGTTAAAGTATTGAATAGTAGTTCATGAGAGAAAAGAAATTGCTTTCAGAGCGAAAGTGAAGTCCAGATGTTTTTATTGATTTCCGGCAGCCATCTTCATGATGGCGTTTCCATACAAACTCTGTAAATTTGAGTCAAATGCTTCGGCGAATAATTCAACAACAGGATACTGCACAGAGTTGTTAATTTGTTACTCTTTTATAACATTACAAATTCTTGGCTTCTTTCACTAAATTGTGAAAACCAAGAATACCAGACTTGCAACTTTTAGAACTGTATCACCATTAGTGTTTTTAATGGAAAACCATCTGTCAACAATGTTGCTGTGATTATTTTATTTCCATTTAGGTAAGGCTTTTCCTCTTCTGAGTTTCAGTTCCTATTGTAGACTTAATTCTTCATACGATTCCCAATTCTAGACCAAAACTCTGATTTCTATACCCTATCCCAGATAAAAGTGGTTGAAAACCATACCCTTCACAGTGGCACATACCCATGCAGGCATGTAGATAATAGCTGGGAACCGAGGAAATTACCCGGCCGTGAACTTCATTTTTCCGGGTGTAAAAGCCAAGTGCAGCTTTAAAAGGACTGTTTGTCTCTTTTTTACCCCCGTCAGTTCTATATTCCCACTTGTTAAAAACTGAATCTACATCCCTGCCCATGTAGCTTACAATTATATGAGTACCCCCTCCACCACCCCCTGGGTCTAAACATCAGTCATTCTTAACAACCTTTTCTTAGTTTGGTGATTTCACTGTACAAGTTTGTTCCAGCCATATGTATTATGCTGTACAATGTGGATCTATATATTGGGTCTGTGAAATGCTTAAGTGTGACTATTCAAATGTTCAAATGAAAGCAACTGAGCAGTACTTTCCTGTGATGCTGTCTATTATGCTGTACAAGGTAGTTCAAACTTTTGGGTCTGTAGCTGAAATCCTTAAAAAATGCAGGCATTCGGTTCTGGTCAATTTGTTTTGTTTTTTTTTTGCAATATGAAAGTAAAGATTAAAACATGTTATTCCAGGAATTAAAGATTTACATTGTCTTTTCTTTTCAACAGGAATTCATGACATGGAAGATCTTGGCTTGGAGATTGATTTAAAAAGCGTGGAAACCAACATGGTGTATTTTAATATCAATCACCCCAAAGTCTCACGCGATGAACTAGTGAAGCGTATGCTGGATATCACAGACAGTGAGCCTGTTGAAACGAGAGTGGTTGTGAGAATTTTAGCTGCTCCAGGGAAAAATCGAATAAGACTTGTGCTTCACCACCAAGTTTATGAAGATGATGTTCATAAGACGTTACAAAAAATTAGGTTCATTCTATCTTGCTAACAATTTTCAATTGGGTATTGCAAAACCCAAACCAACTGTTGTCACTCTGGCCAATCACAGACAAACCAATGAACCAATCAGAACGGGAAGCAAATGCGGTACTCGTAGCTGGTGCCAAGCCCTGGAAAATGCGTGCAAGCACCTGGCCATAATCATGAAAACACCGTTTTTCAGCCAGAACAGTGTCCCCTTTTAAGTATTAAAATACTTAGTTAATTCTTCACATTGTACCAAATTGTAATTCAGGATGTGTGTTCCTTGAAATTCACTTACAGTGTATTTATTCAGTTAAATATTTAATTTTTTTTATTATTATTGGGAGCCTAAAGGCTTAAAAATTAATACCTAGCTGTAATACATATATGTACACAACTATTACCTGAATAAACTTTTTCAATTTATGCATCACCATACTCCCTAACTGGAAGGCTTGTTCACAAGCTACCCAAGATTGCCAAGGAAGATATAAAGTTGTTTCAGTTACAGACCAACACCTTTACTGTAACTTCAAAGTCAAATATGGAGAAATGGAATGGAATTCTAACATTTGAGTCTGTCAACAAAATCCTATACACCTTATTCCAAAATGGCGGCCAATTTATTCTTTTATATGCATGTTAATTAGCCCTCTTGGCCTCATTTTCGCTTGAAAATTCTTTTGTATTTTGCACATGCTGACGAGGCCAAGGGGATAATTTACACCAATATAAAAGAATAATAAAATGACCACCATTTTGGAATAAGGTGTATGGTGTGACCAATCAAATGAAACCTCTTGTGCAGTTCTTTTGCAAGGTACTATTTGAATTCTTGAGTTTTGCTTTTTGGCACTCTTGGGAGTTTTAAGGGTTAAGCTTGTTTAATGAAGGAAAACATGATAGCCAATTTGTAACCCCCTCTCCTCCCCCAATGACTTAAATTGTCAGAAAAGTATACATACAGGAGACAAAACAAGGACATTCTTAATCAGAATAAACTGTTTTATTACTCAGCAACAATTCATTTTTTCTTGTGAAGAGGTGTCATCTGATCTTCTGATTAACATTGTATCAATAAATGAGCCACCATGAAAAAAGAAAGAAAGAGAAACATTAAAAATTGCTGCCATCTGCCAAGCTTTTAATAAAACACCCCTCAAGCTATGAAAACGGGTTTACAAGTTTATGAGTAAAAAGAAACAGAAATTCGCCAACACCAGGTTAGTTTATGAAGTCCAGAGATGCTTGGGAAACTTAGAACTCAGTGAAATGCGAGACAAATTTCTCCTGGTAAATTGTACTTGTCCAATGGGACAAGTGCTTTTGGAAATCCACTTGTCCAAGATCAAGAAGTAGTCGGCTCAGACGAGTGGAAGATTTTTACCCTGCTGTCAATGAAATCCTATGGTGTGACCATTCAAATGAAACCTCTTCGGCAGTTCTTTAGCATGGTACCATTTGTTTTTCAAAGTTTTAGAAATTGAAATTTGGATTTCTCTTGAATTTTGATTTTTGGTACTCTTGGGAGTTAATTGGTTATACAGCAAATTCTCCAAGGCTACACCCTTGCAACCAGCTCAATCTGTTTGCCTTACAGTAAGCGGCTTTTGGGGTGTGCAAGCATGAAGTTCAAGCAACGAGTGCTGAGTACAAGGCATGTGAGGGGAGAGAAGGAAAAAAAATGCCTGCCTCATGCTATGTGTTCTTTGCTTGCACTCCCCAAAAGCACCTGTTGTGCAGGCTAGTTAAAGGCCCAGTATCACCCAAAATGTATTGCATGCCTGATGCCTCAATAATTGATTAAATGCAGTCAAAAATACTTACCTAATCTTCATCCTCTTCCTCACCATCAGAGCCACCAGCCTGGCCCTTCCTCATGTTCTTTCTCTTCACACGACCTGGCCGCCCTCCGCCATAGGGCGAGTTCAGGGAGAAGTCAATGTGCTTTTGAGAGTCCAGACGCACAATGTACGATGGGACGTTCACCAGCTGTTTGCGTACACTGATAATAAAAAACGTTTTCAGATACCCTTGAGTTTTGTGTGGCAGAGAATAAAGCAACATCAAAAGTGCATTCACCTCATGAAATTTTGGGCCATTAACAAGGACTGCAGTATAATCAGGGTTCTCCCTAAATTTCAGCTCAGCAGGTAAGGGATTTTTGCTAAGCAGTAAAGGAAAAACTGTGTGTCTTAAAATTTTTCCGGGGACAAGCGGTTACAGGCGGTAATTAGTGCTGCTTCAAGCGGTAAATTTTACCGGTTACCGCCTCATAAGGAGAACCCTGTATAATTATCGAGGGATACAACAAAGAAGGAATCACTAGTGTTATAGACAATACCGCAAGAAAAAGCATTCAAATTCACACGTTCTTGAAACGGTGTAATGCTTTTTCATACAAGGTCCAGAGATTCTGTGGTCTATTTTACAGCGAGCGAAATTAAACTAGTGATGCATCTGGCATGACACGTCCACCGTTAAAAATGCAGTATGAAAACAACAGTATATTTTTAAACAGTTGTTTTCATCCCGCTTTTGTGAACATTGGTTAGACCATTTTCTTGACACTAAAAGTCATTAAAGACAACAATAACAGACAACAGTGAGCTAGCTCATACATACTAATGAGCACTGCTACAAGCACGCTTTTGAAGCGTGTTAGTTTAACACACACGTTAACGCATTTCTAACTAACACATTTGAAGCGTGTTTTTGTGGTCGCTTATTTCCGAGTTGCACTGTAATATATTTCATCAGGAAGGAATCACCTAACATGAACTTCAAAGCATGGAAGTTCTAAACTGAACAAAACTTTTAAATTTTATTTTTGAATAACACTACCACCACAAACTACTGTTTAAAGGGAAACTCCACTGTTATAACAAATTGATGTTAAATTTTTGGAAATAAAGTCTAAATTAAAAAATTTTAAAAAGCAGGTGCAAATATAATTTTAGTGTACAAAAAAATGGATATGAATATGGCCTATTTTCGCCTTTAAATTTCCCGCGCGCCACCATTTTGAATGTTTATGACGTGTTACGGTTGTATTATTGTTGCATACAAAAGAACTTCGATTCTTAACAATAGCGGCAACCGTTACATGTCATAAATATTCAAAATGGCGGCGCGGGGGAAATTTGAAAGCGAAAATAGACGATATTTATATCAATTTTATTTGTATACCAAAATTATATTTGCACCTGCTTTTTAAAAATTTTTAATTTCAACTTTATTTCCAACAATTTAACGTCAATTTGTTCTGACAATGGAGGTTCCCTTTAAGAGCTTGACAGGCAAAAGTTGTTGTCATCCTGACCTTGGTTACCAACATAACCCATGCTTTTCAAAGCGTAATTGCAACTTTTATCTTGGCTAACTTTAAAAGATCCTATGGTAAGTGCACACTACTGCCAGTGTTTCAATGTCATTGAGATTGATGTGACCTAGGAGATAACTCTGGTATCGGTCGCCAATTACTCACTTTAAGTCTATAAGTTCTTCACTCAATTTTATACGTCATTTATTTACCCTTCTAAACTTCTACTATCAGTGAAGCCTCTAATCGAACGCATAAATCTAAGATCGAAGGCTTACCGTATATGCCGTTGCCTGATCAGTACTCGAGCATGGTGGATGCTCTTGGCCAAACCAAGCTTAAACACTTGCGTTTGAAGGCGCCTCTCCAAGAAATCTTCAATCCGCAAACCCAACACGTAATCGAGCTTCATTCGGCTCTCATCGAGCACGCCAATACGTACAAGACGACGCAAAAGGGCATTGCCCTCGAACAATCTTCGTTGGTCCTTCTCCTCTAGCGTGAGCAACTCTCGGGCAGCTTTACGAATCTTCGCCAAGGTGTACTTTACACGCCAAACTTCGCGTTTGTTGCGTAGCCCATACTCTCCAATAATCTTTAACTCTTGATTCAGGCGTTCTTTCTCGAAGGGACGCCTAGGAGTCGTGCAGCTTTTACTACACACAATCTTCGGCATCTTGCTGAAGAGAAAATGGCGATGAAAAGGAAAGAGAAGAGCGGCCGCAAAGCATTTCACCACGTGGAGCAGCAATGATGTATTGCCCACACCCCCCTCTAGTGAAAAAACCACAGGATTACCATCCTCACTTTTGAACAGGTTGAGAATCTGGTTTCTCTATGGCAAATCCTTAACCCCGACTTCTGTCTGTGATTTTAGCTTCTTTCTTCACTTGCTTGCTTGCTTGCATCGAAATTCTCTGAGCGCAATACAAGCTACAACCTGAGGGACTCCGAGAACAAACTTAATGTTCGACTGCCACGCACAAATTATTTCAAAAATAGTTTTAGTTATAGTGGCGCCACCCTGTGGAATAGCTTGTCTTTATTGCGAGCCTAGGTGCGCGGAATCCCTCGGGTCGTTCAAACGCGCAATCAGCAAAGCTCTCTAAGGCACGGCATTCACAGAATGCAGCTTTATAATATAGTGTAGTCCATAGTTATAGTAAAAGTTGTGTAGTTATAGTTCTTTTCTGAAAATAGCTGATGAATTGCCCGTGGTTAAATAAAGTTTATTAATCTATCTATCTATCGTTTATCAGGCATATCATAATAGAATGCAGTTTTGAAATTTGATTTCTCCCTCTTTTAGGACAAAGCCCTCGGAACGAGGTTGACCGGCCTCGTTTTAAAGTCGAGACAAAAAAAAAAAAACTTTTGAATACCTGTTGCATGTCAGCAGGTGTCTACTTCACTATAACTGTCAATAAACTTGAAAAGATCTCGATAAATACAAAATGAATGTTTTCAAGAAGAACGGCACTTTATTTTCTTTTGTCTGAAAATGTCTCACATCAGATAACCAACACCTCAAGATTACGGCCATTCGTTGATGAAAATTAATTGATGTTGCGGAAAGCATTGTTGGCGAGCTATTGTGTTGTGGTGTTGGCATTGTTCGGTGTCTTTTGAATCTTTTGCACAGGATTACGTCACTTGGTGAACACAACTTCCTCAAAACCAAGAAATTGCTATGAAAATGGAAAAGGGAAGAAGCGATGCCTGGTCAGACTTTTCGAGCGAATATTCTGAGACCAACTCGATGTTTGGTCGTCGTGTTCATTGTGTTACTGGCGTATATGGTTGGACAAGGTGAGAGAAACAGTATTAGAGGGCTCCTGATTAGAGTTGTTGCCCTTTTATTTTCCCGGTGAAGGCTAAAAAGCAAAAATAATCTGAGTGGCGTTACAAAGAATATGATCAATTTGTCTTCGCTGTCGGATTTTATCAAATGAAAACTAGGCTAAATTATAGAATACCCCGCAACTTATTAGCATCTTATTGAATAACAATAGTGCCTATTGTTTCATGCTCATTTTTCCTGGGTTAGGGTTACGGCTAGGTCTAGGAGTTTGTTAGCAGTTGCGGGGTATTCTGCAATTGCTCCGAACACTATCCACTTAAAATGAATAGCAACACAGCGAAGTACTGTTCAGTAGCTTTTATTTGAATGGCGACAGGTAGCGTTTCATTATTGTTATGGAAGCCACTTCATTGAATCAGTATCACTTTTCTGGATTCTGAGATAAGCTTATCATTTGCCGTTCGAGTGGTGTTTTGTGCTTTTACTTCAGTAATAACTGTATTCACTATCAAACTAGTATTACTGAAGGCGAAGATTAGGGCTTTTAAAACTGGTTAAAATGAGAGGGAATAGATTAATGTCGCCGACTATCGAGCAAAAGTGTTGTTATCTTGCAAAGCATGATACTTGTTGTCTTGAGAGCGATTTTAGAATACCCGGCCACTTATTAACATATCCCTAAAGGTCTTTAAATGTTTTCTAGAACGGGGCATATGAAAACAAAAGAAACGATTAAGTATAATGCGATTCAAAGAAATGGCCGGGTATTCTACAGTTTAGTCTTGCAGTACCAAAAATATAGCGAGAAAGGAAAATCCCGCGTGAGTAAAAACTCAAAGAAGGATAGCTTGCATGCACTCTCCTGTTTTGAGCTTCGAGTGACAGATGCTAAAAAGGCCGGATGGGAGATGGGAGATACAAGTGCGCGCGAAACGCGAGGAAAGAGCGCAGTGCGCGACGGGAAGGGAAAAGCCTCTTTTCGCGCTCCGCGCGCTCTCGATTCCTCTCCCCCTCCCCCCCCCCCCCCCCCCCCCCCCAACATCACTCCTTAACCCTTTCACTCCCAGAGTCAATTATGGAGACATGTTGTGTAGTTCTAACTTTTGAGTCTGTGGACGAAATCCTATGGTGTGACCATTCAAATGAAAACTCTTCAGCAATACTTTTGCATGGTACCATTTGTTCTAACTTTTGAGTCTGTGGATGAAATCCTATGGTGTGACCATTCAAATGAAACCTCTTCAGCAGTACTTTTGCATGGTACCATTTGTTCTAACTTTTGAGTCTGTGGATGAAATCCTATGGTGTGACCATTCAAATGAAACCTCTTCAGCAGTACTTTTGCATGGTACCATTTGTTCTAACTTTTGAGTCTGTGGATGAAATCCTATGGTGTGACCATTCAAATGAAACCTCTTCAGCAGTACTTTTGCATGGTACCATTTGTTCTAACCTTTGAGTCTGTGGATGAAATCCTATGGTGTGACCATTCAAATGAAACCTTTTCGGCAGTACTTTTGCATGGTACCATTTGTTTTTCCAATATTTTACACAATGAAATTTTGGATTTTTCTTGAATTTTGATATTTGACACTCTTGGGAATAAAGGGTTAAAGCAGCCGCATGATTCTTTAATATTTATCTGAAAGTGACTATGAACTGGTAAAACTCCTACATTTCATCACAGGCTCAAAAGTTAGAAACACGTAAAGATACATAGGATATATGTCAAGTTGGTCACCTCTCCGTTTTTCAATTTGTTGCTGTTTTTTTTTTCTTTTAACAGGCCTTCTTTTAATGTTGAGAAGCTGTTCAGTCGGCGGTAAAGGAGCCAAACAAGTGTGTCTGCGAAATGAATTCTCGGATATTGTGCTTGTGATAGTATACAACTATCCCTTCTACTCAAGCATCCCAGCTCTAACTGCGTTGTACAAGAATGCATTTCCTAATATCATGTTTTGCGGACCGCAAAAGTCAAAGAACCACACTGTGGAGGCTCTTTACATCCACAAAGGTTACTTTGCCTACACGTGCATGTCAC
Source organism: Cladopsammia gracilis (assembly GCA_022457155.1). NCBI lineage: Eukaryota > Metazoa > Cnidaria > Anthozoa > Scleractinia > Dendrophylliidae > Cladopsammia > Cladopsammia gracilis. Next base: position 378,124 of record JAJGOT010000376.1, read on the forward strand.
GTGCTATGGAGAGACATCCGGGATACTCAGGGTATTTACTAATCAACGATGACGTAATGCTGAACTACTGGAATTTAGTAGGCTTGAGCCGAGATCGCATATGGGAAGGACCCAAGGGTCCCATGCGTTTTCATAACTACACCTTGCCTGAGAGATGGTTTTGGTGGAACAGCACTTGGGGAATAAAAACGTGCCAAAAGGCTTATAACGAGATCTGGGCCTTGCAGAAAATGAGGCCGGATGAATGGCTGCTACAAGCGATTGGCAATCGTACAAAAGAACACATAAACCTACCGAACATGATATGGAACATGAAAAAATCGATAGATCTTTTGCAGAGGAACGGAATTGGAAAATTTTATTGCTATCGTGGCCGTTCGGATGTGTTCTATATTCCTAGAAAATTCGCTGACTCATTTCAAACACTTTCTTACGTTTTCTTTAAGCACAGCTCGTTTCTGGAAATAGCCGTACCAACGATATGTCGGATGCTTGACTTAGTAGATAATTTTGAGTATATCCCTGGGGTATATTTGCCCGGAAAGGCCGGGGAACCCTTGGTTAGAAAGGCGGAGCACTTTTGGGAAGTATACGACAAGAAGCAAGCGTTTATTCATCCATTTAAACTGAATTATAAAGAGGATGGCGCTTTAAATTCCATACTACTGAGGAGCTGGATAACTGAATATAGCGATGGTCTGAGTAACTGTGAAAGAAATTAAATTTATTCTTTGAAAATTAATGTTGTTGTTAAAAAAAAAGCATTTCGTGATTGTTTCCTACCATGAACGTGGTGCTACCATTTAATGCCTCTTAGGGGATATACCTGGGGTGTGGTTTTTCCACCCAAATTTATAAATAGATCGTGGGTTTTTAACTTGACGCTTTCATCGATAGGGCACCTACAATAGTATTGGGACGAATTTGCATTTACGATGTTTTCCAATGCACGCGACAGAAACACGATACGCACAAACGATAAGTGTTCGTTTCTCGACCTCTACCCCCTTACAATGTTGAGCCCTTGTAATAAAAATGATTAATTTTGTGGATTTCAACATTGTCTTGGGGGAAGGGGTGGGGTTGCTAAGATGGGCTTGAAACGAGAAACATGGCTTCATTGGTCCGTCACACTAAATTAGTAATTAATAGGAGAACTTTTGCCCTTGATTGTAGGTTTTCTTCAGTTAATAAAGGCGAACTGATTCTTACGGCAAGGAGAAGAGCTTGAGACAGAAGTAAAATTAAAAAAACAGTGGAATATATTTGCCCGATTTTTTGGTTTGCAAAACAAAACCACCTTCGGGGGCTAAAAAACAAAAATGAATACAAATATAAAAGTACCGTGGCATATAAAACTTTTGAAATATGATATACAACAGAAAAACAGAAAATGATTGGTTAGAAAGAAGCTAAATGTCACTAATTAAGTTCATCACGTCTATTTATACCATGAGGATCAAGTGTCATTGCTTAATCTATAAGATGGGCCTCGCGTACCTTTCTGCATGACTGAGTCGCGATTGTTGTGGATGAGTTCCAAGGGAATGAGGAGCATGTCGTTGATAGAGTGGTCAAATTGGTTAAAATGTATTGAAACAGGAGTAGGATTGATAAGATGGTGGTGTTTGAGGATGGAGCGGTGATGTTCCCCAAAGCATTCATTCAGTTGGCATTTGGTTTCCCCAATGTACTGTTTTGCGCATTTCTTAGATTCAATTAAGTATATTAAGTTTTTAGATTTACAATTTAAAGTGTCATTGATATGTCGTTCTTTCTTTGTAGCAGAGAAAGTGTATTTATCATGACCTTCTTGTATGAATGGGCAGGTGAGGCAGCGTGGATGTTTACATTTATAAATGCCAGAGTTTTTTTTCTTCAGTTGTCAAGGGATATTTCCTCCGACATATTCTCCAGTCCAACCTTGCGTCTGACAAAAAATGATACCGCGTCGGAATCAAGTCACAAACAGGGTAGGGATGGCGTTTGACGGCACACCCCATCCTAAACTTGTGCGTAGAGTTGATTATGAAAATATGTATGGCACTTTAACTCATAAAAGTGACTCGATGGGAAAAGGCTGGCCCGTTGCTAAGAGATCTGGGCTATTGACCAATCGTTGGGCAGAAAAGACAATGGAAATTGTTTTTGAAATTCGTCTGCTGGTAAGAGCAAAAAGTCACGTCCAGTCCCCTGCTAGTACTACTAGTTATAAACAAAAAGACAACTTTCCCCACTGGGATGATTGTGACGAAAATGAAATGTTACCGAAAGATGTTTCTTCCTTATTTTTAAAGCCGGGACAGGATTAAAACTCCGCCGGGCTTCTTCTGCATTTAGGCCTGTTGTCTCATTTTCTTTGTCGCTTTCGGCTCTTTCATCCACGCTGAAACACTCTGTCAAAATTGCATGATCACTGTTCAAAAGCTTGACAAAGGACTTTGCAGTTTTCGCTCAAGTTACAAAACAACAAATGAAAGCAAATTACTTGATCCAACTTCTCCATAAAGAAAATGGCCTTTTCGTTTTTTTTTCGCGTAGTTCTTGTTTGATTATTGTGGAACTTTAAAGTTTCCTAATAAACAAACAAGTAAGGGCCTATTAACATGGCTTAGGTGCGGGACCCCGGGTACGTGAGGTACCCCGCCCACCCATAGTAAAAAATGCTAGCCTTCACATGCAATATTGAGCCTCGGGGCGCTGGGGTGAGGTTTCTAAATGCTAGCGTGGGAAAAACTTCCGTTTGATTTGATTATCGGAGACCATGCTTAAATTATGGCTGGCACTGTCATGTTCTTCAGTATTTTCTCAATAAAACTTTTTTCCTCGACGTTTGGATGATATAATCGGCGGAAAAGCTCGCCAGACCTGCAGCGGCTGGTAGTCATGTTGTTTTGATGGGCTTTGGCGAATATTCAAACTAAAGATTATGATAAATGCCCGGATGAACATGACCCCAGCTTGGGAGGCTACCCCACCTTCAGCGTTCACATGTAAAAAACTCACCCCAGCCAAGCCGTTGCCTGGCCCGGCTGACCGGGCAACTCGGCTCGATGAGGTACCCCACCTACAATGTGAACACGATCAAGAAAAAAAAGAGAGATTGCATGGATAGATTGGTTACCCCACCGAGGCGGGGTACCTCACCTTCCCGGGGTCCCCCAACTCCATGTGAACAGGCCCTAAGAACTAAAAGCAACCGCGACCGTGTCGACAGCGAGAATGGCACAAAACAATATTGGTTTAATGAGCGAACACAATGCCCCTGCATGTACGTTTTACATTTGGTACATTTCTTTGCCGTTCCCTGCAAAACAACAACGTCAAATGTTATGATTTAAAAGTTATAGGTTTTGGGGAGAAAATGAATATACGACGGTTAATTTTCCTTCTCTATTTGAAGTTAAAAGCCATCCGTACAAATTCAGCTCCTGAACAATCCAGTCGCATCACATTACAAACTAAACAAATTGGAACAATTAATTGGAAGGCAGTTTAAAATAGCGCGAATTCTTTTTTGAAGTGACGTTTTCCTTGGCGCCTCCCTCGTCGTTGCTTAAACTCCCTAAAATATTTTTTTGAAAATCAAAACCGTCACTTCGCTCCGCACAGAAAACCCCCGAACAACTTGGTTTCCAGGTTTCCCGCGCCAACCTAGTTCCAATTTAGTTCCAGTATTTAGACCCCAGGACTGGCCACCTTTTCTTTCCATATTTGGAGATGAGCACAGATGCGTCTAACGAGCTTCGCGACGGGTTTCCTTCCCAGTGGGTTTTATTGAGTTAACACCGATTGCTTAGTGCCCGCGCCTCGGGTTAAAAAAACGCACGGTTACCAAAACTTTTGGCGAATGCTGGCGCTATTTATGAATTGAATGCAATGTTTTCCGGGTGGAAACGACCAGAAAAGACACAGGACTATTGAAATGTGAATAATTTAAGTTTATTTCAGATAAATAAAAGTTTATTTAGTCCGAAATGCACTTTTCCTATAGCCCATGGTTTTATTTGCAATAAATGTTGTAATTTATTTATAAATCGTAAATCTGAAGTATGTATATCACTTTATATTTAGGAAGATAATTCAACATTTTACATACACTGCACTAAGGCTAAAAATACTTTCTAAAAAGACGCAATGCATTGGAAGATTTTTAAAATTGCGAATGTCACTTGCGCGTGATTTGAAACCTCAAGATATCTTGTAAATAAATAAAAGTGAAAACTCGTTTTTATTGGTTCTGTAAGATTTATAAAACTGAAAACAGCATAAATAAAAGTATATTGGGGCTGGGTATATTTCACAAGTGGTTGTTTTTTTTTTTGGCAATTTGGCTGTGTTTTCACGAGGCGGTTTTTCTCGCTTAACATTCCTGTAGATATATTTTCTTTTGTTAAGACAATAGAAAATTAGAACACAAAAGAACGACAATACAATGCCCTTCTTTGTTGTTTAATTGCCGACAAGCTTAAGCGACCTGGTTTGCTCGCTCGTGAAAACACGGCCTTTGTAATTCTGTAAAAACAATAATATTCAATTAACCTGACATTATATTGACTTTAACAAATGCATGAACTGGCATTAATATGCATTCTACGGATAAAGAATGTTGTATTAACTTAATCAATGAATAATATTCTTGAGATAAGAACTGTGTACCAATATATCTAGAAGCATAACGGCATCTTAGAGAGATGAAAACAAATAAGAGACATTAATCTCTACATTAAATTACAATCTGTTTTATTTTGTTGTTTAAATTTACGTTCCTTTCCTCGCCTTGTTCTTCGCCTCTTTGACAGCCTGGCTTTTCTGCTTTGCCTGTCCTTTTCTCTACTGTTGTATATTAATGTCCTGAGCATCTCTAAAAATACTTTTTCAACCCTGAAGTCGATTTTCGCGGAGGTTTCGATGTATTCTCCTTCCAGATGCGAAAGAACGGAGAGAGACTCGTGTCCTTGACGAGCCGTCACTTCTCGATCGACCACTTCGATGTCCAACTTGTTGCCGACCAGAATAACGGGTACAGACTCTTCGCTATTTCCACGAAGCTCGGTAATTTCCTCCATAGTACGCACAGCTTCTATGAATGACTGCATATCGTCCAAAGCGTAAACAACGACAAATCCATGGCTTGAATTGAGTGCCAATTTTCTCATGACAGGAAACGAGTACGAACCCGCGGTATCGACGATACAAATCGAAAAATGACTGCCATCTACTGCAAGGGGGTGAACGTAGTAATCGTCCACGGTCGGAATGTGATTTTCGTTGAATTCTTGGCCCAGAAACGATCTTAATAATGATGTTTTCCCGACGCCTCCACTCCCTAAAAGAGCGATGCAGTAATCAAATGACGGAACCGTTGCGAACGAAGCCATTTCGCGCACGTTCTGAATCGAAATGGCGCGGCAACACTTGGTCAATAAACTTTACCAAAAACTTTCTCCTTCTAGCTTGACTTTTTCCACCTTGCTTTAACACAAAGAGTTTGGAACGAAGGCCGGATTACTAAAATTGTTGGTGTCAAACGTTGTTGACGAAGGGTTTAAAAATACAACTGGGACAAATATCTTCTGGTTTACACATTGGGGCATTTCTCAAGGGAAAAGTTTTTCGCGCAGTTTTTATGGGTAATTTGACCAATTAAAATTCATCAAGTTGTCGGAAGGAAAAAAGAATTTGCCGCGAATTCTTTACATTTCTTTGCCAGTATTGTATTACTTCCTTTCTGAGCGGCTTTATTTTATCAGTTTCTTACCATTGCATTACGTGTCCAGACATGCAGATTAACACAAAGTCCTCAGGCTTCTCGCTTTCAAAGATGAACAAGGTCAAGATGCCGCGTTTGGATATTGCAAAACAAACAATATCACATGAAATTATGTCCAGTAGTCTTGCTTTTGCTTTCTTTTTATTAGTCTTTTTTGTATGGCCAAGTTAATAACATAAAAATAATAGTCACAAACTCAAAATTGAAACCACATTGTTCGGCATAATAAACAGTACCACAGGAAAGTACCGCTCAATAGCTTTCATTTGAATGGTCACACTTTAGGATTTCATCTACAGACTCAAAAGTTAGAACCACCTTGTACAGCATAATAAACAGTACCACAGGAAAATACTGTTCAGAAGCTTTCATTAGAATGATAACACTTTAGGAATACATCTGGCACATACTCAAAAGTTAGAGCCACCTTCACACTTTAGGGTTTCATTCACGGACAATATCACAAATCAAGACTCAATTGAAGATGGGAAAAAACATGCGAAGAGTCGCTAAACCGAGCAGAAGCCAATTTCACTTCAAAATGTCGTTAAGTGATATATTTCTGGAGTAACTCCGCTACTCGCACTTTCTCGATAAACTTTCTGTTCCAAATGAATGTTCACGACAACGGCCGGGGGCGTACTGGAGTGACCACTTTAATGAATACATATTAACTGGCCATTGCATATTTTTTTTTTAGTATACAGCTATTTCAATTAACGTTGGCGGATGAAAAAGGCGAAAAGCCAAGACCGCAAGGTAGTATGGGATTTTTATGCGATGCTATTTACTCTAACCCATACTACCTTGCGGTCTTGGCTTTAAGCTTTTATCCGACAACGTTAATTGAAATAGCTGTTTACTGAAACAGTGGATAGCATTGTTGGCGCACTCTGATTGGCTACTGAAACTCGGAATAGCAAGTGCTATTCACCTCCCATCAATTTGCGCGCGAAAATTGTAATCGTTGACAGGGATAAATGAGTTAAAAAGCATCATTTTCGTTATATTATCTCACTGTTTCAGTATATACTAAAACAACTATTCACCTCAGTGTAGGTGGGTAGTGGTGGATATTTACTTCGCCGCTTCGCGGCTCGGTGAATATCCACCACTACTCACCTCCACTTCCGTGAATAGTTGTTAAATATCCGTCCGCTACGTGTCACGTCGTCCTTATATTTTGTAGTTATGTCCTGACCGCTTCAGCGAACATTTGATTCAGCAAGCGTTAATGGGTGTGATTCGTTTTGCCTAGCTCTATTACAGTGTTGGACAGAGTTTAATTTTGACAGAGAATTAAAGTGAGACCCAGTATTATAAATGGAGCGGTGTTTATAGCACAATTGGTAGTGGGGTCGAACATTTCAAAAATATCAGAATCAAATCATTCAAACTAAAAAAGAAACATCATGCCGTCGTGCAAACCGTCAAATTATTTTTTTTAGAACCACCCCGGACGGAGCTATAGATAATGTGGGTAGATTTCGCGTTCTCTCGCCGGATGTTCAAAAAGTCACGGTAGTTTCTTGGTGTTGCGGATGGTGTGATCACCAAATGACGTAAAACAAAAGATTCAAAAGACAATGAACAATACCCACACCACAACACAAAAGCTAACCAACAATGGCTTCCGCAACACAAAGAAACACCCAAAGTCACGTACTTACAAATAAATGTATAGTTAATTTGTAAATCCAAAGAAGTTGTCAACATACTTTAAATTAAATTATTTAACTTACGTAAGGACATTTGAATTTGTCAGACGACAAATATCGAATATATCGCCGATCATTTTCATTTGATAAATCCAAACTTTCTAAATTCTCGGCTATTCTCGAAAACATAGAAACTCCAAATTCTCTCTCGTACGAATACTTTTCTTAATGCTTCGAACAACATGAGTCATTTTAAAATCATATTTGAGCTAGATTAGGGATGGGTTGTAGCAATTTTTATTAGGGCTGTTTATACTGAGAAAAAATAAGAGCGAAGATATAGCCAATAAAAAAGGTGAAGTAATATTTTTTTAATACACGAGCGAGGACTGATTACGTCATCCTCGGAGTCCCAGGGGAAGATAAAAGGAGCGACTCTTATGTTAGCTTCCTTCCGTGAATCCACATTATCGCAACCCTGGGTTCCCGAAGATTTGATCTGTTCAAAAAAATGGTTCGTAAATTACTATTGTTACTATTTAAAACAAAGTACAGCATGTTTGTTTTCGGTGATTCATATTATCAGGCACTTTGGCAATTTTATGTTGTTTGTGCGAATATTAGTTCTGTTTACTTCAGTCCAGGAGGGCCTCGAGGTCATTTTTATGTTGCGCGCGACCAACAAGTATCGAAGTCTACGCTTGCGCAGTAACTGTTCTATATACGAGCAGTCACTTATATTTAACAAAGCCATCTTTCGTCCGGTTTATTTTTGGGCGAAATTCCGAGGACACGCGCTTAAGGGGTATACGAGAAAAGGAGAGGTACCGTGCGCGCGCTCTCGTAATTTCGATCATAAATCAAGAACCGGCGCCTGCCACACAGGAGGGTCTATTATAGGGGGTCGCACATTCCGCAAACCGCCATAGTTTGTTCTTCGTAGACCGCAAACCTCTTTCGTTTCTCCTCAAGTTGTGATTTTCCGCAACCGCGCGATAATTTCTGGACCGTAAACCGCCAGATAAATACGAATGTACTTGCAAACCAACACTCAAACATGGCTTAAACCGCCAGACCGCCAGAGTATAATAGACTCTCACTCAGGCTAAACCATCTTAAAACCCTTGTCCAGAATAAAGATAAGGCTTGCGCAAGACACAACCGGAGATTATGAAACATAAGATCAACTCACACACTTATTCAAGTCATGTAGTATTTTCGCTCTAATAAACAGCCCCAATATGTTTTCACTCGTGTTTTGCCACAAGGCGAATATTCTATAATTTTTACCTTTTTAGTATATTGTACATATCCGCTTTATATCACTTTTTAATTTCGTTTTATTTTATCACCAATATTCTGGAGCTTCTTAATTTGGTTATCAGAAAAATCTCAAGGCGGACACAAGTTAATTTGTCTGATTTGTTTTCTTTAGCTTAATAAGTTAAAAAGATCCGTTCCTTTTACAGTCCACTTAGTGCTTTGTAAGTTCAAATTCTCAGCCTACGTCGACATCCGGATTGCTTGCCTGTTGTTTTTCGGTGGCATGCAAGAAAGCGAAAAAAAAAAACAGGCTCAAACATGCAATACTCTATTCCACATTTTTTTTAATAGAGCCTTCAAATGAATCCGTCGATTGCTAATGTTTTGGTGGTGCAAATATAACGAAGACCGGTAAGTACAACGAACCGCACCCAATATAACGAAGACCCGGTATAACGAACGATGGAAAAGAACCCCCATTCTCTCGGTCCCTTGGCACTTCGTTCGTTATTTCGGGGTTCAGTTCACTGTAATTTGGAATACCACAGGCTTAAGGCCTATTTACACACTGCGATTTGTCGTGCCGATTTGTCGGCCCCGAGAAATCGTGAAGCAAATCGGCGCGTGTAAATGGCGACCCGATGCGCGCGCGATTTCAGTCCGACATGTCGGCCGATTCGGAAAAAATCTGTGATCGCTTCACAGATTTTCCCGCGTCGGGCCCGATTTTAAGAACGAAAACGCAATCTGGACAAGAAATCACACAAAACAAATTATATCTGCAGTATTTAAACTAACAACAACCTAAATAACCTATTGGATATCATTTGTTTTTCAAGAAGTTCTTAGCAGAAAAGTTTTGAAATAAAAAAAAGTTCATGTACGATGCTTGCACTGTACAAAGAGCGCGCGCACGATTTGTCGTGGCTGACAAATCGGCCCGACAAATCGCAGCGTGTAAATAGGCCTTTACCATCCTCTGTTTTTGTGGTGGACTGTGCTTTTAAATAATTGACCGCGTCGGTTATGAATTAAATCTAAATACGATATTGAGGGCTTTTAAAACATATTAAAATTATAAATAAAAACGCTCAAAAATATGAATACGACGTTGAACTTTGTTTTTATGAGTTTATTTTGTTGATTTAAAGCAAGTCAGAGCAGTTTTGTAAACTTGGAAGTTTCGGTGCTGGGTGAGTGAATAAATTCCTATTTTCTCGCAGCCATTTAAAAGCACAGTCCACCACACCAAACTGAGGATGGTAAAGCTGTGGTCCGTTTCCAACTCAAAATCAAGTGACGATGATTCATGGGTATTACATGCAAACAAAGCTTATAACATACGTTTGTCCACTGCTTTTGCTAACGGACCTTTCTTTGATGGTAACTAAGAATGATATGTTTTTAGAAAATTAACTAGAACTAGGCTTAACAAATTCTACGTATCACAAAAAGTAAATAGACTGCAACAGACTCTTCTCTCTAAAGTGAAGAAATGATCCTCGCAGTTGTGTTTGCAATTTAAAGTCCCGGCCAAACGAACGCGACATTTCAACGCAACATCTTACAACCGCCAATGTTGCGCGCAACGAGTTTCACGCGTTTGGCCACACCGTTACATGCAACATGTTGGATGGTGTTGGATCAAGTTTGAAAATGGTCAGATTTGATCCACCACCATCCAACATGTTGTAACATGTTGCAACAGGGTGGCCAAACGCGTGTTAACACGTTGCACGCAACAATGTTGCAAGATCTTGCGTTGAAATGTTGCGTTCGTTTGGCCGGGCATGCAGTTTTTTGGCGCGCGAGGCATGGGCTCGAAAATGGTGCGAACGTGCGCTTGTTTATTTTGATGACGCCGCGAAAATATAAAGGATTTTACGGCAGGGGGGCAAAGAAAACCGGGTCCGGAAAGCTGTTTTTTTTTCATGAAGATCGAGGTTTCAAAAGCTTTGCAGATAATACGATAATACTATCAGTTAGCAAAACTAAATGGACTGGTTTGTTCGCTAGGACCCGCGCTTTTATTCTTTAGATTTTGATTCAATATTTGGCTTCGGGCCCGAAAAGTTAACGGGAGTTTCGAGGAACGGGCCTCTGAAACGTTTATTGAGTTCGTTCCACGAGGTAAATTTTTATAAAAAATTGGCAAATTTGTAGGTTTTCATTGGTTTGTGATCACAAAAAAAGACATTTTTTGTTCATACACAAACAATAAATAATAATAAATTAAAATTTCTACCGCGCAGTTTCTATAAAAATATTCAACTGCGCCTTACAATAAGATATTAATTTAGTAATAAAATAAAAATCCAAAATTACAAGTCTAAAATTCCATAAAATGAAACGTAACGCAATAAACGTAAGAAAACGAAGTGAGTAAATAGCCTAAAATTATTTACCGATTTTTTTTATCGCTTTGTCAGATGAGATTTGCTGAAGGCTTATTCTGTTTCACCAAAAATTGTGAATATTTATCGTGTGAAAAAAACGAGAAAAGCTTTGAACAACAAGCCCAACAACTCAATCAGTGGTTGCCTTTGTAACGGGACAAGATTGCCAAGATTGCCGAACAAAGCCCAAGCTACGTGTATGTATATTACGCCTAGTATCGCGACACAAAACTCTTGAAAGACAGCTATAAGATCATGTATATTTGATTTGATTTGGAAGACTGACCAAAAACTATATGGAGCCACCTTAAGCAATTGCAAGGAAGCCTGAAAAAGGGCTTTAACGGGATTTGAACCCATGACCTCCGCGTTACCGGTGCGATGCTCTAACCAACAAAGCTATGAAGCCACACAAATTGGGAGCAAGGTCATTTGTGAGTTCATGTGTTCCATATTACAGTGCTGAGCGCCGAACCGTGAACAACCAACAAAGTTCCGTACAAGTTTTTGACAGGTTTTTGACAACTTTGATGAGTTTGAGTTTCCCGCAAACCAATCACGTCTCAGGATTTATTGGAGGCCTGGCCGTTTGTTTGTTCTTGTCCTTTCCCGATAGTATCGAGATCTCGCCATTTCCCGCTAAAATGGCTTCATATCAGGTGAAGGTTGAATACGGCGAAAAACGATTCAGCACTTTTCTTCTCAATCATGGTGACTTATCTTTAGAAACGCTTCTCAATCAGATCAAAAAGCACTGTTCGCCGTTATCTCATCTGCCGTCCTCAAACATAAGGATTCGGTTCCGCGACGAAGATGGAGATATGGTCAATCTTTGCTCGGACGATGATTTTTCTTTTCAAGAAATGCTGAGAAGTGCAAAGGTTATGAACGATAGAGACTTGAGAAAAATATATATTCAGGCAAATGAAGTTGATTCTCCAATGCCCAGGAAGTGCCGACGAACTGAGCAGTATAACTCCGACGAGAACACGGCGGCATTACAACCAAAACATTTGTGCTTTACTCCTACGACTCCTACAAATAACGCCGCTTGTGCGACAAATCAGCCCAGAAGTCCCTTAGACGCTCAACAAAAAGAAATCGAGGACAACCTACAGGTTCTCAAAGTTCAGTTGTCAAGTGCGAAAGAAGAATTAGCGAAACTAAATCTAAACCAACAGCAGTTTCGCATTCTAGCAGAAATTCGCGGTCGTGTCTGCAACAATTGTCACCAAGGCGGTCACACTAAAACAACGTGTAATAGTGTACCGTGTACTGACATAAATAAATGCAAAATCAAGGAAAAACACCCTGAAGAAAAGCAAAAGATCACACAACTTCAACGTGAAATCAAAGTTCTAGAGAATAAGTATGTGGACGAAGAGTCTAATCTCAAGAATTTCAAAGCTGCGCGCGAGAGAAGCAAGGGCTCTTTCTTTGCAGTCATGAGACCGCGCTTGAAAGCACAAAACATGTTTCGATATGGAAGTGGGAACAGAGCTATTCTGGATCGCGATCTCCTTGTTCTTCAACGAGCGCTTAGAAATGTTCCTGATTGGGATGAAAGTGAAGATTGGCGGCTCACGCAGATAATAGAACAATACGAGAAATCTAATGTAAACATTTATATGCCTGGCAAAATGTAAGTTTTTTACAACAGGTCTTGAAACTTTGATGAAGATTCATTCATTTCAGGTCTTGAAACTGTTTTTGTTGTTGTTATATGCCTGGCAAAATGTAAGCTCTTTACAACAGGTCATAAATTGAAATTGTTGGCTATTTATACAAAGAACAAAAAGAACTAGTTTGTTTACGGAACACATTATGAGCCCTTGACCTGATGTTTATCACGTTCTTGTTTAGAAATTACTCCTTGGTTTGATTTTATTTCTGTGTATTCATTACCTACTATCTATTTTATTCATGCCAACGAGGAATATGAATATTATGTATCGAATTTGTTAGATCACAAACAAATGGAACAATTTTTTTGACTGAATAAAATGTCAACTGTTCTGAGTTTTCTGATTACTATCAATGTTTACATTGTCCGAATTTACACTGCATTCTTTGACGAGCTACAATTCGGAGAAAAGCTAGTTATACTATAGCGGCAGATTGTTTTTGTCCCGAGGAACTATAGAATTGAAATTTTTCCCCAAACTAGAAATAGCCAATGTGCTTGAAATAGGCGAATGAGTTTGCAGGCGAAATATTTAGAACTGCATCAGCAATCGCTATTTTAGTCTCTTGTTCTGCCAACATTTGGTGCATTCGCAGATATTCCTTGATCTGATGAAAGCAGAACTCACAGGTGTTGAACTGGGGGCAATAGGGCGGCTGGTATATGAGTCGAACCCCACATTCTGCCAATATATTTCTGAGAACGGGTTCAATGTGGCGCGCGTGATGGAAGCCACAGTTGTCCATTACTATGCAGTCTTGGCGCTCAAGAACTGCGCTCCCATCTGCGCGCTCAAGTTGCAATGCTTCATCAAAAAACTGTAACAGTTCCATCCCATTTGACGGTCCATCTAAAATGTTATAATAATCTACACCCTGGAAGGAATGTAGGAGGTTGAGCGTGTAAGTGGCGTTGGACGCGTAGCGTTGCATCTCGAAAGCAACTTCGCCTAATGTAGCACTGCCATAATTTCTGTTTCCCGTTGTTCTTATCACGCTGGATTCGTCGAAAAAATGTAGTCTGTTAGAATCGAGGTTTGAGATTTCAGTAAGGTATTCATCAATCCGCTGTTGATTTTGCGGAGTCATGGACTCAAGGGGTATGACACTGTTTTTTTTTCTGGTCATGACGAGTTTTTCGCGGACAACTCGGTTGATCTGGGATGCACTTGGTATATCTGCGGGATGGATCACTCCGTCCAGCAATAGTCGCTCTTGAAGCTCTCGGCTGTAAACACTTGGCTTTAGGATTTTTTGGACTTCGATAAATTCTAGAGCATTTTGTCCTAGTTTTGGGGGTTCTTGTGAATATTGTTTCAAGGGACGAAGAGAAGTATTTACTTCGTTATAGCGGCTAACGACTTTGTTTATATAACTTGCGCTCTTGTGGAGTTCTCGTGCAATTTGTCGCTGACCCCATCCTTCGTTGTGCAGGTCTAATATTCTTTCCCTGTACATATCTGGTAGAGCCCTTCCATTGTCAAAAATCCCTCCACTACTATTCACTCGTAGCTGTACACCGGCTAAAATGAAAACAAATCTTATGAATGAAACTGAACTGACAGTAAAGAACTCGATCTCGAACTGCAGCAACACCTCAATATTGACTAAAATAGAGTTTTGTCGGTGAATACTTACAAGCGTTGATAGGAAAAGCATTCATTATATTCTGGCGCCTGAAGCTAAAGAAGAAAAACTCGAGGATTACCGTTGACTCTCCCGCGCTTTTCTCAACCTCCGATGCTGATTGGTCAACTGACGCGACTCATCAAAGTTGTCAAAAACTTGTCAAAAACTTGTACCGAACTTTGTTAGGTGTTCACGGTTCGGCGCTCAGCACTGTAAATGGGGAGCTATGGAAGGAGGGGCGAAAGGGTCTTCATGCACAAAACGGCCGTACTCGCGGGGTTATCTTTCGCGCGAGCTTTGCAAGACCCCTTACGTATTTATAAAAACGTCAGGCTGCAGACGTTCTTTCGACTCATCACATGCTTCTCTTTGCGGAGGATACTATTGATCCCAGACGTCCTTTCAAATGGCTTGAATTTTGCGTCGCTTCACGGACCGTTGATTTCACTCTGCGGTTTCAAAAATACTAATCACGTGACTCAAAATTTATGCTCGCGCGGCCGCCAAAATGAAACCGGCGGCAACGAAAACTTGGACCGGCGGCAAACGAAAAACTGCTCCAGTTGTTTACATTTTAGTCGCAGATAATTTCTAGGATCTTGGAATCTGCTTTCGTGGTCAAGCAAGAATGTCAGTGTCCAAAACTAAGCGACTAAAATGTAAACAACTAAAATGCAAACAACTGGAGCAGTTTTTCGTTTGCCGCCGGTCTAACTTTTCGTTGCTGCGGGTTTCATTTTTGCGGCCGCGCGAGCTCAAATTTTGAGTCACGTGATTAGTATTTTTAAAACCACAGAGTGAAATCAACGGTCCGTGAAACGACGCAAAAATTCAAGTCATTTGAAAGGACGTCTGGGATCAATAGTAAATTATTGCTGGGATACCGGGGGTACATAAGGGAGAACCCCCTCCCCCCACCCACCTGGGGCTGGATACCGTACGGATAGGACGCAACTTGCATTAAGTCGTTTAATAATCATAAACATACTCGCAGAAGCGTTATTTATTGGTAAATACATGTACTTTACTTAAGTGTAGACGGCGTTTTTGTCTTCCCTAAACCACATCTTAAGATTTGTTAATATTGGTATTTTATACAGCAATAAAATAATTTTTTTGACACAAAATTTGTCAGCTTTTCGGCTGCTCATACATCACCAACATCGCTTAGTGTTCCTTTCTTGAGCCTGTTAATGCAAACGCATGAACCCTTTTTTGTGGTTTAAAACCTAAAACGTTTGATAAACGTGTAAACACTGCTTGTGTATCGATTGCGTTTGCTTATGTCCAAATGAAACGGCATTTCCGATTGCGTTCCTGTTCATCTTCATCGCCATCGTCGTCATCATCACCACCACCACCACCACCACCACCACCACCATCATCATCATCATCATCATCATCATCATCATCATCATCATC
Organism: Cladopsammia gracilis; assembly: GCA_022457155.1. Lineage (NCBI taxonomy): Eukaryota > Metazoa > Cnidaria > Anthozoa > Scleractinia > Dendrophylliidae > Cladopsammia > Cladopsammia gracilis. The sequence continues at coordinate 393,948 of JAJGOT010000376.1, forward strand.
ATCATCAACTGCATTGTTATTATCGTTATCGTCATCACCACCACCACCACCACCACCACCAGCAGCGTCGCCGTCGCGCCGTCGCTGTCATCATCGTCATCATCATCATCATCATCATCATCATTATTATCATCAACAAAAATTACTTTCAGCTTGTCTTCCTCCTTCTTCATCAACTATATCTACTTTCATGGAGGAGTTAATTTCTCATCAGATCAACGTAAAACTCTAACTTTATAACCGGTTTTTGAAGTGCAATGTGTAATGTAGCATTACCACTAAAACGATTTCACAATAAGCTAAAGCAACTCCTGAGATTTGACAAACAGATCCTCAGCCACTTTTTCAATCCTCTTCCTGTACTCCAAATTCTTGTAATTGCACACAGGAACCCCATCCACGCCATACAAGAGTCCCCACCAAGCCGCTGCTATCACGCCTGTGCTGTCACTATCCCCGCCATGAAACATGGCGCGGCTACAAAGCTCTTCCCAGGATGCTCTTGCTCCTAAAAGAGCATCATATGCAATCATGGGTGCGTCGTGACCACTAGCCCCAGCCCATCCTTGGCGATAGCTCAGTGTTTTGTAAAAAACATCGCGTTCTCTGACAGAATATTCTTTAGGGAACACAGGCTCACTGTCACCGTGCAGAATGCCTCTTGTTGTGAGATATGCAGTCCAGGAATCAGTGAAGTAAGACCACTGCTCTTCATTCTCTTTCACCTCACGACCAACCTCTTTAATGTAGCTCATAGCTTTTGGGAGGGTGGACAAGAGACCTGCACCCCACTCTCTGACGGGTCGTCCTTGGACAGCAAATGAAGTCAAGAGAGATGACGCTAGCGAACCGAGATAACCTGGCACAAATAACAACAATGATAAAAATACTCAGTTTGATCGTTTGAGCCAGTTATTTACTCACTGTATGTATGGCGGCCAATTAATTATTCTTTAAAGTTCATGCCTATCAACCTGACCTGCATCATGCTTATTGTATCCTTTATTGAAAATATATTATGAATAAAATAAAATTGTCTGTTTGTGTTGTACATTACTATATTAAAGGTAGGAAAACATAACCCATCAGCAACTCCATCAGTGCCATATCATTTTTAAGTCATAAACAACATAAATTCCCTAGAAGGGGGGCTACTCAATGAGATGTGTGGGGCGCCAAAACAGTCATAGCAGATGAAAAAGTGAGTATTAGTAAATCTGGTTTTCACTTTTTACTATTTTTTTTTAATGTATTTTTTTTAATATTTTGAAAAAAGAAAACAAAAGAGAAAAAATAATTACAATACATATGCAAAAAGAGAGAAAAAAATAACTGAAAAAAAAAGTACAATGTAGGTTAAAAGAATACATCTTAAGGTTACAGTGTACCTTCGGGGGTGTCTCCAGCATAACAGCTCTAGCGTCTTAAGATTAAACTTAATATACCTAAACCCAGATATCAAATTAAAGCTTATAGAGCTGGCTATCTAAATATGGAAACCAATTGGTAATAAAATGAATTGTCGAATTTTTTACGACGTCTAAATTCGAACGTCCGAATCAGCTTTAAAACGCTATAACTCAAAGCGATTATAGTATTTTGCTAATTTGATTTGTTCTCGGATTTCCGGACACGAAGCGCTAAAAAAACGTGTCGGCGATTTCCCATATTCAATTGCAGTGAAAAGTTACAGAATATTTTCGAAAAAGGGAGAAAAAAAATTGGAATGATCGCACGGAAATGGCTCTTGACGAAAAAGTTTTCGGAATTAAGAAATTCGCCGACACGTTTTTGTTGATTATATGTTAGCCTAGCTTCTGTCCAAATTTGAGGAAAATCGAATAAATTTCCTTTGAGTTGTAGCTCTTTAAAGTGTCCCCAACAAGCGAAAAATTAACATTGAGAAAACAGCGCTTAAATAAACATAACGCTTCATAAACAAACTCCGCCCACAAAAGTTATACCGTCATTTCTCCGTCAATTTTCACATTTTTCGATAATTTTTTTGGAATGAAAGTTCATTCTGTAAACTTTATTTTGACGCCAAAAAAAATTTTCGATAAATTTTTGATCTGAAGGTACACTGTAACCTTAAGGGAGTTGCACTAATATTCACTTAGTTAAAGAAGTTTGGCCCTTTTTTTTAATTCCTTTAAGCAATTAGATTTAAAAGCTATGATGCATAGAATATCAATTATTAAGGTGCAAAAGAAAACTGTCAAAGTCTAGGATGCCGCCACTTACGCTGGTTGCAAAAACATGATATTTGGCGACAATCAAACAGTAGTTAAGAACTTTCCAATTGTTTGCCTCTTTGTGCCAACCGTATAAAATAGTATTTTCAGGTAAGGTCAGTTTTTCATTAAATTTTTCTCGCCACCAGTTAGAAAAGAGAAGTCCAAAACGACGAGGATACACTGCAAGTAATTAACATGTGTCTTAGAGATTGATTCTCAAGGTTACACTATTACAACACTGATCCAAATACTGCCATAATACCGCATTATTGCCCCAACTATTGCAACTATTGTAATAATTGCAATAGTAAACGTTTACTCAATAGTCACCCCTATGTTAAAGTACCTGTTGGATGGTTGTGGGTCATTCTTCCACTCTCAATACTAACGGCGATCAAATCATCAAGCTTCTCTGGGGAGTGATACAATAGACCAATACACATGGAACGCATGGCTGCTCCACACCCACCCCCTCTTGGATTGAATGGCACCATATACCCTTCTGGACGGCCTGGACGAAGCTTTGCACAGCTTGATAATGTTGTGTTCCCCGGAGCTCGCCCAATCATGTCTCTCTATAAAAACATTGTTATGAAAAAAGAATAATAATACAATTTGAACTTCCATTAGGAACGTTCTGTAAATAAGACTTTTTTTATTGGAATATGTACTAGGATTTTAGGATTTTGTTGAGTCAATGTAATGCGCAGATGAAAATTTCTTTCCCTGGATTGATATTTGTGCAATACAAATCAATAAATATATATATATATATATATTTTTTTTTTTTCATAAATACTCGTTTATTTCAACACATACATTACTAACTTACAATACATGTTACATTCCATTACTTACGATTAATTACAATACCATACTTACAATATAATACAATGCATCAACTTACTAACAATACTTCACGTTACATCAAGTTGCTACATTACTTACATTTTGTATACTTGATTAATGAGTTTTGTCTTTAGGGAAATACTGCTAAGGCTAAACTTTCTTCATATTAAGCTAATAGAAAATAGAAACGAGGCATAGGAGACAAGTTGGCAATCAGAGAAAAAAACTTACAAAGTTCGTGAAATTCTGAAAGTTTAGGTCCTTGCCCTGTGTTCTACAGATCCAAATAAAATAACGCGCAATCAAAAAATAGACATCCAGTTGGTTTTTCTTAAAAACTGTAGTATTTAAGCCTAATATTATGGTTGAAGTAAAGTTAATAGTCTCTATGTCTGCGATGCCTTTGTCAGTGGTGAGCCATTGCTTAAAACTTTGCCAAAAGCGTGACGTCACATTGCAAGACCAGAAAAGGTGGATTAGGCTCTCCACCTCACTTCTACAGAAAGTACACGTCATTCTCTCTTATTCCTATTTTCTTCAAGAAATCATTTGTTGCCAGTCTTCTATGAAGTAGTTTGAATTGAAAAGTATTTAGTTTAGTTATTTTGGTACAGTTGAAAGACAGTTGGTATACTGACTTCCAATCAATTGTTTCCATATTTTCTACCTCGCAATCCGCACACCAAATTGTTGCAAACAATGCTTTGGACAGTTTGCTTGCATTTTGCTTCCATAGCAGTCAGAAAAGGTATTAGTGGCTTCAAATTGCCGTTTTCTGCAAAATGTCTAGGCCAGAGTCGATGGTTTAATAAATAAAAAAATGATTTAGTCTTACCATACTTTCTTTGTACATTGTGGCAATTGTGGTAAAGAGTTCTTCGCGTGTTTTCCAAGACGACACCAAAGCTTCTGCAGTTGCCAGGTGTAAGACAGTGTCGTCGCTCACAATCCACCCTTTAATGTCAATTTTCTGTAACCCACCAAGTTCGCGCAACTCACTGTGGATAGCTTCTCCAGAATGACAAAATTCCCAATCGCCATTTTTGTAGCCCAAGGCATCTCCAACGGCACTTAGGAGCATACAAGCTTTGAATTGTTCCTGAGAGTTACGCATTTTAAAGGACTGTGGTTTAAAGTATGATGAGCAATAAACCTTTAAGCTACAAAATGGAAGAAAAGTTGTCAGTTAATAAAACTGTGTAAAATCGTTAAGCACCCAAGGCTGTCATTAATGTTTTAAATACATGTAGGTGGGGAAGTAAAGAGAGTAGCCCGGAAAGACTAGAGCCAGAGGGGGTGGACTCCCATGTTAAACTTATGGGGGTGCTCGCCGTACCTTTTAGTGGTCAAAATTTGAAGTTTAGTACTGCTTAGGGTGCTAAAATCTAAAATGACCACTGTTAGAATTATCGCAGTACCTTTTTAGGGTATTGAGCCGACACAATATAACAGAATATGACATGTGTTGTTTTAGAATTGATATCGCTTCAGAGCAAAAATCCATTTGAGTCATGCTTATCAAATGAGATTCAGCTGGTAACTTTTAGGGTCCTTTTTGAAAATTTCCGACAGGCACCCCTGCCATTTTTATATGGTAGTCTTCCCCTGGGAACTAGAGCTCCTCAGGTGTTTTAACACAAAACATTAAAACAAAACATTTCTAACTAATTAGCCCATTGCTTAAACACATAACAGCTGGGGAAAATCCCCTGCCCCAAGCTCTAGTTAGGGAGCTTTAGCAACCACAACAGCAATGCGATGGAAAACATCGCTTGAAAAAAAATGATTAATGCGTTACTTTGAACTACTGTACTTTGCAGTTGTTTCAATTTGTTTAGTTTGTCAAATGTGACTGGATACATGTAAATTGTCCCAGAGGTAAATTCATAGAGATGGCTTTCAATTTCAAAAAAGAAAAATGTACTGTTGTGTGTTCACATTCTCCATAAAACCTATAATTTTATCATTTGACATTGTCGTTTCACAGGGAACATCAAATAAATGTACCAACATGTAAAACGCACATGCAGAGGCATTGTTTTTGCTCATTAAACATTAAGTGTTTTGTGCCGTTTTCACTGCCGTTGCCATCATGGTTGATTAAGCTTTCTATTGACAGGCTTGTACACCATATTTGCTTGATCAAGAGTGTGTCCACCCTTAATTAGCTAATGGAGGACCTCTTCTCAAATACGCATCTCATGGTGATAAACAAAATTATCTTGTTCCTTCAAATGATAAGAAACCATTGCCCCATCCCAGGATCATACAAATCCCGGATTAGTTGACTGAAATTGAAATGCCCCTTCTTCCAAATATTTTTAATAAAAATTGGGTGATACAACTTTGTAAATTTGTAAAAATCTAACATTTGCAAACTTGATCGAAGAACTCAGTAATAACGATGCCCTTTAAAGTTTTAGCAATATATTAAAACCTAACAGTCTTCACTTCCTCATGTTTACATAAGTTCCATGTCGTGAAGTAAACATCCCTTTGCAATAAAAATTGCACGTTACCTTCAAACTCATTATATTTGTCTTATTTTTCCTATTTTAGGAAAAGACTAACAGAATCATTTTGAAGTTTTCAGAAGGACGGTCTGGATAATTATCTTTGCAAACATTACGTGCTAGTGTAAGCTTATTTAAACCAAAACACGTACAAGATTTAGCACTGAGGCAGTATAAAACCCAGCAGAATTTTGATTAAGATCATAAACATTTCCCACACAAAAACCTTTAAGCAAAAAAAGCTTTTAACAGCTGTTTGATAAGAGTTCTACTTACTCACATACGCCAAACTTCAGCTGCAAACTGTATTCTTTCAGTTTCTGCGAAGCTGTGCAAAAACACAAACGTGCGAAGAACCACGGTAATTTCCTAGTCGGATCCAGTCTTTCATTCGGTAACTCGGCTTGTCACGCGATGCGTCTTGAAAACTGGCATCAATCTCGGGACATCGATCCATAAACACTGAATTTAAACGGTTTAGAGGTTCATCACAAGGCAATACACTCTAATATCAACGACTAGGGTTTAAAGGCGATAAAATCGGATTCTACCGATGCTAAATGCAAAACAAAAATGAAGAAATAAAATTGATAAATACATAAAACAAATTACAAATAAAGCCATAAGGATGGTCCGTAATAAGATCATATTCCATTCCTTTTCAACCATACTTTATAATGTTTTCAACGGAGGTATTTATATTCAACCCATATAATTATATTCGATCATTGGATTTAAATACCCGTAACTTTGAAAAAGAATGGAAAAAGAAAAAGAAAGTGCTGTTGTGAACTTTTTTTTCGTCTTTCAGCCGGTTCACAAGCAACGTAACGACAATAATTTATAATAATAATTTATTCACTTAATATAGCGCATTTTAACATTAAAATGATCAAAAGCGCTTTACACAAGTTTTATACTAATTATAATTTAATCCTACGACTCAACGTTTTTATCGTTCTCACTGCTGTCACGCGCAGACATGAAATCTGGAGACTCCCCAAATACCCGGCATAGTAAATCGAACCCAATCGAACTAAATTTCAATCGAACGCAATCGAACTCAATCGAACTCAATTCATGGATTGAGTTCGATTGAGTTCGGGAATCGAACGAAATCGAACTCACCGAAAAGAAAAAAAATCAATCGAACCCAATCGAACGTTCGATTTTCGAACTCGTGATTTGTGTAAGACAGGCGTTGAAACTTGGAAGCTCGAGTTACTTCAGCCCGGAGTGTAGCGCAGGTGTTTTTCGTAAACGAAGAAATTCCGCAGAAATGGCTTCAGATGCGCTGTGGATTGTAAGCTTCAAATGCGCAGTAAAAGGCTACCAGGAATGCCGTTTTGACGTCAAGGATGACAAAGTTTTTAAGGTTTTAAAGAAAATAGGCGAGAAAGGCCGTGCATTCCGAATTGCAAACGTCCAATTTCCGTTATTCCGGTTGTTTCGAAGGTTATTGAAAAAATTGTTTACGACCAACTGTATCAATACCTGAATGACAATCAATTGTTATCAAGTTGTCAGTCGGGCTTTCGCTCCTTACATAGCACTCTAACGGCCTTGCTTGAGGCGACAAATAGCTGGTCTGTTAACATCGATAACGGTTTCTTGAACGGAGTAGTCTTCATTGACCTTAAAAAAGCTTTTCATACAATTGATCGCAAAATTATTTTACGAAAATTGTCTTACTTTGGTGCTGACCAGGCAACTGCTAAGTGGTTTCAGTCATACCTAAGTAATCGGACCCAAAGGTGTAATGTAAATGGCAATCTGTCAACTGCCAGTACTGTTACTTGTGGCGTACCACAGGGTAGCATCCTGGGTCCCTTGCTTTTCTTGATGTACATTAACGATCTCCCTAACTGCCTGCGGGTTGCTGCGCCGAGAATGTTTGCCGATGACACCAGTATAACTTTATCTGCAAAAACGCTAGCCGATCTGAAACTAGCAGTGACTTCTGAACTTAACAATCTTACCTGTTGGCTGAGAGCCAACAAATTAAGTTTAAATGTGGCCAAAACTGAGCTAATGATAATCGGATCTAGGCAGAGATTGAATGCCCAATGTGAGGAGATTAATATAAGTATCGATGACAGGATGATCAAGAGAGTTGACCATACTAAATCTCTTGGTCTAAACACGTTGACGAAATAAGCAAGAAAGTCTCTTCAGCCATCGGTGCATTGAAACGTGTACGACCTTTTATTCCGACGGATGTTGCAGTTCAAATTTACAATGCTTTAATATTACCACATTTTGATTACTGCAGCCCGGTTTGGGATAGTATGAGTGGCTATTTGAGTGATAAATTACAAACATTACAAAATCGCGCTGCCAGAGTAATTACTCAATCACCTTTTGATACGAGCTCCAACCTCCTTCTTGCGATGCTTAAGTGGGAGAAGCTGTCTCTTCGTCGTAAAAAGCAGAAAGCTTTAATTATGTATAAAACATTGAATGAACTTGCCCCATACTATCTTCAATGTTTCTTCACTCACATTAATGATTATAACCTAAGAAATCTTGAAGGAAAGCTTTCGCTGCCCAAGCCAAATACTAATTACCTAAAACGAAGTTTTTGCTACAGCGGGGCCTGTTTGTGGAACAACTTGCCCCAAAATTTAAAAAGCGTTTGTTCTATTGGGCAGTTTAAAAGGGGTATTAAGAAAGTATCTAAGATATCAGATTCCCACACGGCAATCATTTAAAGCAGTTGTACAAGTTTTAATTTTTAATTATTAACTTAACTGATGATTCTCCGTGTTTAAATAAAGATTTACATACTGTATGCCGTTGCGTGTGTCGCGGTTAGTAATTTGCTTGTATTTTTTGCATAAAAGTAACCCTTCGAGTTGTCTTGCCGCAATTGTAAGTTAGCTAAAAAAAGGAAAGAGTACAAAAATTTCGGAATACGCCCGCGGGAGTAATGATAGCTTCGCTCTGTTCTGTTCTGTTCTCTTAACTGCCGTGGACAGTTTATAAATGGAGTTTCTGTTATTGAATAAATTGTAAAAAAGAACAAGAAAAACCTGCTTTGATGGGCTTGCTTTGGGCTTGCTTTGTATAGGTTTACCAGAGCCAATCGAACGCAATCCATTTAATTGTGTTCGATTGAGTTCGGTTTTCGAACTCAGTCGAACACAATCAGATGGATTGAGTTCGATTGAGTTCGATTTGTTTGATTGAATTCGATTTGTTCGGAAATCGAACTCACTGAACGTCCGGTGTTCGATTTCGTTCGATTGCCGAACTCAATCGATCTCAATCCATGGATTGAGTTCGATTGAGTTCGACTGAGTTCGATTACCGAACGTTCGATTTACTATGCCGGGCCAAATAGCAATCACCGATTAAGTCGACCCGAGGAGCGAGAAAACGCAAAGAATACAACACAGCAACAGGGTAAGTCAATTTTATTTTTTTTTTACCTATATAACAAACCCGGGGGGGGGGGGGGGACTCCCATATGTGGTCGGGCGGGGGTGCTCGTCGGGAAAAAAAAAGTGGAACCCTAAAAGATACCAAAGTGGGCGTGGTCAACCAGAATTTTACCCCTAAAAGATACCATTTTTTTACTAAATATGTGCTCGAACAATGCGCCTACAGTGCTGGAAATAAATAGATCTGACTATACATGGGCTCGAATTCCAGCTACGATCAGAAGGAACACGGGATCGGAAGGCACTAGCGACTCGTCTTTCGCCCGGAACACCCTAAAAGATAAACTTGTTGAACTGCAGAAACCGTGGACGAAGATTCTGCTGTGTTTCGTTGGATCTCACAGGAGGAGACCTAATCAGCTAAAATAAATCAATATACTAACGAGAAGTCCAAGGACTACTGCAGAGCTGATATACAACGAGTAAATATATTTCAGTGAAACAATATTTCGGCTGGCCAGACCAGCCTTCTTCAGGTTACAAGATGTTACTAAAATATAAAATGAAAATACAACATTATATAAAGGAGAATGTCGCAATACATATTTAAAAAATGAGGAGGAGCGGAAATGACCTCACAAGATAATAACTAAAGATAAGGCTAGTATATGTAAACTACAATTCATCACGTCTGTTCAACCCACGTGGCTCTAGTGTTTTTGCTCTATCTATTAAATACGACTCTCTGGCTTTTCGAATAGAATCGCGTGAATTGTGAATTATTTCTAGTGGAATAAGTTGCATGTCAGTGTTGGAATGGTTAGAATGGGAAAGAAAGTGTTCAGAGACAGTAGTAGGTTTGGATTTAATGTTAGGTTTGTCAACGGAACGTCGATGTTCGTTAAATCGGTCTTTAAGACGTCGCTTAGTTTCACCAATATATTGTAAATGGCAGCGGTTACATTGTATCATGTAGATTAAGTTTTTAGTGTTACAGGTTATATGTGAAGTGATGGAACGGGTTTCGCCTGTGGAATAAAAAGTATAATCTTTGAGACCGTTGGTGATGTAAGGACAAGTGGCACAATCTTGTCCACAACGGAAAGAGCCCGGTGGTAAATTAGTATTGTTAGAGGTGGTGTGTGGTAATTGCGCTCTAACTAAAAGGTCGCGTAGGTTAGCACTACGTCTGTAAGCAACGAAAGGTGGGTGTTTAAAGGTGGGTGTTTAAAGATACCATTTTCTGGAAAAATAAGGTTTTTTCATCATATACCCTATATATACCTAGATCCCGAATTTTAACCCCTAAAAGATACGACGAGCACCCCCGCCCGACCACATATGGGAGTTCCCCCCCCCCTCCCCCGATAACAAAACCGTTGCGTTCCCATATAGAGTGTTTTCACGTGACGTCATAAAAATTAAAAAATCTAAAGTATACATCCTACAAAGCTGTTTCTAACATGGTATGTGGATACCAGCGTTATAATCTTTCACAAAAAGTTTCAGGTTTTAACGATGTTTCGTTTTCGATTTATAAAGGTTGTAAATGTGTCACGCAATTCGTCACGCTATTTCAGATAAGCCATGAAAATAAACAAAATTGAACTAGTTGAAAGTTATTAATGAATTATAGATGCTTATAAGCCGATTTCATACCTCTTATAGTGAATACAATATTTTGCGATGAGATTTTTGGTGTTATTAAGACTTTAAAGTCTTTAAATTTTTGGCCGCCATGTTGGTGTCCCTAAGTGGGACACCAAGATGGCCGCTCCATACATTTCTTACTAAAAATGTGTATACTCATTCGCCTATAACTCTTGAATAAAATGCTCTTGCACTTCAAAATTTGGCCCAGATGTGTAGTTTTACACTCTCTACAATTCCATAAACATTTTAGAATCGAAAACTGCTTCCAAATTTTGATATGACGTCAGTGAAAACACTCTATACAAACACTTGTAAATCAAACCTTTGTAACACAATACCGGTTATCTGATAGTGAGCTTGGGCTGTCGGTGCTTTACGGGAAAGCAAAGGAAAATAGGAGTCGTCTTCGCGCGGTGACGCCATTCGAGACATCAAACAAATGTTCCTGTCTCCGCTGCACCAAGAATTTCTCAGCAACGCTGACCACGAATATGTAAATACAGGATATGATACTGTTTACATCAGCGCGTTAATCATTGGACACTAAATTTACATGAAGATACAGATGAACGCAGGCCATTGTTGGAAGAATTCTGCTGCGTGATGACTGTTGAAATGTGATAGCTAGGGACGGGAGTTGATATTGATACACAACTTCCCTGTTTACATCAGCGCGTTAATCATTGGACACTAAATTTACATGAAGATACAGATGAACGCAGGCCATTGTAGGAAGAATTCTGCTGCGTGATGACTGTTGAAATGTGATAGCTAGGGACGGGAGTTGATATTGATACACAACTTCCCTGTTTCGACGACTTTCTTGATCTTGCGCAAGGTAAGTGTTCGCTTTGACACGTTTTAACGCTTTTAAGCGTTAATAGTTTTAATTTTATGGTGGGTTATAAAAGCGATTACATTCGGTGCAATACTATATGCTCTTCGCTTGCAAATTCCACCATTTCCATCATTCAGTGTTACCACAGTGGACCTAGAGAGCAACCTAAGAGCAACCCTAATCTTCGTTATTCCTCATAAGTTATAAAAGGCCAGAGAAAGCATAGTTCCATTGTTTTGTATAAATTCACAATGGTGTAAGAAATCTTACGTTCACGTTTGCTGAAACACTGAACTAGAAAAAAGGAAATGGGGCAGAAGACGCAGAACAGGCTTGGCAAACATGACGAAACATCTGTCATATTATTTATAGGAAAATTTAGCCTTCATGCGGGCGATTAATGGAATCATTAATCGAGTAGTTTCTTTCATAACCTTCTTCGCGCTCGCGCACCAGCTCACCGGTGGTGCAGGCTATTTCTTTCGAAAGTTGGCTTCCACCCCCGAACATGTTTTATTGACGGAAACCCGAGGACATTTTGTATACTCGTCTTCATTCATGATTCATTTGTGGTTGTCATGGAAAATCTTTGTGCCACGTCATTTGCCACTCCAGAGTGACTTCAGACAGACTGCGCAACACTATCGGTATTAGGCTTTCTGGGATCGTTTGGGTAACGACAGATTGATTGATAGTTTCTAAAGGCAACGTTTAATTAACCAATCATAGCTCATTTTACCAAAACGATCTCCAAACGCTGGTACCACAGGTATCCCAAGCTCAAGTTTTGAACGTCGTGGTAACTGTTGCGTAATAGCGAAATTATAAGGATTTGTATGGGGAAAATTCGCTTCGAATTTGAGCGTAAAATTACGAACGATATTTCAATAAAAATGGCTCACCTGGACTTCTTTGTGTGTTTACTGGTGTAATTAGTGGTTTTTGGGTCGATTCAAAGCGATTCCAGCGAGTTTTAGTTCCACTCATGAGTTCACTCATGAGTTTACGTTCAAGTTCGAAGCGAATTTTCCCCATACAAATCCTTATAATTTCGCTGTTACGCAACAGTTACCACGACGTTCAAATTACAAAGTGTAAACATCACTTGAGCTTGGGGTACCTGTGCTGGTACTCGTGTTCGATGAAGGAGAACTCTCCCTAATCTTGTAATTGATGGTCCTGCGTCAATCGTAGGCAGGCTTTTATGAGAATTAGTCTGTTTATTATCGCATTTCACAATTTTGCGTAAAGAGTTAACTCGCATGAAATCGCAAATATTAATGCAAAGCATTTCCGGTTGTTATGGAGTATTAAAGGAGATCACATTACCAAATGATAGAGAAAGAGAGCGGGAAAAGAGTTCCGTTTGTAAGTCTCCAATGAAATTAAATTTTATTACAGTAAAGCAAATAATGAGCGAAGTAATATTTATCTTGGAAAAAAATCGTGCAGAGGCTTTTACCCGCAAAAAAATCCAACACAGGTAATGCCCCCCTTCCCCTCCCCCGGTTACTTTTCTAATGGTCAATCTCCGTGCAGTGGTCTCGGTGGTAACATCTCTGTATGTTCTATCCAAAGGCATGTGAATTAAGTATAATTTTCAATTGGGCTAATGAACATTTTTAATACTCTTCTACATTTATTATTCAATAGAACATAAACACAACCACAGCGGAAATTCGACATGTCTGACCAAGAATACACATTGGAAGAGCTCAACTATTTCCGTGTCTGCTACATCACCACCAGCATCATTCGAGATGGCCTGCAGTCAGTATTCAAACAGGAGTGGGATAGGATACATGGATGGAGCCTGGGTCCATGGAAAGACACTGCAAAAAATGGACAGGATTTTTTCAACATGGAATCCTCGAGAAGCCGGCGCAGAAACAACAAACTTCTAAGAATCATACAAAACGGAAACACCAATGAGTGGGACCCTACGTGTTTTTTCTTTGCAATTCTCTTTTCTGATTCGCTTGGACATTTGGTGAGTCCGACAGTTGCCATTAACGTCGATGCTTTACGAGTTTTCCGCAATGGTGTCTTTGCACATCTTTCTCAAGCCAGTATTTTGGAAACTGACTTTCAGGCCAATATGAAATTGGTCTCGAATGCGTTCATGTCTCTGCATCTTGACACAAAACAGCTGCAAAGAATTGGAAATCAGGTGAGCTTTCCAACCGGTGAACTTCAACAGCTTCAGGAGAAAATTGGTGTCTTGGAAGAAGAGTTACAAGAACCTAAATCCTTCATATGTCTTCCACCAAAGCCATCCCACGAAGTCACTGAGAGAAAAACAGAAGCTGGCAAGATCATGCAGATGTTCACGGACCTCCAGAATAACAGTAATGATCGCTCCATTGTGACGGTTTACGCCTATGGTAGCCCAGGATGTGGCAAAAGTCAGATTGCTCGTGAAGTTGGAAAAAAGCTTTATGATCAAGCACTTGCTGAGAATGACCCGGACAGTTGCACATGTGTAATGACCTTCAACGCTGAAAGTGAGCAGTCTATGATAGATTCATACTACAAATTTGCCCGTGAACTTGGCGTTACAGAATATTCACTTAACAGTATAACCGGATCAGACTCGAAGTTGAAGCCAGGTGAAAGAATCTCCTATCTTAAAACTCTCGTTTCCTCCAAATTCAAGGACTATTCTACATGGCTACTGATATTTGACAATGCTAACGACTTGGACAGCCTGAAGGGTTGCTGGCCAGACGAAGAGTGGCCAGGAAGTGGGAAAGTTCTTGTTACCACTCAGGACAGTTTCAATGTGCCTTTTGCTGACCTTTCTTGTCAAGATATCTCCCTAAGTGACGGAATGCAAATGAGCGACGCATTGTCTCTTCTAAGGTCCATCTGCCCGCTTTCCTGTGACGAAGATGAAATAGAGCGTTCAGTCGTCCATGCATTAGACTATCAGCCTTTGGCCATTGCTTGTGCCGCATTCTATGTTGGGCATACCAATACAGTAAGAAGTCGCACCGTTCAAGAATGTTGGAACAACTACCTGAGGAAACTAGAAATGGGAAAGAGACATTTGACTGAGAAGATTTACGAAAGGACAAGTAAGAGCTACCCATTATCGATGACTTCCGCTGTCACGATAGCAGTGGAGAAATTGGTCCAGAATGACGTTTTTAGACACGTGGTTCATTGTCTGGGTTTAGGTGCACCAGAACCCATTGACCTTGATATCATTGTCAGCTTTGTTACAAAGCAGGATCCAGCTGTTGATGAGGACATGGTTGCAGCTGACGTTACCAAATGCTCTTTACTGATTCCGCTTGTCCAAGATGATAGTTCAAGAACTCTTATAGACGTGCACAAGGTTGTACATGATGCCTTCAAGAAACACCTTCTTGGCAAGTGCAGTATAGAAGAGTTCGCAGCTCTCACCCAAACGTACATCGAGACATTATCTCCTTTTGCACAACACAACCTGCTTCATTTTGACCTAGAGTTTCACATCTGCTCAAAAATTATGGCTCCTCATTTGAAATCGTTTATTAGTCATTTGGGATCACCACCACTCAACAGTGTCTCGAGTGATGTGTCAAGTGACGAAAGAGATGAACTAAAAAATGCATTTCTTAATTTTGGTGACATATGTAGTACACACGACCACCTCCTTGCAGCAATAACATATTTTGAACATGCTTTTGAGATCGCCAATGATGAAGGCGATGGTAATGATGAAAATAGGAGTAAATTTATCGCCACTACCTTGGACAATTTAGGTATCGTCTATTGCAAGCAAGGGAAGTTTGAGAAGGCTAAAGATCATCAAGAACGTGCTCTGGCTCTGTTTGAGAGCCTAAATTCACACAATCCGAGTACAGAAGTTGCAAACTCTATTGCAGATACTTTGAACAAACTGGGAATTGTTTTTTACAGTCTTGGTCATTTTGAAGAAGCGAAAGATTACCACTGCAGATCTATAGCAATGAGAGAAGAGCTTTTTGGTAGAGGTCACCCCACTGTTGCTTCGTCACATAATAACCTTGGAAATGTCTACAGTGCACAAGGTAACTACCAAATTGCACAGGAATATTATCAAAGATCACTGGAATTGGAGGAAAAGACATATGGCAAATTGCACCCCCGCGTTGCCAACTGTTTGTGTAATCTAGGAATTGTGAAAAGTGAATTAGGCTCAATGGAAGTGGCGATTCAATACCACAAGCAGGCCCTTGAAATGAGAAAAGAACTTTATTTTCCGGACCATTTCTTGATTTCTGAGTCTTATAACAACCTTGGCCTGACGTACAAGGGCATGGGTCAACTTGAACAAGCGATGCATTATTACGAAGCTGCAATGCGCATCAGAGAAAAAGTGTTACACGCGGAACATCCAGCGATTGCAGATTTGCTGGATAATCTTGGTCAGCTGTATATGGAACAGGGTGAACTGCAGAAGTCCAAGGGATTTCACAATCGAGCACTAGACATTAGAATCGATTCTTTAGGAAGGGACCATTGTAAAGTTGGCGACAGTTTTCTTAACCTTGGCCTGGTGCATGAACAATGCTTCGAGCTTGATGACGCAGCTACTTATTTCCAATCCGCTGTGGAAATTTACTCCGACTCTTATCCGATGAGTCATCATCTGCGCCAGTTAGCAAAGGAATGTCTCCAAGGCGTTTCACAGCAGCGAGCAGACCTACAAGACCCATATAGCGGGAGTGCTAGAGTCGGCCTCCATCGTACAATAGGTAGCGATCAACTTAGGCGATCTAGAATCAGTTTGTCGAATTTTTATCATGGCTCACACTGGGGAAGGCACATAGTGTATACTTCCGCCCACTCCTACTTTGACGAACCCATTTTTAAGCTTAGTTTTCTTTTGGTCATCTATTACGTAAGTTCCTACGTAATTGAAAATGAAATGGCATTTATCATGAAGAACTTGTGGTTGCTGATCCCTTACCTTCTTGGCTGTTGGTTATTTGTTAAGGCGATATCAGACAGTAGGCTTCGTATCAATTTCCGTGTATTTCTGCTACTCGTTTCTTTAATTTTGCTATATTTTGTGGAATATCACTTGTAATCATATTTTTAGTTTGACATGTATCGAAGATTACGTCAAAAAACATCCTTGCTTGAGCTCAGCCCAGTTCCCCCCCCCCCCACCCTTTTTTCATTTGAGTATCGTAAAACCAAATCCAAAGTAATTACTCTAACCAATCACCGACCCAGAGATAGAAAATAATGAACTTTTGGTTCCTGCTCCATCCTTGGCGGTTTCTGGCATCCTTGGGGAAGCTGAACTTTCCAATTCTCATACCCTTTGCTCCTAGTTCCTGGTGGTTCCTTCCTTCCTTGGTGGATTCTGGCATCCCTGGGGGAAGACAAGGGATCTGAACTTCCCACTTCCCATACTCTTTTCTCCTAGTTCTTGTGTATTCCTTCCATCCTTGGTGGTTTCTGGTATCCCTGGGGGAAGAGAGGGGGGAAGAGATGGGGTCTGAACATCCCCCTTCCCAAACCCTTTACTCCTAGTTCCCTTCTGCGCTTTCCTTCCTTGGTGGTTTTTCGCATCCCTGGGGGAAGACTGGGGGTCTGAACTTCCCACTTCCCATATCCTTTGCTCTTAGTTCCTGCCCCTTCCTTGGAGGTTTCTGACATCCCTGGGGGAAGACAGGAGCTCTGAACTTCCCACTTCCCATACCCTTTAGTCTCGGTCCATGTCCCTTCCTTAGTGATTCCCCACCTCTTTGCACGTTTTTAAATCACGCATTTGAATGTTGTGATTTTTTTCCTATTTATCCCGCTTCCCACTCTCCATGATTTTTCACCTCCCAGACTTCCAGCCCCTTCTCTATCTGGTTTTATACAATGAACTGAATGCTACGCGCTCTGTGATTGGTCGTCGCCTATGATCTATCAGAGTACAGACGCACGGCTGACGTCATAGAAAAATTGTTTGCTTTGTTTTGTCCAACATGGCGCACAGTTTTGAAAATGTTTGCGAGATTATTCTGGATTGAGAAAGTGAAAGCCTCGAAAACATGTTTACAAGTAATAAAAAGAAGAAACCAAGACGAATATTGTTCTTGGCGACTTGAAAAATACAAAATCTTCGAACAGTCGAGCGCTACAAGGCAAGTTCGTACTTTTACTCTTTTTACTTTTCTGTTCATTGTATAAAACAAATAGATTCCATTTGGCCGTGTGTCTGTTCAGTTATAGATCACAGAAGACGTCAAAATGTGGTAAGAACATCAGTGACACACTCGCCTGCGGCTCATGTGCCACTGTTTTGTTCTTTTTTGTAAAATATTGGAAAACAAATGGTACCATACAAAAGTACTGCTGAAGAGGTTTCATTTGAATGGTCACATCATAGGATTTCATCCACAGACTCAAAAGTTAGAACAAATGGTACCATGCAAAAGTACTGCTGAAGAGGTTTCATTTGAATGGTCACACCATAGGATTTCGTACACAGACTCAAAAGTTAGAACTACACTACATGTCTTCAAAAAATTAATTTCAATTTTTAATTAAAAGCACAGAAACTTTCATGAGAATGAGATGCTATTAATTCTTTCAAGTTATGTACAAATCAAATAGAACCTTCAACATTGCCCCCTGGGCAACCCCCAGGCATTCATTTGATCAATTTTCATGCTCAGTTAGGCGGAAATTTGACATTCTGTTAAGGGGGTGGGGAATTTGACACCTTAGAGGTGGGGTGGGGGAATTTAAACAAGTCTCCTCAATTTCACACTTTGTGTTGGGTAGTTTTCCCCATCAAAATCATGGTTTTACCCAGAAAAATCTGAATGATATGTTAATGTTATACATGTATACAACAACAAAATGGGGTTTAGAAGCTACCCTGGGGTGGGGGCATTTAAATGGCAAATATAAGCATTGGATGGGGCATAATTGAACAACAATTTTCCCCTGGAGGAAGGTTATTTGAACAAACCAAATTTGAGAAGCCCAGAGGGTTGCCTGGGGGGGATGTTGAAGGTTCGATTCGATTAGACATTTTCATATCAACACTTCTGTGACACCCTGTAGCTGTGATCATCAAAGCATTCATAATGGTGGTGATAATGGTTTCAAATGGAAACAAATACATTATAGTGCCACTTTAAGTCACTTAAGGTTCAGTTCCATTTTGAGAAATGCTTTTAAATTCTCATCTGGGATTTCCTCTAAAGCAGCTCTTGCTGCCGTGTCATCATTATAAAGTTTCAGCAGCTCTTCCGCATGTTGAATCATCACGCAGTTCTGACATCCGCTCATGCAGCATAAATCCAGAGGGAGCGGGGGTGGGGGTATTTGTGGCTTCCTCTCTGAATTCACATCAATGTCACTTTTTTCTGAAGATGGAACTGATTGCTGTGTGCCTGGAGAATACACACATCTTGAAGTCAGTTTAGTGAATAACATACATGTAGTCATTTTTTTACACTCAAGTGTAAATTGGCTCCAATAAGAGCAAATCATTAATGTAATGCAACAAAAATGCTTCAAATAAGCCTGTGATACAGGGCTGCAGTCATTAAGCTTTGAGGTAGCTGGCTAAACAAGGCCACAAACTCAAGATGGATGCCAATGGCTGTTGCCGGCCATAATAGCCAGTTGCCTGCTACTAATGACAGCCCTCAGATGATAGATTCTAATCCCATCTGTGGGGGAGGGGGTGGGGGGGGGGTAATACTTGTAGTTGATTTATGCCAAGAAACCATTAAATGAGCCCTGTTGCTATCTCAGTTAAGATTGGAGCACTCCTCATTCTTACTTTCACCTTCTTACAGTGCCAAGTTACAAATTTACAAAAAAAAAAAAAATAATAAATAATAATAATAAATTATCCATGTAACTTGTCCAGTTGAGAAGAACTTAAATATGGAAATCACCACCAGAAAGTGATGCTCTGTGGCAAGTGTGTTTGAATGGTTACACTTAAAAACTTTATCCACTGACTCAAAAGCTCGTACCAGTTTAAATGACTCAAGACTTGACTCTTAGAAGGTCAAAGGGTTCAGGGTAATTTTCCACTGCCTGTCAGTGAAACAAAATGGGTGGAAAATGTTATTTCTCATACACCACTGGAGACTGCGTACAGGTCATGTGACCTGAAAGGTGGGCATTTGCTTGTGTTGCATCTCCCATAATTGACCTTCCCTCCCACTTACTTAAGATTTCAGTTTTACATGCTGTGTAAATATAATGTCCAACCCCGTAATTTTGTTAGCATCTCCATTTTTTAGCATAATGATATGTGTGTAATTTTTTGAGTTTACAATATAATAAAGGTTAGGCTGTGGCAGTCACAGTAAATAATATAATATAGGGGTTTTATTAGATTTAGTTAAATGAACTGCTTCAACACTTTTAAAGAAAATAGCATAGCTTACTTTCTTCACTGGTTCTTTTGTGTGATACAGAAATGAAGTGGACACCCTGCCAATGTAAATAAAAAAAATGTCAATTTTTTCCATGAAATCTAGGGTACTTTTAAGTCAATCTTTTGTACAGTATAAACATTCTAGGTTTAAACACAAGTAAATAAAAAATAACAAAAATGTATTTCATGTGCAGCACTAGTAATTGTACAGTTGTACTGTTCCAAACTTAGAATTTGTATACAGCTATTTCAATTAACGTTGTCGGATGAAAATGGTGAAAAGCCAAGACCGCAAGGTAGTATGGGATTTTTATTCAATGGCTTTTAACCCTAACCCACACTACCTTGCGGTCTTGGCTTTAAGTTTTCGTCCGACAACGTTTATTGAAATAGCTGTATACCATTAACCTTGTTTCTAGTTATAACACAACAGGCATGAATATTGCTCAAAACTCTCAAAGACATTTGGGTCCAAGAATTGTTATTTACTTTTTGAATATTAATTCCTTTCCAGGAGCAAACACCTCTGGTGCTACTATTTCATATTCAAAACCAGTGGGAATTAAATCTCTGTTAGTATTTGACTAGTAACCAGTTAAAATGTCCCCAAGTAAATATAATGAATTTAACCTGTGAAATAAAACCAAAGTTGGCTTGAAATTATTTCAGAATTCTTCATTTCACTAGCCTTGGTGCATTATGTCCTCCATTAGGGGTGTTACAAGTTATTTTGGGGGTGTATCAGGGGCACTTTGTCTTGGGAACATTTTGTCTCGAGGTATTTTGACCATAAATCTTTCATCCACCCCAAGGCATTGTGGTATAGTGGTATGGTGGTACATGAATGGCATTTGACTATATGGCAAACATAACGAATGTTTTACTCCAGAAAATTTCCAAACCTCCCACATGAAAGGTTTTAAGACTCTGTACACGCCCCCCCCCCCCCCCCGGAATTTCCAGCAATAAGCTTCCATGAGGGATTTATGGATGTTAAGGACGTTCACAGTAATTGTTTATGTGCATTCTTATTGCGCATGCAATTCATGTCACAAAGCCATGTTGCATCATCCACGAGCATACGCAAGGGAAGAAATCTAAAAACATAAACGGCTGGTACCCATATAGCATTGCATTAAGTTTGGATGGTCGGTGATCCCTTTCTTTTTGGACAGATAATTTTCTTTTCCAATTTTCTACAGAAAAAAATGAACAAAAGAATCAATGTAGGAAATTAATGTTTTCCCATTTTTCTATCCACGTGATCCAACTTGCAGCTGTCAGGATTTGCAAATTCTGTCTTTTTACTGATTTCCTTTAAGGGATGTCACCAGCTGAATGAATTTGCTTTTAAGCAAATTCATTCAACTAAAAAAAATAGAAAAAAGACCCACTCATATAAAACTTGGCATAGAAAGTTACATTTTAGAGATTTATTTACAATTACTTTTAGATTTTAGAATAACAGACACTGGGGCCATATCAAGAAAGGGAGACCGATTATTCAAAATTATGGTCACCTAGCTTTCAGATACCTTATCTCTGAATCTAAATAGGTGACCCCTCAGTATTTTTGCATTGACACAAGTACCATAACTCACTACTTAACAGCCTCAAAAGTTTTATTAAAAAATCAATGTTAGAAGATTTCTACGCAAATTACCTCCTTAATACAACATTCTAATTGATGAAAACAGTAGTTTTAAAATTACTAATAATAATTCTTGACAACTGAACAGCAATTAAGTAAATTTTCAAACAGATCATTGACATTCCAAACCTGGGGGGGGGGACTCCCATATAAAAATGACAGGTGGGCTCATCAGAAATTTACAAAAAGCACTCTAAAAGGTACCAGAATCTTGTTTGATGGTTGTGGCTCAAATTTTAGCACCCTAAGAGGTACCAATGAACAAATGTCGTTCCCTAAAAGGTACGACGAGCACCCCCGTCATTTTTATATGGGAGTCCTCCCCCCACCCCCCCCCCCCCCCCTGGGTTCCAAATCAATAAATTGTTTCATGTATCCAGGGCCATAGCATTAGCCTTGAAAAACTTGGGGCACAAATGTTTCAGACTCAATGGATGGGCTTCTGCCCATCCTTTCAGGGGGGGTCCGGGGGTTGCATGCACCTGCCAAAAATTTTTGAAAATGAAATAACAGAAACTGCATTTTCCAGCATTTTGGGCTTTTAAATTTCAATTTTTTGATAGATGAAAACTCTTTCTAAACTGACACTTATTTATACAAAGCACAGCACATTTCCATGATCCAAAACGCTTAGTGATAAGTAATTACACATGATCACACAAATATCAATATCTAATTCCATAGATTTTTCTTATATTCCCAATAAAATTCTAAAAAAAAATCATTGACTGTCTTGTTGAACGGAAGCACAACAGTTGAACAGAGTCAATTCATTAGTACTTTCTACCCTGTCTCAGCAAACCAATGAACATTGAAAAAAGTAAAACACTTCGGGATGTCAATTACAAAACGAAAGACCGACTGTCTCTTTAACTGTCTTAGTTGCCTTAATTGCAAACACAGACTTCATCGGAAGGTCGCTCATTGAAAACTTCCTAAACAATTGCTTGCACCACTGGTTGTTCCCCACAAACAAATTGATAACCTCCACCATGATGTCCAAACCATCTGCCAATTTCTCTTGGACATGCAGATGCATGAGGTGATTGAGCCTGGCCCCTCCTGTGGTTGAATGTAGGTAGGTCTTGGCCCCAGGGGAGGGGACTCTCATATTAAATGGACGGGGATGCTCATCTGAAATTTTGAATTAAACCCCTAAAGGAGACCAATCTGGGCGTGGACCAAGCTTTTTTTTTACCCCTAATAGAGACCATTTTAAAACACAGACAAATAAAAAATACAGTGACTTTTTACGTGCAACCCTAAATGAGACCATGACGGCTAAATACAATGGCGTTTTGCCCAGAACACCCTAAAGTTATAAACAATTTACTTAGTAAACAAAATAGTAACTATATGAATTTTCTATAATTTGGATAATGTAATTTTTCTTTTCAAGAATTTTTAGTATGATATACATATGTGCTCTTTCAATATGTTTTTAACTTACATCTATCAAATTATTATTACTTTTATTTATGTAAATTTTATGTGTTGACTAGATTACTTTATAGAGGGCCACAGGTCATCAGTTGTACTTTAACTGTTACGTGCTGCCCTCTTAAAATAAAGTCATTAAAGTTTAAAGTGAGACCCAAACCCGAAATTTATACCCCTAAGCGAGACGACGAGCATCCCCACCCCTTTCATATGGGAGTACCCCCCCCCCCCCGGGGTCTTGGCACGCTTTAAGGACGTTCGCGAGAAAATCTTCTAACATTGATTTTTTTATAAAACTTTTGCTGCAGCTAGGCTATGAGTTGTTCGTGTCAGAAATGCAAAAAAAAATGGGGGGTCACCGAGTTCGTTTCCGAGATAAGATATCTGAAAGGCGACCCTAATTTTGAAAAATTGGTCTTCCTTACTGGATATGACCCAAATGTCTGCTAGTCCAAAAATATTGCAAATGAATCTCTGAAATGCAACTTTTTTCCCAAACTTTTATGCGAGTAGGTTTTTTAAGCAAATTCATTCAACTGGTGACGTCTCTAAAAGAAAATCTAATCTTTAAACGACAGCATTTGCAAACTCTGACAGCCGCAAGATGGCATGATTCGATGTCGAGCGGGAAGAAAAATGGAAAAAATTTAAACTTCCTACTTTGATTTTTTGTTCATCTTTTCACAATCTGTCGAGAATTGGCAAAGAAAATTATCTATCCAAAAATAATTGGGGGTCACCGATCATCCAAGCTTGTTAAATCTAAGCAAAGTTAACGCAACGGCTGCCAACCCCTTTTGGGCTTATATTTCTTCCCTTGCGCGCGCGCTCGTGCATGACGTAGCATGGCATCGCATGGCGTTGCAACAGGAATTGCGTGCGCAGTGAGGATGCGCATAAACAATAAGCGCGAACGTCCTTAAGCCAGAGAATGAGTGCTTGCTGATGGGGTGGTAGCTGGCATGACAAGCATAAGCTTACCAAGGGTGCAAATATCACTCACTAGAAGTTTGCGATCATTTCCAAGTGACTGAAATCTGCAGTTTTATTTTCAACATTTTATATATATATATATATATATATTTTTTTTTTTTTTTTTTGGGGGGGGGGGGGGGAACGGAGGGGGGTTCCCCTTGCTACGGCCCTGTGCATCAAGTTAAATCTAAGTTACTTAATTTTATCAATTTTCATTCTATTCGACCTTGGCGAAAATGTTTCAGAAAATAGGCTTCAAAAAAATATTTTCGCATCCAGATATCGATGACAATAATAATCAACAAACTTATTTTGTACATTGCGATTCGGAATATTTAGTCTTTCTATGTGATTTATCGATTGACGTAGTTAAACTACCAAAACAATCGATAAGCTTAAGTATCAATCCTGAAAGATCGACTGTTCCTGCAATGATCGATCTATTTTTTTTTAAATATACTTACATTTGTCGACGTGGAAAACGTCTTTCCTTGCAATAGTCGGTGAACAATTCGTAGCATTCATGCAGAAGTTACTTGCAACATTTCTCCGGAACAATCAGCTCGAAAAGGGGAAGAAATTCCCTAACTGTCAACAATGTTTACGTGAACCTCGCGCTTTGATTACGCGCCATATTGGATTGGATATTGGACGTTGGTTACCATGCCTCGATGGCTCATGTCAACGGCCGCTGACCAGATGTTTCTTTCACTGTTGATCATGAAATTTCACGTGTGATTATCAAGTCCTTTTAGTTGTCCTTATATTTTTACTGTATTTTCAGTTTTAAACGGCCTAAGTCGTAATGGGTCGGATGAGTAGATATAAGAAGATCAAAGCGTGTGATCCATTTTACAAAGGACCAAAGAAAGACAAAAACTCAGATTGGTAAGTCCATGTTGTGAAACTAGTCAAACTGGGAAGCCTTAAAAAAACTTTTTTAAAAAAAAGCTTACAAAGATTTTAAGATTACCTAAGCTTACATTGTAAGCTCAAGGTTAAATAATATTCATCCCTGAAGTATTTATTGTTGAGGTGTACAGGGCTGGTTTATTATACCTGTTATTGTTAGGACCTCTGCACAACTGATTCACATGATCAACTTCTTGTTGAAATCCTGTAACTTAGGGGCCTGAGCTGAGATTTCAGCCTGGTCAACCGGGCTGAAATTTCATTGTGATTATATGACAAATTTCAGCCCGGGCCGAGATTTCAGTCCAGGCGCCAAGTTTGAAATTGCGCTGGAAGATTGATAAGGAGAATCAAAATGGCATCACTGGGCATGCCCAAATTCATTTTTCAGCCCAGGCTGAAATTCTGATGTGATTACATGGCAAATTTCAGCCTGGGCTGAAACTTTGTTCATATAATCGCTAACTTCATTTTAAGAGGATTTATTTCGGAAAACGCAGAAGCCGGGCTGAAATTTGCCATGTAAGCGGCCCCTAAGATCACCAAAAATGGAAAGAGTATGATGAAATTAGCAAGATTGCTAATTATCAATTTTGGGGACCCTGGTGTTTAAGCATGAGTTCTTATGACAATTAGAATGTTTGAAAAATTAGAGGGAAAAAGCTTATGGAAAAAGGTTGATGGATGGCATGCCATTAGTTATTTGATCTGACTGGACACCAACCAGAAGTGTAATGATCTCTTTTTATAAGGGACTTCTGAATTCCAAGGTGTCTGCAGTGTAGGTTATGCCGAAGATCTCCAACATGGATGTTATTTGCCTTTTTAGTGTAATCCTTTACATTGAGCAGAAAGTTCCAAACTGTGACATAACTTTACCTATATCTCAAGTCATATATTATTTGTGAAGTAAATACTCAGAACAGGCCCCAATTGTTGAAAAGATGGATCATGTTTCCCACTGGATATATCACTATCTAAAGGATAATTAGCAACTGTCTTTGTTAATAATTGACTTTTAAATATATTTTAATTTATTTCAAAAAACTCTGACTTATCAATTTTAGGTATAAAATATTTTTTTGCAGCAATAAACCTCTGCTGAAGAATGATAAACTCAGAGATCAAGAAATGCCGAGAGCTGCAAAAGATTTGTTCAGAAGACAGCTGGCATTGAAAAGACAGACTACCACAAGGAGAAAAGAAACAAAGAAAAAGAAACAAGGTCATTATTTTCTCCTTATCAAGTTAAACCGTCACTTGCAGTCACCCTTTTTATAATGGTCACCTCTCTTACAGGGTTCTCCTTATCAGGCGGTAACCGGTAAAATTTACCGCTTGAAGCTGCACTTATTACCGCCCGTAACCGCTTGCCCCTGGAAAATTTTTAAGACACACAGTTTTCCCTTTACCACTTAGCAAAAATCCCTTACCTGCTGAGCTAAAATTTAGGGAGAACCCTGCTCTTATATAATGACGATGTTTTCTTGTCCCAACTGTCCTGACTGAAACCTCTTCATAATGGCTACCTCTCTACAGTGGATGGAAAATTCTATCTTATGATGCCCATTGTTGAGAGGTTCCAATACCTGTAACTATTTTATTGCAATGGACCCCATCTCCCCCACTCCCTTTCCACCCCACTCCACCCCCCCCCCCCCCCCCCAAAAAAAAAAAATAAATAAATAAAATCTAGAAATATGTGTCTCGCAGAACCTGTCGAAGCTCAGGGAAGGGTGCAACCCAAATTTTTTACGATAGTGGAGGGAGAGATGAAATTTCTGGTTGCATGGCCACAATGACCCAGAAATTTGAAGTTGAGACATTCTCATTCCCAATCGCTCATCACTCTAGATGATGTCAATTGGAGCTTTGTCATGGTTTTGTTGCTAGGCAACTACAGGACATCAACCCAATATATATATATATATATATATATATATATATATATATATATATATATATAACCGTAGAACTTGTGAGGGGTCTCGCAAACAATGCAAATCCTTAACCAACGTAAAATGCTTGCTGGAGGATCACTAAAGCGATCGTGGACACTTGAAATAACGTAAATAAAACCGAAAATGTGAGGGTCAAGAGTCCAACTCCAATGTAGCTTTGCTGGTTTATTCGCTCAACGTTTCGACCATAACGGTCTTCATCAGGAGCATCTGAGGTATATACTAACTGTTACAACATTCGAAATTTAAAAAGCTTAACGGAAAGAAAACACGTGTCATGCTGACGTAATAATCAGATATGGAGCTATAAAACTAAACTAAACTAAGCCAAACAATTTATTACGTAAATTTAACCAGGCTATTAATAGTAGGCTTGAATTTAGAAATCCAATAGCTTTCTCTTGCTCTTCTAATGTCTTGATTAGGATTTCTAACTTTTTCAATGACGGTTAATTTTAAATGTTTAACCCCACAGTTTTTAAAGTGTCTGACAGTGGGAATGTTCTTATGACCTGCGTTTATGTCGCTGCGATGTTGGTTTGTACGGCGATGAACGGGGTTTTTTGTTTCCCCTATATACTGATCGTCGCATTTTGTGCATTGAATCAAGTATATAACGTTGCTTGTTTGACAGGTGGTGTGTTGCGTAAGAGTGAAGGTTTCCCCTGTAGTTGTGCTTTTAACTGTTTCTGTGAATCTACCATATGTTTTGCAACATGCACATCTATTGTCTACTTTACAAGGCCAAAATCCTGGATTAGTATGTTCGGCGGATGTATGTTGCTTGTGTTTATGTGAAAAGTGTATCCTAAGGTTTCTGTTGGTTTGAAAGGAGCGGCCACATATTCTGCATGAGGTTTCTGATGTGTTTGGCGTGTCACTGCTAATGGTGGAATGGCTTGCTTGTTCACTAGGGTCGCATGGTGGTAATCTTTTGTTCGTTAGCATCTCTGACAGGTTTCTTCCTCTACGGTAGGCAACGAGGGGGCGGTCCTTAAAGATGATTTTGCATTTAGATGAGGTGTGTAGTATTTGCTGGTGTTGGTTGAGAATATTATGCAGGTTCGGCATTGCTGGATTGTAGGTTACTATAAGGGGTACACGGTTAGTGACAGGATTCTGCTTGGTTCTTAGAGCCTCTTCTCTAGTTGTTCTTCTCGCTCTCATAATGCACTCCTTGATGAGTTTGTTTTTGTAACCCCGATCAAGAAGTACATTGTGTAGTTCTCGGGCTCTCTTCTCAAAGAAATTGTTGTTAGAACATATGCGGCGTAGTCTCAGTGCCAAGCTGTAGGGGATGGACGTTTTAGTGTGACCTGGATGGCAACTGGTCCAGTTTAGATATTGATGAGTGTCAGTAGGCTTGGTGTATAGGTCAGTGCTAATCTTGCCGTTGTTGTTGATTACTTGGACGTCAAGAAATGGGATGCTTGTGGTTGATGAGGTTTGTTCAAATTTTATATGTGGATCAAAAGTGTTACATTGGTTAAGGAAATGTGTTAGTTTTTCCTCTTTTTCCTTTACATGGGTCGTCTTGAAGACCACTTGCTGAAACAAAGCGCTAACCACCCTTTACTCTGGTTCAGATTCATTGATGATATATTTTTCATATGGACACATGGTGAGGAAAAACTAACACATTTCCTTAACCAATGTAACACTTTTGATCCACATATAAAATTTGAACAAACCTCATCAACCACAAGCATCCCATTTCTTGACGTCCAAGTAATCAACAACAACGGCAAGATTAGCACTGACCTATACACCAAGCCTACTGACACTCATCAATATCAAAACTGGACCAGTTGCCATCCAGGTCACACTAAAACGTCCATCCCCTACAGCTTGGCACTGAGACTACGCCGCATATGTTCTAACAACAATTTCTTTGAGAAGAGAGCCCGAGAACTACACAATGTACTTCTTGATCGGGGTTACAAAAACAAACTCATCAAGGAGTGCATTATGAGAGCGAGAAGAACAACTAGAGAAGAGGCTCTAAGAACCAAGCAGAATCCTGTCACTAACCGTGTACCCCTTATAGTAACCTACAATCCAGCAATGCCGAACCTGCATAATATTCTCAACCAACACCAGCAAATACTACACACCTCATCTAAATGCAAAATCATCTTTAAGGACCACCCCCTCGTTGCCTACCGTAGAGGAAGAAACCTGTCAGAGATGCTAACGAACAAAAGATTACCACCATGCGACCCTAGTGAACAAGCAAGCCATTCCACCATTAGCAGTGACACGCCAAACACATCAGAAACCTCATGCAGAATATGTGGCCGCTCCTTTCAAACCAACAGAAACCTTAGGATACACTTTTCACATAAACACAAGCAACATACATCCGCCGAACATACTAATCCAGGATTTTGGCCTTGTAAAGTAGACAATAGATGTGCATGTTGCAAAACATATGGTAGATTCACAGAAACAGTTAAAAGCACAACTACAGGGGAAACCTTCACTCTTACGCAACACACCACCTGTCAAACAAGCAACGTTATATACTTGATTCAATGCACAAAATGCGACGATCAGTATATAGGGGAAACAAAAAACCCCGTTCATCGCCGTACAAACCAACATCGCAGCGACATAAACGCAGGTCATAAGAACATTCCCACTGTCAGACACTTTAAAAACTGTGGGGTTAAACATTTAAAATTAACCGTCATTGAAAAAGTTAGAAATCCTAATCAAGACATTAGAAGAGCAAGAGAAAGCTATTGGATTTCTAAATTCAAGCCTACTATTAATAGCCTGGTTAAATTTACGTAATAAATTGTTTGGCTTAGTTTAGTTTAGTTTTATAGCTCCATATCTGATTATTACGTCAGCATGACACGTGTTTTCTTTCCGTTAAGCTTTTTAAATTTCGAATGTTGTAACAGTTAGTATATACCTCAGATGCTCCTGATGAAGACCGTTATGGTCGAAACGTTGAGCGAATAAACCAGCAAAGCTACATTGGAGTTGGACTCTTGACCCTCACATTTTCGGTTTTATATATATATATATATATATAGGTAACCCAAGATTCCACCACCCTAAAGCAATGCATGCACAACAAATTTATAAACCACACTTCACGAGGAATAAAAATACTGTGAACAGCTTCAGTGCCATACATGTTCATTATTCATGGTAAGGTAGGGGAGATGAGTTCAAAACTGGGCCAATAGCAGTTGCCTTCATGAGCTGACATCTAATCTCATTGTCATAAATGTATGTAAAGTGCCATAAGACATGTAATGTGTGGTATATAAGTCATCATTCATTCATTCATTCACGAAGGGCTAGTGCTCAAAACTTTTGAATCTCCTTGCAGTAGCCAGTTTACCTTATCTTTTTTAATAGTTTTTATTTGCTTTTAGAAAATTATATAAATACAATTAATTTTCATCTCACATAATATTCATTTAAACATTGAAAACTACATTAACTTATAAAGACATACTATGCCCCCCCCCCATACAAACATACACAAAAATAATAATAATAAAATTAAATTAAATTTATAATAAAACTAAATAATAGTTAATTTCAATAATAATTTATAAGTTTTGAGTATGGAGGTCAGAGTGACTTCAGATTGAAAGTTACAATTTCAAAAACAATATTTTCGATATTCTTATTATTCTAAATACAGTATAAATATGCATGGTTAATGTACAATAAAGTATATGATGATGAGAAAGACTGAAGAAAGATAGTGTAAATCGTCAAGTAAAAAAGGAAAATAAACGATTCCACTTTTTGTAACGATTTAACAGCTTTCCATTCCTTTTTGCAAAGCAGTTCTAATTTATAAGTAGCTTTTAAGAGTCTTTTAACTTGGCTTTAAAGACTATTAAAGAGGGAGCTACATTAGAATATTGCACCACAGTTTCTGTAGAAACTAACCTCTAAATTATCTTAATACATAACTTAATTATTTCACTCTGGTTACTTTGTAGTAATTCCAAAGTTTCAGAGGATTCCAGGAGAGAGCAAGAAACAATATTTTAACAGGATTGATCATGAGACTGCCAATGAGGTTGCGCTGTCTTTAAAGGCTTCAAGGAAAATGAGAGAGGGAAGAAAAAGGTAACTAAATGTTATTGTAGTTTGACATTACCTTACTTAATTAGCCCATCATTTGGCCCCTGCAGAAGCGCTGTTTGGGTGCTACACTAGGCTGCTAAGGATGGCTCTCAACATCGATAGTGCAGCACACATGTCATCACTAATCAAGATCTGCATGGTAAGCTGCATAGAGCCAGTGACAAGGTAGCAAGTCAAAGGTTAAGACTGGCTGGTCACTGCTGTCATCACCCAGAGCTACCAGCAAACAAAGTCCTGCTGTTGGAGCCGCAAATGTCACTTTCGTAAATGATCGCTACCATTTTAGTGACACTTATCAAAAAAAGAAAAATGCAATTCATAACCCAGAATCGAACCTGGAACCTCTTGCATGCTTACATCCCTCCTTCACCACTAGACCACAGAGCTGATCCAGCAAGCCATGTGTGCCATCCAATTTATAGCCTAAGTGACAGGATGTGCTGCTAGTTCCATTTTCAACTTCTTCTTTCTGTATTTGCTTTATTTGGCCCATTTATTTGTTGTATGTATGTATGTACGTTATTGTTCTTCATTGTTTAAACTTGAGGTAGACTGGGACCTCGTAAGGGAGCATATGCCCTGTGTCTGTCACTGCTTTTTTGGCGAAGTTTGTAAATAAATAAATAAATAAATAAATAAATAAAAAAATAGCGGGTGACCCTATCCCTAAATCTAGCTTTGATCTAATAATCGCTTTACCTAGTCCCAATTTTATCTAATAATGACAGCCAACTTTCATTCTAATCCAGGCATAAACTAGAGAGAAATGACATCGACCATTACAAAACGCTTCAGGTTACTAACAAATTTTAATGACAGCATCAACCATTAAATAGGGCATCAACCATTTGCGAAAAGGGAAATTATGCAGGAGCCCCTGCAAGTTAGGAGAAGTAGAGGAAGGCCAGTAAAAACATTCGTGGATACACTCAAGTGGGTTGCAGGAGTGCAAACACCAACAAGCTGAAGTCACATACCTCTCAGATAGGATGATCCTAGCGCTAATCATCCTAGTGCTAGGGCCAAATCCAACCCTTTGCATGTAATTTTTGCTACCCAGCAGGGTCCTGAATCCTGCACACTCAGTCTCATTTTGTATCTAATAAATCATGTTGCTTCTTAGGCATTTGAATGAAAGGAAGCAGAAGGTTAAAGACAAGAAAACATCATTTGAGGAAAATGCTGGCTTTAACTCCATGAAAGGTAAATGCTTCATTTATTTTATTGCAACATGCAATGGAACCCTGCTACTGTACGGTTGCAAAAACCATGAACACTGTTGATTGATTTTGACATGTCCACTGTGTGGCTACCAATCATATACAAGATGAAATTACAAAAGAAGTATTTAATTAATGGTTAGTCACAAAACCATTCTTGGCTTTTTGAACGCAAAAAATATGTTATCTCCTCTTAGTTTTTTTTTTTAATTTATAGTTTACCTTTTTTATCTGTAAATCAACTTGCCGCAAAACGTTAATTTTTAGAAAATAAAATAAGTGAGCAAAACATTCATCACTTTTATTTTTAAAGGGGAAGTGTCATGGGAATTTCGTGTTAAACAGAAACCAAAAAATAATGGACCACTTTTTAGATAAATTACCACAAAACTGTTGATCAGTGTCTCTAGTTTTAAGCAGACTGGGTCTCAATGAATTGCAACTTGAAAAAAGTTAGCCTAATTTTTTTCAAGTTGTCACATTTTCGTCTTCAAATGGGCTATAACAGACCATGATTTGTTCCTCTTTCAAGAATTGGTTGATTTCATCGTCTTGATGTTTTAGTGTTATTTTGTAAATAAGTAAGATATTCTATCATAGTTTTGCTCAAAAAAAGGTCAAAGTGCCCGTGTCATTTCCCCCTTTAAATTATGAAACTTGCAATCGTAGATGGTATTTTTCAATGTTTGTTAACTTTTGTTAGCTTTTGTTAATTATATTCAATTATACATATTGATGAGTTGTATGTGGTTTATTCTTTTCAGATAATGTTCGGTTTGGAGAGGTAGCTATGGAGCCACCATCCCTTACAGCAAAGCCAAGAAAAGCGTCCAGGACAAACAAGGTATAGTGGGAGTCGACTGTACACCCGGAGGGGAGTACTCTCATATATCACAGCTATATAGATACATGTATATAGGTTTGTGCCTGGTGCTGCCTTGAAGGAGTTTAGTCTGAGATAGGGTACAGAAATCAAAGATTTTGGGTCTAGAATAGGCCATCATTTACCAGTAAACTGATCAGTTGTATGAGAATTTAGTCTGTGAGAATTAGGAAGAAAAGAGCCATAGGGATTTTTGGTGTCTAGTCTAGAATAGGATTGCAAAATGCTGCTGAACATTGTCCGGATATAGGGTAATCTGGGTAATGCACATTTACACATCTGCTGTGATGGGTTATACCTTTTGCAGATCACATTATTAGAATTAGAATTAGAATGTGTTCACAGTCCCAGCCGCACACCACCACCCAAAAATGTCCAGAGTTCCCCCTCCCCCCTCTCCGAAAGTGTACCGGGTCCGAACGACAGTTAAAGTACGGAAAACTGTACCTTTCTTTGAAGACTTGTTCCCTTGAAATGTTCTTTGTGTTATTCTTTATCAGAGAACGAAGCCGCTGCTTCTCCACTCTTTAATTTCGGAGGAAAAAGAAGCCAACACTGAAACGAATGCACAAACTGAAGCTACGAGAGACTCCGGGCTGCCAAAGACTAAGAAACGCAGGCATATGTCGGCTGTCGAGCGCGACACAGCTGACAAGGAAAGAGAACGTGTTATAATGGCGTACAGGTTGATGCGAAAACAACGTTTGCAAGAGAAGAAAGGAACTACGTGAACAAGGAGACGGAAAGAGAATAGAGAGAAGAGTGGGTGTCACGTGTTGCTTTCACAGACTGATATCTGTGTGTGCCAAGCGCGGGAAAATGTGCAACCGTTGCCAACCATGGAAATGTGCAACCGGTGACGCAACCGGTGCCAAGCGCGGGAAAATGAGCAACCGGTGCCAAGCGCGGGAAAACGTGCAAACCAAGTACATAGAACATTAATCCCATTTTGCTCCCATTTTGTAAATGTAAGAGATGGTATGGAATCTCCAAATGAATGGTTAAAGCAGTAAATAAAAGTGATGTCACTGAACAAAGTTGATGGAACATTCACTGTGTTTGTACGCCATTTTAGTGACTCTTGGTTCATCTATATTAACTTGTTAAAGATAACAGAAAGGAAAAAGACTTGGGCAACATCCGGTGTTCAACACGCATCGAACAATTTACGACTCTCAAATAATGCCACTGATGATTATTCCCTTATTTTAAGTGGTAATTTGTTCCAGAGACTGAGTTTTGGTCCAGCTATAGAATATGCTCTATCATTATCGTACGTCTTCAGATTAGCAACCACAACTAGCCTGTTCCAGGCGTTAAGATTGTGGGCCGGGGAGCGGTTAACAAAAAAACGGCGCGCAAACGAGCGGAAAAAACGAGCCTATCCCCCTCCATCGGCACCTTTCGCGCCCCACCATCTGAACGCCTGGAACGGGCTAACTATCAACAGCAGGGCCGTAGCCAGACGAAAATTCTTACCCGGAGGCAATCATGATAATAATAATAATAATAATAATAATAATAATAATTTATTACTTATTCGGCGCAAATATCTATATGAATATATTCAAATGCGCCTTACAAATTACATTAAAATAATAGTAAAGATTAAAGAAACACTTTTTTATATAGACATCCAATGCTTTTACTAGTATTCAAAATTTTATTTTTACCGATCGCGAGACAAGTGCCTTGGTTCACCTCATGCTAGCTACGGCCCCAAACGGGTTCCTTTAAGCAACCTGTTATACGAGTACATGCAAAGCTTTAGAAATCAGAACCCCCTCCCCACCAGTCGCGCCAACCCCAAGGCATTTGCATTGAAAAAAATTCTATAAAACCTCCCCACGGTGGGGACAAGTAAGCCGTTCAAATTCCCCACGGTCGGGCCCAAAAAGGAACGGCAAATGCCCCATCCCCGGGATGAAACCGTTCGCCCCCCTCCTGGGGGGCCGAGATAAATCTACTGAAGCCCCACCCCCGGGATAACAACATGTACAAATGGCCCGGGGGTAGATGGGCACTGCTTGAATTGACTGACGCATTAATCAGACAGTTCGTCATCCTCGGAGACCCAGGTGCGGTTGGTCGGTCAAGTCGGGGCGGAAAGAAGTAAAAACCCGGCAAAAATCTACGCGATGAAAGTTTCAAGAACGAGCGAACGATTTTTGCCAGTTTTTTAATTAGTCCCGCCCCGACTAATAGACAAATTCGGCTAACGCATTGTTGTACCCAATTCAAACCTTTTGGGATCACAACTCTTTGTTCGTCATATTTCCATATCAATGAACCATTGACATGGAAATTATATGGAAATATTGTGAAAAAATAATCTTATTCCCAGAAGGAATCAGAGAATTAACTCTGTGTGTAAATTATAGTGCTAAGATAAACCCATAAATTTCCCTATACTGAGCGTTAGCCCTAGTAAGGAAATGAGGGACCACACGAGGGAAAGAAAAAAATCTTTGACCTCGGTGGGATTCGAACCCACGACCTCCGGATTAGATCTTCCGTCGCTCTACCGCTTGAGCCACGAGGCCGTGGGTAATAAGGTGGTAATTCGTGGCAATGAGAATGTGAAGGGTACAAATAAAGGTTTGAATGGGGTACAACAATGCATTAGCCGAATTTGTCGATTCCCCATGGGTCTCGGCGGATGACAGTTCGGGAGACTATTCAGTAAAGCATTCAGCCGTTCAGCGCATGCCCACGAGACCGGCCATTATCCGCTGTTGAACGAGGTAACGTTAATTGATCGATCTAGACCCACACTGGTAAAAGGAGGCCATCCACATAAAAATTTGGTTTTATCGACTGAGTCGATAAGGTAAATTAGCCACCGTAAAAAGATTCGAGAAAGCTGACGTTTCGAGCGCTAGCCCTTCGTCGGAGCGAATCAAGGGATTGTGGGTAGTGTGTGGTTTTATATAGTAGGTGGAGCTACGATATTGGTGGAAATTTGTTGACGTGAAAAACAAATGTAAATTAGTTGAATGAAAAGCGTTCGTTAATTCCGTGGGGTTTGAGAGTGCCGATTCAAAAGATGATTTTTTGTTCTAAGTTTTTACGGCTTTCTGTGTTGCCCTGGTGTAGGGAAACGCCACAGATTGTCATGTGTTGTTTAGAATGGTTAGCAAGATTGAAATGACGTGCGACTGATTTGGATGCGTCTTTGACATTTTCTTTTCACGTCACCAAATTTCCACCAATAGCGTAGCTCCACCTACAAAAAAAACCACACACTACCCACAATCCCTTGATTCGCTCCGACGAAGGGCCAGCGCTCGAAACGTCAGCTTTCTCGAATCTTTTTACGGTGGCTAATTTACCTTATCGACTCAGTCGATAAAACCAAATTCTTGTGCTTCACTCCCACCGACGCAGCACCACAGTTCCTCTAGAAACCAACCCCATTCATCCACATAAAACTTCACCCCAGTAACTAATCTCGTAGCCAAATCTCACTCGTTTTTCTACTGCAGCTGTACTGAAATGTGAGCGTGGAAGATCTGGGTACGAGATTACCTAATAACATCAACAGGGAAACGGAATCAAAATTCCTGAAGCGTGGATGCAAACGGTCAAAAAACACAACAGTACTACAGCGGACCGCAGAGAGAACAGCTTTTCACCGGAATAATAAGGATCGAGTTCCACCAATCATAACCGACCATCGTGACACAAATAGTGACGCATATTCAGTCGCCCTAATCACCCATATAGACTAATAGTAAACAGTCAAATCGTCCAAAACGTTCCGACTTATATCCCAACTGACTACATCGTGAGACAAACTTTAATACACTTTGTTATAAACCAGGAATAAATTTTTTGCCCGCTCTTCTTTTAGGCTTAAAAATGGCTAATCCACACGCGGACTTCCGCATTTTGCATATGGACAAATCGAATGATGTCATCCGTCACTAAATATACCATGAACAAAGCCTTTGTGAAAAACATGTCAATAAAAGATTACAATTGATTAGCATTCCTTTGTTCGATTTTGCATTTCGCACTTACAATGTAGTTGTTGACAACTACCATTGACACCATTTCGAACTTCGCGTCTAACGCCGTAAAAATGTCGATTTTAAGGAAACAGGAGCGGGAAAGTAAAGCGGCTTTGCTGAAGATACAGACAGAAAACAACAACGATTACTGCGCGGATTGTTTTGAACAACGTAAGTTGTATGGTTAGCTATAATATATAGAAAATTTTGAATTCATTCTCGACTGTTGGTATGCATCGAATGCTGTGCAATGCAAGCGGTTGCAAACTTTTGGCGCAAATTGTAAAGCATTTTACTCCTGACCCCTTTGCTCTTAAATTAGCCAAAGTTAGAAAAAAAAAATCAATTCTAAACAAAATGCCGAGACATAAACAGCACAACAGAAAAGAATTTGCCAATAGTTTCCATTTGAATGCTCACACTTCAAATCAAGATTTCAACCACAGACTCAAAAGTTAGACCCACGTTGTATAGTGACGGCATTAATAAACAGCACCGTTCCAAAATACTGTTAAATGGCTTTGTTCTCTTGTATACTCGAAAAGTGATACATTTAATGTTTCAAATTTTTACTCATTGAACAAAGGGTGCGATCAACAAAGAAATATTTCCGGTTGTCCTCATCATAGTTGCCCTAAAAGCCTAGTTTTCACTAGTGACATAAGAATTAGCGGAAGCATAACAGCGCTAAAATGTGTTCATTGAAAACGGGCCCGACATATTAAGCATAAGCATAAACGCAAGCCATAAATAAGATTGCAATCTTATGCTGATGTCAAAGCTTGTTTCACTCAGCGTAAATTCTCATGCTTCCACTTATGTTACTAGCGGAAACAAGTTTTAAATGGTGGTTTGCCAAATTGCCATTCGCTATCCGTTCTAATGTCGGTATTATGGAGAACGGACGGATTAACCAGAGATTCAACTGTAGTACTAGTAGCCGGCCAACGAAAACGATGTTTTCGAAGGCTGTCTACCGGAACAAATCTCTGAATACACTTATCTAAGCTCATATGCCATCGATGGCTGGCTTATTTCCTTTTCAGATCCCAAATTCGCTTGTATGATAAAAGGTTTATTTGTTTGTACTGAATGTGCTGGCGTCCACAGAAGTTTGGTAACTGAAGTTCCAAGGATCAAATCTGTTGATACTGATGTCTGGACCTCTGAAATGTTACAGGTAATTTAATCAAAAACTGAACAAACAGTAAGAGAGGTTTTCAATTGGGTATCGAAAGTAATTTCGCGATTGCTTTGCTTTCCGATTGGCTAAAAAACCTCGCATCGACTTTATCAACCAATCATAAGTAAAACCAAAACCAATCATGACTTCCCCGCGCTTGGCGCCGGCTACATGTATTTCTACAAAATTTGATTGGTTCATTGGATTGTCTGCGTCTGTTATGATTGGTCAGTCTGACAGAGTAATCACTTTGGTTTTGCTTTTACGACACTCAATCAATAACCGCTCTATTTTCAGTGTTGTAGGTTGAGTAGGGAAGTAAATGACGTCATGTTAAATTTTACTGCATACGACATCAAATGGAAAGTGGAAGATGGATTTTTTTTGTTTGAAGAGTCTACAATTATGTTTTTTATCCCAGCAGGAAACATCGAAATGTTTACAACATGCCATTTCAAGATGACGTCATGACTACAACTACCAGAATCCTTCAGTTTTTTGTTTTGTAGTGCAAATTAGGGCTATTGTTATTTAAACCGCACTGGGATTACAAAATTTAAATAAGAAAGGAAAAACGAAATGAATTCTGGTAGTTGTAGTCAAATGACGCCATCGTGCAAATGGCCTATTGCTCAAATTATCGATCACATTAGCAAAAATTCGTAATAGTAATTAACAGTATTTATTCGAACTATAATAGTAGTATTTCAGTGTGATGGGGAATTAACCGCATGAATGATATCGTGCTAGATTTTACTGTATACGACATGAAAGGTCATCAAATAGAAAGTGAAAGATTAAAGTTGACCCAACCCCTTCTAAAACTGTAAAGCCTGTTTTTCATATGTCGGGAAAATCCCAGACGGTCGGGGATTTCGCTGTTTCCAGACCGTCCAAGAGTTTGCCGACTAAATCACTTATGAAAACACGAAATCGTCGTGGATGAATCGGGAGAGTTTACATTTTCCCGATGCGTCCCAGACTACTTCGATGATCGGCGATTTTCCCGACATATCGGCAAAATCTAGGATGGTCGGGAAACAGCAAAATCCTCGATCGCCTAAGATTTTCCCGACATATGAAAAATAGATGTTTTGGCGGATCTTGAAGAGGGGTTGGGTCTACAACATTTTCACTTCCGGCCTTCCTTCCGGCCCCCTTCCTTATTCGTTTCCATTCTAGCACCTGCCACGTGCGCTACGACTTTGTTTGACCAGGAATACAAGCCTCTTCTTTATTTTGAGCATATATGCTTTATAATATGATCCATTTCACATGGAATACTAGTTTAATTTATAATTTCACTGATTTAGAACCGCTTTTGTCAATATAAAATGTCTTAGTGCTTGGGTCTTCATCCGGGTTATACCCCAGCCCCAGCCCTCTCTTATTTCTGCTGCAGTCCATGGCAGTCTCGTACTGTTTCTCTAGTCGCTGTGTCAGGGAATCTTCAGTATCTTTTGTCATACAGCGACGAATTGATGGCGGGCTGCTGGCACCAGTCGCTTGCGTAGAATCTGACTTTTTGAAGGCGCCCATCAGACGAAGAAATTTGTCATTTCGCTCTGTGCTACCTAAGTCGGTTTCTCCCCACTGGCCAAACTGCAGTGAGAAAATGACAAATGTAAACGCTGTGATGGAGCAATTGTGGGGATGCTTATAAATATGGATTTGGAATTGAATGATCCACATACATAAACTTTTAAGTTGGGGGGGGGGGGGGGGGGAGAGAGTACTCGCATTTAAAAGTACAAAGGTAGTTTGTCCACGTTGTAGCACTGTTTTTATTTTGTGGGCATGGCTTATGCACTTTTCTACTCCAAAGGATTAATTAATACACCAAAACACAACTTATTCAGTATGGAAAATAACCTTTTGTAAACGCGCTCTCTATTTCTACTAAAACGCGCTCTGTGATTGGTTGATAGCTATGTTATCATTTACCATTCAATAATCCAAATTCAATAACCTAAGCGGTAAAACAACGGATTTTCAATCCATATAAGGTAGACTTTTGAAAAAAATACTGAAGCATCAATCATCACCAATGAAACCTTATTAAGCGGACCCCATATTAAGGACTATTAAGCGGACAGCGTACACCATCTATTAAGTGGACACCCTCTGCTTGGGTCCCTAAATTTTCTTCCCATATTTACTGTAAAACGAACCTGTATTCAGCGGAACCCTCTATAAAGCGAACATTAGCGAGGGTTCCGAGGGCTGTGTAATCATACCGTCCAGGACGTCGGACACCTTATTGAGTCTTATATTACGTAATGTCGACACTTGTAAGTGTATTAAAAAAGAAAATCTAAAATCCCCACTCAGGATTGAACCTGTGACCTCAGCTTGGCTTAGGCTTACATAGCCTACCGTACCACTGTACCACCTAGCTTCTCGGGTTGCTTAGTCCAAAATTTAACTATATAAATTGCTACCCCCAACCTCAACTGAAAGCTAACCAGTTACTCCGTTATTTAAGTCTCTATAAGGTGTTTGACGTCCTTCTGGACGGTATGATTTGGGCTTGACCGGTTCCGAGGGTGTCCGCTTAATACAGGTTGCAATGTAGATTAAGTAACAATCCGTGTAAGAAGTAGGCAATTCTCTATTGTTCCGCTGCATTTCGCTTTCCCCACATAAAAATGTTTACATTTTCGTACTGAGAATACGTCAACATGGTTTTGAAATAAAATTCACTGAAACTTTATTTTAAAGCGATGTTTCTTTTGTGTTACAAGATTTCATCCAATCGTGAGACTCCAAAAACAATGGCCAAGAAAGACTTCTAATTTTCCATGTTCCCCACATAGAATTTTTGTTGCATTAAAAATCACAATAGTTTTCACTAAAAGGGAATCAATTAGTAAACTAAAGATAAATAAATGCGCTGCCTGATGAAGTTATGGTAGATTTTCATGTTTTAGCCAATGAGGTGGACGGTTTCAACAATAGCACAATTCACACCTTTCTGCATTCCGTGCATTTGGGTTGCCTACTTCTTACACGGATTGTTACTTAAATGATGAGTTTTCCATCAAAAGTCCACTCTAAATCTCCCAACACGCAAAGCCGTCTTCCACACAGAGGGTCTTTGGACTTGTCACGCAATACCCCTCACCACTCCACCAGCGCATCTACGTAGGAGGCTACGCGCAAGGTTCTGGAAACTACAATACAAGACACAATGAGTCGAAACACTTCACGAAAAGTCCAAATTTATCAGTTCGGAAACCTACAGCCCGTACGGGCCACCTCCTCCCTCTCCAATGATGTGTTCGCATATATTTTTTCACTCCGGCATCTTGCAAATCAACATGAAGGAGAAAGAAGGCGAACAAAGCACACACTGTTCCAACAAATATGACCGATATTGTAGAATCAGTTGACACGAAATGCCAGGAAATTATATTACTTTCTTACCTTACATTCAGTTTCTTCATTAACAGCTTCTGCCTTCTGACCTGACGCGCCATCTTCCTCAAGTTTCCGTTTACTACTCTTCTTCTTTTCTTTTTCCTCTTTCTCACTGTCTTGCGCATTTTTAGATGATTCCTCCAATTCACTACTCTCCACTTTTTTACGATCTCGTTTTGCCTTTTTAGTGAGACTTCCGTTCTCTGTCTCGTCAGTTTTCAACTCTTGTTCCTCTTTTTCCCTGATCGCTTTCTTCTTTTTTGACTTCTTGCTGCCTTCTTTGCCTTTTGGATCTTCCTCTCCAATTTCCTCACTAGTTTTTTTCTCGCCCGTTCCTTCGTCCTCGAGAGCAGACTTTTCTTTCTGTCCATCTTCGGTTCCGGCATCATTTTTCTTGTCACTCTTCGTTTTCTTGCGATCGCTTTTCGACTTTTTTTCAGGGACAGGATTTTCACCTTCATTTTCCAATTCTTCTTTATCCTGATCCAGTCCACGTTTCTTCGACTTTCTTCCGACGGCCTTTGAATCTTCAGACAAAAGTTCGGTGTCGGCGTTCTCGACCTCCTTACGATCGCGCTTCGACTTTTTCTCCTCGTTTTCTTCCTCGTCGCCGTCAAAACCACTGCCAACTTTTGATTTCCTTTTGCGCTTTCTCTCCGAAACTTCCTTGCCATCAGCAACGTCATCTTCTTCCATTTCTATCCCTTCCTTCGAGACAACAGTCTTCTCATCTCCTTCATTTACGGAGGAATCCTCCATTTCGGCACTCTTCGCTTTTTGACGTCCACGTTTAGACTTTCCCTCTTTAGTTTTTCTCTCTTCTTCCTTTTCTTTTTCGACGCTTTCCTCTCTTTCTTCTGCTTGTGAGGCAACAGTCTTTTCATCTCTTTCCTTTACGGAGGAATCCTCCATTTCGGCACTCTTCGCTTTTTGACGTCCACGTTTAGACTTTCCTTCTTTAGTTTTACTCTCTTCTTCCTTCTCTTTTTCGACACTCTCCTCTCCTTCTTCTGCTTGTGAGGCAACAGTCTTTTCATCTCTT
This sequence comes from Cladopsammia gracilis, assembly GCA_022457155.1. Lineage (NCBI taxonomy): Eukaryota > Metazoa > Cnidaria > Anthozoa > Scleractinia > Dendrophylliidae > Cladopsammia > Cladopsammia gracilis. The sequence goes on from JAJGOT010000376.1 coordinate 436,620, forward strand.
TCCTTTACGGAAGAATCCTCCATTTCGGCACTCTTCGCTTTCTTACGTCCACGTTTAGTCTTTCCCTCTTCAGTTTTACTTTCTTCTTCCTGTTCTTTTTCTTTTTTGGTCCCGTCTGACCTTTTCTGAACTTCGTCCGCAACATCATCATCAACTTTAGATTTCTTTTTTTGCCGTTTATCCTTCTGACCAGAACTTTCCTTTGTTTCATCTTTTTCCGCGTCGTTGTCTTCTTCTGAAGCAACATGCTTTTCTTTTCGCCTTTTTTCTTTCTCGTTTTTGCTGGCAGAGGAATCTTCCAACTCAGCAACTTTTGCTGTCTTTGCTTTCTTACGATCGGGCTTTGCCTTTTTCTCGCCTTCTTTTTCTTCATTTGTACGCTCTGGTTTTCTTTCTTCTGCTTCCTCTTCTTCGAAGATTTTCTCATTTTTAGCCTTCGTTTTTTTCTCTTCATTTTCTCCCAATTCGCTTCCTACCTCTTTTAAATCTTCCTCGATATTCTTTCTTTTCTTTCGATCGCTTTTAGACTTTTTCTCGGACTTATCTTCAGCTTCAATTCTCTGTTCTTCTTTCTCGTGACCTTCCGCTTTCGAACTTTTCTTTTCACGTTTGCTTTTCTTGCCTTTATTTTCCATATCCTTCCCATCAGTCAAGGAAACTTTGTCATCTTGAGGTTTACTTGCTCCTTCGACTTCAACTTCAGCTTTTGGTTCACCTTGTTCGTCACTTTCTTCTTCAGGAGCATCCTTTTTCGATAGTTTCTTTTCTCGTTTGCTTTTCTTTCCTTCTTTACCCACTTTTTTTCCTTCAGTCGAAGAAATTTTCGCCCCTTCTTGCGCCGTTTCAGATTCATCTTCTTCGGCATCAGCTTTCAGTTCGGTTCGTTCCACTTTTGACGTCTTCGTAACTTGCTTTCCTTCGCCTTCATCGGTTTCTATTATCTCCTCTTCCATTTTCGACCTTTTATGTTTTCGTTTGCTTTTTTTCTCTTCCTTTTCTGAATCCTTTCCCTTTCTCGAGGATTTCTCCGTTTCACTAACTTTTTCACTTTCCTCTTCATTACCCTCCATTTTTGACGAATCTTTTCTTTTGTGTTTCTTCACTTCTTTTCCCGTTTCCTTTTCTTCAGCCAAGGACGTGTTCGTCTCATCTCTAGATTTTTCACTTTTCTTTTCTTCAACTTCAGCTTCCGCTCCTCCTGCTTCGCGACTTCCCACTTTCGCAGTTTTATCTTTTCTTCTTCCCATTTTTATCTGGTCCTCGCAATGGAACTAAACAAAAAAGGCATCGTTTTAGGAGAGGCCATACCGTAGAAATATTTACATGTAAACCAATAGGCCATTTGCACGATGACGTCATTTGACTACTACTACCAGAATTCATTTCGTTTTTCCTTTCTTATTTAAATTTTGTAATCCCAGTGCGGTTTAAATAACAATAGCCCTAATTTGCACTACAAAACAAAAAACTGAAGGATTCTGGTAGTAGTAGTCAAATGACGTCATCGTGCAAATGGCCTATTGAATGGCTTAATTAATGGAAAGATACTGAAGTGTAAAATTAGTAAAAAGTTATTTTGTGTCCAAGTTTACTCCTTAAAAAAAACTGACCATTTGATTTTACCAACAAATGATCATTCAAATCTTCTATTAAATGAGTCACGACTAGCCCGCATAACTGGCGGATTTTTTTAGCACGCGATGCCTTATTGAGGCGGAGAAAGAGAACAAAACGTTTTTCGTGCGCCCACAAAACAACCAGCTACAGTGTATGCAAGTTATGTCATGACAAAAGAGGATTTTGTGATTTAAAGCTTCTAATCACTTGTATATCATGTTAGCATCTGTCTTGACATACTATAAAACACCTACCATTATACAATGAACTGAATACTACGCGCTCTGTGATTGGTCGTTGGCTATGATCTATCAGAGTACAGACGCACGGCTGGCACACTCGCCTGCGGCTCGTGTGCCACTTTTTTGTTCTTACCACATTTTGACGTCATCTGTGATCTATAACTGAACAGACACACGGCCAAATGGAATCTATTTGTTAAGTAGATTACCTCCCTGCAGTGTCAGCTCAAAAAGTTCTACAGTATCCGCAATGTATTTGGCAACCATGATGGAGGATTTAATGCTCCCGAAGGCACCATGAGTAAAACACGAGTGCACTTGTGAAAGCTACAGTCTAATTATGGTGATTGTGATTATTTCAACCCACAAGCTATTGTCACAAAATTTTTTTTCCTAAATAATTATTATTTAAGGAACAAAAACAATGTGTTGCAAATTATAGGTTTCAATGTTATGCAAGAACCCCCCAATGCAGTGACCACAACTTAACAATAACCTGTTGCATGCATATTTGATGATTGCCGTCATTGGTCATCCACACTTTGTACATACATGTAAATGCATACAATCCCATATACAATGATTTAGAAATACATAGACAAGTAAAAATAAGCGATATAATATCGCATTTGTTAATTTTATTCTCATTTGTACCCTTGATAATGGCGTCATGAGGTCGCTGAAACGTCGGGATATTATATTGCTTGTTTTTACTTGTCTATGAATCCCATATACAATCCCAAATTTCATTTTGTAAAATATTGAAAAACAAATGGCACCATGTTAAAGTACTGCAGAAGAGGTTTCATTTGAATGGTCACAGAATAGGATTTTGTCCACAGACTCAAAAGTTAGAACTACACTTCATGTCTCCATAATTGACTCTGGGAGTAAAAGGGTTAAGTCAAGTCCTGCTACATTTTGAGAAGCAGGAAGTACAGAGATGTTTCAAAACTTGAAAAAAACATACAAAATGTAACCCTATTCACTCATCACAGGCTGCAAACTGTATTTTGCTGAAACATATCACTGCAAACTAGGGGTATAGCATATGCAGAGTTAACACAGTACAACTCAAAACGTGATAGGTAAAATTCAAAATCCCCTTATACTTTTATGAATTCTTATGGCTTAGGTCATCTGGAAATTAAATGTTCTGTCCGTTCTTTGCTAATAAAGCACCAAATTGAGAAAAGACTAAAGCCAACTTTTTATTAAATAACAGTCACAGCTCTCTGTGCAGACATTCTCATTCTCAAGCAGACAGATTTACTTACGGCCGCCTCGACAAAACCCTGTTTCAATTGAAGGGCTCTGGGTATAACCAACCTATGTTGCTTTTTAGGTCGTTTTTACTTTTATCTCGCTCAGATTTGCCTCATTTTATCGTACAAGGATTATGAATATTATCACAAACCCTTGTCGAATTTGCACTAACCCTAAGGTACTTGATTAATTTCACCTGAAAAAAGCAGAGTTCTGGCCCTCTAGTGCTTTGACTGTACATTCAGAGCGTAAGTTTGAGGCCATTACAAAGCAGATTGGCCATGAGAATATGCAACCGCGATACTTCTGACCCGCACTTACGTGTATGACTTGAACCAACATACCATCATATAGGCACTTCATATTGATCAAAGTCTAAAAGACAACAACAGACCGTAGCGGCTAGTTTAAGCCATGTTTAAGGCCCGCCCGGCGATGGAAGGACATCATGAAGTGCAGAAATCCGTAAGTCCCTGGCACCTCTCAAAGACATGAGTGTGTGTCCTTGCCACGCCTTGGCCCAAAGCGCTATTCAGCGCTCGAGGTGAAAATGGGCCATGGTGGACAAGACGAGCCAGCAGGAAAGTCTGAAATCACTTGGAATCAGGAAAGGAGCAGCCTTGTGAGTATTGGGCCATTTGCTATCCTGTGGTGTGGTCAAAATGCCTGATATCCAAAGTGCTTCCAGAATTGCTTCTACAGTAATTTTTTTTTTTCTGTAGTAATTTTGTATAATTTTTGGGCGGGAACTACATTTTGGTCTTGCTATAGAATTTGCCGACATGCTTTGCGACAGTAGCAGGTTGGTCCACTATATGTGGTCAGGCACTTGAAATACAGCCTTGGTCAGCTCGAAGCGAGTTCTTGCTGGCCAGCCAAAATTGTGCAAGGTGGGCAAAGGCTATGAGACAGCATATGGGCCATAAAATCGGGTAAATATTTTGCGCTATATAAACAATAAAGTTATTATTATTATTATTATTATTATTATAATGAAGCGATTTTTGAGAGAATGGACATCAGGATTTTTTTTCCTTGAGTGGAATTTGGCGGCAGCTAAACTTGGCCATTTGATGTGAAAAATCAGCATAAAATAGAGAAATTCGGGGAAACTTTGGGATTCGTTTTTTTTAGCGGGCAATGAAGTGAGACATGCAGATGTTTTTGCATACGTTATTTCTCAAAAACGACAAAAAAAAAAACAACAGAAAAAAATTCTGAACATATCTTTTTCAACTTATTTGTAGTTCACATACAAATTGATCTAAATAGCAACATAGGTTGGTTACGCCCTGAGTCCTTCAGTTTAGTCTTCTCTTACGAGAGTCATTCCCAAAAGTGGCCAGCTCCGGTTAAGGACACTTTTTCTGCTTCCCATCAGTGTCTGCTAACAGGAGCTTTGACTGTATTTAATTTGGGTTCAAATACAAAATAAGGGACAAACAAAACCATTTGAAATGTTGATTTTGCACACTGGAATGCATGACATGTGACAGAATTATTTGGTTACCAAAACGAATCAAATTTGAAAAACCCAACAAAAAATGTTCTGAGAGTTAAAGAACGAAAAAAATCACTCAAGTTGTGATCACAATATAGTTCTTTCATTCAGATGAACACATTTCCATTCAAGAAAAAAACAGTTTCAGTCTTCAGGGTTTGACATCTCCACTCTGCCCATTGTGTAGTTACAGAAAAAATCCATACCCACCCCATGGAAGGTCATTGGAAATTCCTGGGGGGAGGGGGGTCTTAAAAGCCAACATTTTAGAAGCAAAGTATGAAGGTAAACTGGAATTTCCTGGGAGGACATGGGGTGCTAAACCAAAAACCTTCCGTGGGGGGAGTATGGATATTTTCTTGAACTGCACATTCGCCTGAGGAGAGTGAAATTATAGCTGGGCTAGTATAGATATGCACATTCAGTCCATGGGTGAGTAGAGAAATGCTTGCAGGAGATTTAGTTTTATTTACCTGTCCAAGCACAAAACTGACTAAGCTTTTGTCTTGAAAGTCTAAGTAAAGCCATCACATTAAAGGGAAAAAATATGCTGTATACTGTACTGTTAGCATTTATTTTGCTGTAAAAGGCTCTCTCAAATCAAGAAAATTCCAAAAAGGCTCTTATAATGTATTGCAAAATGCAACAACTTCAGATAACTTGTCATGTATGCAGATGGATTGTGTCTCAGGGAATATCCAAAATAGTGGATATCTAAGAGGGTCAATGGATTTTTGTTATCGTAACCGTATAAATAACAAAATACGAGCTGACTATCGTATAAAAGGAAGTCGTTTTCTTAGCGTATGTGGTAAATAAAAGACAAATTTTGAACATTTTCTCTGTGCAAATAAAAATGTGAGTTTATTTTGAGTCCATTTTGGGCCCTGCTAAGACCTTCTGTACCATTGTTGTCCTTTTTAGTCTGCTGCGTGACTGATTTTCGTGACAAACCCTGAGCCTGCGCTGTATCTGCGGCTTTATATAATAGTTCCAGACTCTCTCAATGCTTTATTCACTATGTATTGCTTTTAACGACATGCCCCGTTATGCCTCGCATGAGACTACTGCGCTTCCCACGTTTACTACTGCAGGTTGAAACACCATTAAGAGCAGAAGATTTACACTAAAAGAGCTGTTCTTTGTGTAAAATATCTTACATGCTCAGAAAGAAACACAACCTAACGTCGGATCGAAACTACACCAATGCTATTGGTTCAATTAAATGAGCCAATGAGAAAACGGAACATTCGATCCTTCCCAAGAGTACAAAAGCGGCAAAGATTTCATGTACAACGGAATAATTTCATATTATTCCGCGAGACATTCTCTTATGGGAGCAACTGATGAGGTTCGCCTTAGAACCGAAACTCGAGTCTTGCTTAAGAAAGAATGTAAAGGCTTAGCTATGAAGGCTTTAAAATTTATTTGCGAACTGCAGGAGTCGTGCAGGCCCGTCAACGTTTTATTCACCCTGTTTTTTTTTTTTTTTTTTTTTTTTTTGTATTTAAGGACGTTCGTGCGAAAATCTTTTAACATTGATCTTTTAATAAAACTTTTGCTGCAGCTAGGTTATGAGTTACTTTTGTCAGAAATGAAAAAAAAAATTGGGGGGTCACTGGCTTCGTTTCGGAGATAAGATATCTAAAAGGCCGTCCTAATTTTCTAATTTTGAAAAATCGGTGTTTCTTACTCGATATGACTCCAATGTCTGTTAGTCTAAAAATATTGCAAATGAATCTCTAGAATGGAACTTTCTATGGCAAATTTTATATGAGTGGGTCTATTAAGCAAATTAAATCAACTGGCAATGTTCCTTAAAGTCAACCTAAATTTAAACGACAGAATTTGCAAACCCTGACAGCTGCAAGTTGGCGTAATGCAAATGCCGCAAGTTGGCATTGACATGAGAGCATGCGAATAGATACAGACTAATAGAAGCCAAAATTGGCTCAGTCGAAGCATGGTGCACTGAAAAAATGACGGGATTTTTTTCGCTCCAACTAAATCATATTTCCCATCAAAATGTTCACGAGATCTCTGTCTCTTCAAAACAGAGTGTGGATGTTGACATTATGCCTATTAAAATGAGTTATACGGCTAAAAGCGATGACCGCGCGTTTGAACTTCATATAAGCCTTTACTTGACATTGGTCACTTCAAAGTCAAAATGACGAGACTTTTTTTTTTAAGTTATTAAAATATTTTAACGTTTCCAGATAGAATAATAACCAAATTACTGGAATCCGAGTGTGGATTTCCGAAAAGTAATTCATAAATGGGCGAAATTTTGATTTTCCCTTACAAAAATGGCGTTTTTACAGTGATTTTAAGGGTCAAATTGGGGGTCTGGGGACGAGCTAAAAAGAATTAGAGGCAAATGTCACCCAATTTTTTGCCATGGGCATTGCGACATGAATTGCGTGCGCAGTAAGGATGCGCATAAACAATTGGCGCAAACGTCCTTAAGACCGTTTTATAGATGCTAGAAATTCTTTCCTGTCATAACTACCACTAAGAAGATGAAAGGTTGTAATCAACATCGCTGTTGACTATATTGTGAGAAAAAAAATAGTAAACGTTAATTATTAACTGAAGTTTTACCCCGTTTGCTGTTTACTGACTAAAAGGGATTTTTTTTACTGTTTACTGACTAAAATGGATTTTTTTAACCGTTTACTGACTAGAGGTATACCCCATTGACACCCTCATCTAACCAATTTTGTAAAATTTTCTATCAAAATGGAGTTTTAAAAGGATGTCCTTCTAAGTGAAATAAATTATGTTCAGCAATGGAAGATCTTATATGCCCATGACAAGCCATGAAATTGGCTGTTGCTATAAGTAGTAGTGGGCTAGTAGATTTTTCAGGGTCACTAAGGCCCGGTTCAAACGTCGAACTTCACATGTGCCGAATCTAATACAAATGAGCAAAATCTATTGTTCTTGCTCATTTGCATTAGATTCGGCACATGTGAGAGGGTGTCAATGGGGTTAACTGACTAGCGTATAACAATGGATTTTTGTTATCGTAACCGTATAAATAACAAAATACGAGCTGACTATCATATAAAAGGAAGTCGTTTTCTTAGCGTATGTGGTAAATAAAAGACAAATTTTGAACATTTTCTCTGTGCAAATAAAAATGTGAGTTTACGGTTACTTTGTTTAAATCATTTTAGAGTCCATTTTGAGTCCATTTTGGACCCTGCTAAGACCTTCTGTACCATTGTTGTCCTTTTTAGTCTGCTGCGTGACTGATTTTCGTGACAAACCCTGAGCCTGCGCTGTATCTGCGGCTTTATATAATAGTTCCAGACTCTCTCAATGTTTTATTCACTATGTATTGCTTTTAACGACATGCCCCGTTATGCCTCGCATGAGACTACTGCGCTTCCCACGTTTACTACTGCAGGTTGAAACACCATTAAGAGCAGAAGATTTACACTAAAAGAGCTGTTCTTTGTGTAAAATATCTTACATGCTCAGAAATTAAGAAAGAAGCCACAGTAAGAAACACAACCTAACGTCGGGTCGAAACTACACCAATGCTATTGGTTCAATTAAATGAGCCAATGAGAAAACGGAACATTCGATCCTTCCCAAGAGTACAAAAGCGGCAAAGATTTCATGTACAATGGAATAATTTCATATTATTCTGCAAGACATTCTCTTATGGGAGCAACTGATGAGGTTCGCCTTAGAACCGAAACTCGAGTCTTGCTTAAGAAAGAATGTAAAGGCTTAGCTATGAAGGCTTTAAAATTTATTTGCGAACTGCAGGAGTCGTGCAGGCCCGTCAACGTTTTATTCACCCTGTTTTTTTTGTTTTGTTTTTTTTTGTATTTAAGGACGTTCGTGCAAAAATCTTTTAACATTGATCTTTTAATAAAACTTTTGCTGCAGCTAGGTTATGAGTTACTTTTGTCAGAAATGAAAAAAAAAATTGGGGGGTCACTGGCTTCGTTTCGGAGATAAGATATCTAAAAGGCCGTCCTAATTTTCTAATTTTGAAAAATCGGTGTTTCTTACTCGATATGACTCCAATGTCTGTTAGTCTAAAAATATTGCAAATGAATCTCTAGAATGGAACTTTCTATGGCAAATTTTATATGAGTGGGTCTATTAAGCAAATTAAATCAACTGGCAATGTTCCTTAAAGTCAACCTAAATTTAAATGACAGAATTTGCAAACCCTGACAGCTGCAAGTTGGCGTAATGCAAATGCCGCAAGTTGGCATTGACATGAGAGCATGCGAATAGATACAGACTAATAGAAGCCAAAATTGGCTCAGTCGAAGCATGGTGCACTGAAAAAATGACGGGATTTTTTTCGCTCCAACTAAATCATATTTCCCATCAAAATGTTCACGAGATCTCTGTCTCTTCAAAACAGAGTGTGGATGTTGACATTATGCCTATTAAAATGAGTTATACGGCTAAAAGCGATGACCGCGCGTTTGAACTTCATATAAGCCTTTACTTGACATTGGTCACTTCAAAGTCAAAATGACGAGACTTTTTTTTTTAAGTTATTAAAATATTTTAACGTTTCCAGATAGAATAATAACCAAATTACTGGAATCCGAGTGTGGATTTCCGAAAAGTAATTCATAAATGGGCGAAATTTTGATTTTCCCTTACAAAAATGGCGTTTTTACAGTGATTTTAAGGGTCAAATTGGGGGTCTGGGGACGAGCTAAAAAGAATTAGAGGCAAATGTCACCCAATTTTTTGCCATGGGCATTGCGACATGAATTGCGTGCGCAGTAAGGATGCGCATAAACAATTGGCGCAAACGTCCTTAAGACCGTTTTATAGATGCTAGAAATTCTTTCCTGTCATAACTACCACTAAGAAGATGAAAGGTTGTAATCAACATCGCTGTTGACTATATTGTGAGAAAAAAATTAGTAAACGTTAATTATTAACTGAAGTTTTACCCCGTTTGCTGTTTACTGACTAAAAGGGATTTTTTTTACTGTTTACTGACTAAAATGGATTTTTTTAACCGTTTACTGACTAGAGGTATACCCCATTGACACCCTCATGTGAAGTTCAACGTTTGAACCGGGCCTAAGCCCGGTGGCAAGTGTCAGTCACCTGAATGGATGTTGAACCCTGAATCTTAAAGAAACAATGTTTTCAACTTACTTCTAGTAAGGTCAAAAGTTTGGGTGTGGCCTTTACATAAGTGCAGCCTATACATGTACAAATATGGTAAACAATAAACTACGATGCCCTCGTTTAGGAGAATTAACAACAACTTATTAACTTACAAGAAATAACCACATTTACTCTTGTTTAAAAGACCCCTTCAATTTCACAGTCCTCGTTGCACGGTCAAAACAGAAATTCTGCAAACATATTAAGTGCTATAACCAGTCTTTCCCCACGCCTCCCCAGCAAAATGTACCTTCAACACCCCGGAAACGAAACCATGCACTATCATGTTTCCGGGTGTTTTGGTTCGAAAATGTGGTCTAATTTGGTAAGGCGGTCTGAAGCCCCAAAATTTTTGCAGCATCCCGAGCTATCCTTGCCCTTGAAATCTTTCCACGGGTTTTAATTCAATTAACTGAAAATTCTTGTGCAATAAGCTTAAATAAGTTTTAAGCGAGCTTGAAACGAAAAATTTGCAAGAACTGACAAAGTACAATTTGACTCGATGGAAACCATGTGCGACGGGTATTGGATAAGAACGTTATGGCTCTCTAACAAATATTCCACTTATTCAATAAAACACCTACCTCACAGATAAATATAAGAGCTTCCTGACTGCAAACTGCAAATTTTGTAGCTATAAATGGCGATACGGATAAAATGTCTTCGATTTTCACACACGTGCAATCGTGTGCTGTCTTGTTGGTCGGCGGGGAGACTGGGTATGATAGCCCTCTAAGGAAATGACTGTCCCCTCCCCTGACCAGAAACAATGCACCCAGCTGCACAAAATGGAGAAGAATCGAACTGCAATACTGGAGCTGATGAAACAGCCTGGAAATAATACATGTGCAGATTGTGGAGCAGCAAGTAAGAGTTTTGAACTGGTCTGATCCTCTCGGAATAACGGCGGATGGGTTCTTATTGCTTTTCTGTTAAATTTTCAATTGATTTTCTTCGCGACTTCCTGTCATATGTTGTGTTGAATAGATCCCGAATGGGCTTCAGCGTCGAAGGGGCTTTTCATTTGCATCTCATGTAGCGGAATCCACAGAAATCTAGGTGCTCAGGTATCTGTAGTCAAGTCTCTCAGGCTTGATACGTGGACAGATGAAAAATTGAAGGTAATCTTGATGAATAATCTGGCTTTCAGTGCGTTACAGCGAGGCAATTTTTATGCGTGCATGCTGCACTCTCGTGAAATAAATGTAATCGAAGTACCGTCCGATACTTAAGGACGCTTATCTTACATTGTTAATGAATGAAAGTTTAGTTTTCAAGGCCTACAGAGCATAGAAAAGCCGAAAGATGTTTCAGACAGTTTCAATTGTGTTTATATTTACCGCACATTGCTTTATATTTGCGATGATATTCTATCAACACGCAATGCTTTGATTACCAATTTTAATAACCTGCAGCTTAAGATTTGAGGTAAATTTCCCATTTTTTTTAGCACAAAGGAACATTTACAGATTTTGCTCTATTATTTTAACATTTGGTTATTTTATGTGTTGATGGAATTTATGTATATTAATTTGTATTTTTATATCATAAACGTCCCAATTTCGAAATTCATTTCCTTGTGTGATGGTCAGTTTTATCTCAGTTGTCTTTATTATCAAACGCACGAAGAATGCTTTATAATCACTTAGTTCGTTCGACTCCTTTTTACAATTTACCGGATTATAAATGAGCCCAATAAGCGTCCATGTATCGAAAAACAACATTAAACCTGTAGAAACAAACTTTAGTTCTCATCAGATACAAGCTTTCAAATAAATTATTGAAACAGACCGTGGAAGTATGATTGTATGCAAATTTGGGTAAAATTTTAAAAATGACAATCCTGTATAATTTTATAGTGAAAACAAAAGGAAGTGAATAACTGACAATTTTGCAGTTGTTTGACTCTTAACCATGAATTATCTGCCTTCCTTTGAAGCCAACATCAGCACTTTTTTAGTCCCTCTCTCCATATAATACTTTAATATATTTTCCATATTTACTAAAGAAATAAAAAACGTGCCAAGTGCATATATTGTTGAGTTTTATAAAATGCTCAAGGAAATACATGTATGTGCGCTATGATTGGTTAAACCGAGTTCATTATAACTCGATAGAGCACGCACGTGACGTAAGGTTCATTATAACCGTTTTTATTTTATAAAAGAAATTAAAAAAATTGTTCCTCGTGCATAATTTGTTGAGTTATATAAGCACTTGGGAATTTTTAAGAACACTCAAGCAGTGCAACAAGCACAAGCCAAAAAGCACTCACCTTTGGCTCTTGGTTCTCTGCACTTCTCTCATGTTCTTAAAAATTCCTGCATGCTTATATAACTCAATAATGCACTTGGCGCGTTTTTAGTCTCTTTAATATAAGCACACGGGAATTTTTAAGAACATGAGAGAAGTGCACTTATTGAGTGTTCTTAAAAATTCACAAGTGCTCATCCGGGGGGGGGGGGGGGGGGGACTCCCATATAAAAATGACAGGGGTGCTCGTCGTACCTTTCAGGGGTCAAAATTTGGAGATTGGTATCACTTAGGGTACTAAAATCTAAAATGACCACCGTTAGAAGTATCGCGGTACATGTACCTTTTAGGGTATTGAGCCGAAAAAATATGACAGAATATGACATGTGTTGTTTTAGAATTGGTACCTCTTAGGGGTTAAAATTATTTTGAGCCATGCCCATCAAACGAGATTCTGGTACCTTTTAGGGTGTTTTTCGAAAATTTCCGACGAGCAACCCCGTCATTTTTATATGGGAGCCCCCCCCCCCCCCCCTGGGGTGCTCATGTATAACTCAACAATGCACAAGGATATTAAGCAGACACCCTCTATTAAGCGGACACCAGCTGCTTGGGTCTCTACATTTTCTTCCCATATTTACTGTAAAACAAACCTGCATTCAGGGGAGGGTCCCAATAAAGAGTGTCCGCTTAAAACAGGTTTCAGCTGTATTTCTTTTATAAAATTAAAATGGTTATAATGAACCTTAGGTCATGCACATGCTTTATCGAGTTATAATGAACTTGGTTTAACCAATGATAGCATGCACGTTTCCTTGAGCAATTTATAATCAAGCATAAATGCCCACACTAATTGAAATACCCCTTCAGATTACCAATCCTTTGAATGAAATCTGACATGGCATTGAAACAGCAATATCGGCAAAGTGAAATAAAGACAAGCAACAAGAAGATTCCATGAAATTGCGAACTTGCAGCATGATAGTGCACGGAACTGTGACAGTGATTCACGAACCTTGCAAAATGACAAGATTTGAAATTTGAGCTAGGGACATGCACCCATCCCCCCCCCCCCCCTCCAACAAGACCCTGGATAAGCATCAGCAGTGCCGCTTCAATGCTCCATGGGATGGCTTTGTTGACCAGGTTCCTTACATGTACCTTACCATGGATCACAATAATTATTTAACATTTATATTTTTTTCTTTTTACAGTTTATGGAAGAACATGGCAATGTCAAGGGAAATGATATATGGGCCAAGAACGTGCCAGTGTTTTATAGACGACCAAAACCTACAGATCCACAGTAAGCAACTAAAATTGTTAGATTATTTATCATTAATTACTCTAATATGTTTTAATTACTAATTTCATCATTTATTGTTCATGTTAAAAGTATTACAGATAAATTCAATCTTCTAGTTGCGGCAATCAATTTTAAGCCATTGCTCCAGTCCCTGCAGACATTGTCATTTTACCAATGCTGTTTGCCATTACTTCAATTAATAATAACAGTAATAATACTAAATATTTAGATACGATAGTCACTTCAGTTGTGAAACTGTTATCTGTGTAAGCCCTGTAAATTCCTGTGAATGAATGTCATAATGTTTTGTGTTAAAATTGTTGGTGAATATGCTGTCTCTTCATGCATTTAGTAACTGCAGTTGAATCCTGTTAACTTGAACTTCCAAGGGAAATCAGAAAAGGTTTGAGTTAGCAGGAGTTCAAGTTATCGGGAGTTGAGAACAAATGACCGGAAATTAGACAATAAATTATTGTAAATGGCGTTTGTTTATGTTGTGGTGCAAATTTTTCTTTGGTTTAAAAATTTTCAAACCAGTTTAATTTTTATTTTCCTTTGTCTCAGATTCATTATCATATTCTGAGACAAAGGAAAACAAAAATCAAACTGGTTTAAACAATTTTAAACCAAAGAAAAATTTGAATGACAAAATTTACATGCCTTATGACTTATCCATAAATTATTGTCCAATACTCTGACAAATTTATGCATAGCATTGTACTGTAATACATTGTGCTGTATTGTGCCATTCCAGAGTGTATTGTTAAACTGTTTTTTATGGTCATATAATACAAAACAATGCTATGCATAAATTTGTCCGAGTATTGGACAACCCTCGACTTATCAAATGCCCTCACTGACCAAGAAAGAGTCAAACTACATAGAATGATGTTTTAAACAAAACATAGCATAGCTATACAGAACAAAACAAAGCAAAGTGAAGCAAGAGGCTCCAAGCAGCATACTCATGTGCATGCGTAAGAAAGTTTTATGATATATTTTAAACATGATAAGAAGATGTCCGACATGGAGAAGAATTGCTCCTTTCATTCAGTCATTGTTCCTGCAAACCACGTTGTTTTGTAAATGAAGGGCTGTACCACAAAGAAGCCAGTGATTCTTCCAAGTGTTATATATACCTAATGTGAACATTAGTAATGTAAGTAGGGTTGTAGGAAACGCTGTTGTGACACTTCAGTAACGCTGTTTTACCGGAAGCGAGAGTAGCCGGAAGTCACTAAACAGGAAGTTTTAATGGCAAAGCTATGAACCGGAAGTGCACAATTTAAAATATGCGTGCATAAATTTGCATGCAAAATTGTGACACAAAAAATAATAATAAAAATAAAAAAAATAAAAACAAAGGGCATTTTTTGTGCTTTGTGCATGAGTAATAAGACAAAAACAATGGTAGGACAAATGACAATGTATATGTTGTAGGTCAATTTGTTCTTTAGGTCAAAATGATTTCAAACTAGTTTAGTTTGATTCTCTTTTGTTCCAGATTCATTACCATAATCCTAAGACAAAGAAAAGCACAAATCAAACTAGTTTAAAATCATTTGAACCTAAGATCATTTTAAACTACAACATATACACTAATAAACTCAGTGTTCTGGATGACATCTGTATGTTTTGACTTTGAGAGATGAGGTTTGTGTTATCGAGGGTATAAATAATATATATAGTTAGCCTTAGCCTAACAGCGGCACCTTCTGAAGACCCTCTCAACAAGCTTAACTAAGATGAAACTTAACTTAGGTGAAAGGTTGGAAGCAAAAGAATTAAGATTGACGACCAGGCTATTTATAAAGAAAATGACCTGAAGGGAAAACAAAATCACTTAGAGTTAACAGGAGGTTGAAGTTATTGAGGGTTCGAGCTACCCAGGGTAAGATTATAGTAAATATATCAGACAAGCAAAACCAGGGGAAATTGATTTTGGTTCAAGTTAGTGTTAGGTTCGAGTTACCGAGGGTTCGAGTTATCAGTTAACTGAGTCTGTAAATCTTGACAATTTTATTTGTCTGAGAAATAGCTGTAGGGGGAGCAGGGTGGTGTAGTGGTGAGAGCACTCGCCTCCCACCAATGTGGCCCGGGTTCGATTCCCGGCCCTGGCGTCATATGTGGGTTGAGTTTGTTGTTGGTTCTCGTCCTTGCTCCGAGGGTTTTTCTCCGGGTACTCCGGTTTTCCTCCCTCCACAAAAAAAAACCAACATTTCCAAATTCCAATTCGATCCGGAATTCGAGGGCCACAGGTTTGTCAGTCAAGAGACTGTTAAGTGTTACCCTTGTTAAACAAAGTCGATTAATTTATTTTATTTGTAGCTATAGAAGGGAATGTTGAACATTGTGATTATGCTCCAGTGGTGGTCAGAATGACGAGTTTAAGGAAAATATAATTAGACAGCAAGGAGAGAAGGCCATTTATAAAAGGGGACTGTTAACAGAGGTTTGACTGTATTCAACAAATTTATTTTTATTTTTCAAATGAAAGTGTACTCAAGGAACAATGGATTAGAGCAAAGTATGAACGGAAGGAGTTTGTTGATGGCTCACCAGAACCAAGTTATTTGAACGGTAGGTTTAAGAACATGAATACAAATATGTTGCAGGTAAAATCTGGTCTCAGGTTAGATCAATATTCAATCTAGGTTAAATGTGTACCCAGTATTCAATCTAGATGTAAGCTAACTCTTACCACAGTACAAAGCTAACTCTAACACAAAGCTAAGCCTAGCTAACTCTAACACAAAGCTATCCATTACACCACTGGCTACATGTATCTTTGTGCTAGGGGTGACAGTAAGCTTTGTGCTAGGATTAGGGTAGTCTACCTAGATTGAATACTGGGTACACATTAAACCTTATATTGAATACTGATTCAACCTAACAATGGATTTTACCTGCAACACACTGTATGTTGCAGGTAAAATCCATTCTCAGGTTGAATCAGTATCAATTTAGGTTAAATGTCTACCCAGTATTCAATCTAGCTAATGTATATTTAGCTAACCCTAACTTAAGCACAAAGCTAACCGTCACCCTTAGCACAACGGTACGTGTTGCCAGTGCTGTGATGGTTAGCAGCTTTGCGTTAGAATTAGCTAGGGTTAGCTTTGTGAATTAGAGATAGCTTGGTTCTGGGGTGAGGGTAAGCTTACCAAGATTGAATACTGAGTACACATTTAACCTGGATTGACTCGTTATATGTTATATACATATTATTATTACTACAATTATTATAATTTCTAGTGATTTCATCAGACTTAATGCATTTTGTGCACCATTTAGATATTTTTAGATATTTATTATTGTAACTTAGGATATGTCATTTTATCATGACAAATAAAGATTATTATTATTATTATTATTATTATTATTAGCATGCGCACATGGTCTCTTTATTCAGTAGTTGTAGATCTACAGCTTTAGTTATCTTCTCTTTATTTCAGGTTCGCTGCGAGGCTATTTAAGGAAAAAAGGAAAAGAAGACAACAGTTGGAATCTACGACTGTTTGTTCTATCAGCAAATGAAAATACACTCAGTTACTTTATTAAAGACCAGGTCTGATTCTTAGGGATGACTTCCTAATAATAACTACATAATCATTAATCATTCAACTCATTCAATCCCCCTTAAACTAAACCAGAAAATTGTCAACAAGGATTTGCTGAGCACACTCAGTAATATAATTTGGCTGCCAAACACAGCAAAGATCACATTGCTTGTTGTTATCTTACAGAATGGAGTCACACTGTTGTACGTGTTCATTTTTTAAGCCTTGATTGTTGCAAAATGCTATTAAATTGCAGTAATTTACATATTTACATGTACCTAACGAAATACATAATCAAAAATGTTTTTCAGATTTTTGTTTTGTCCAAAATTTTATTGAATTTTCTCTGAGAATTTTAAAACTTGTAGAAATGCATCAGTACAAAGGACTATTCACAATGTATTTATAAAAATGCCCTTTCCATTCACACATGTTCATTATTGTTGCTTACATTCATTATTTTTTGCTTACATTTTCCAGGATAGAGAACCAAAATGTACCTTTAATGTCACAGAGATCAATGTCACGTTTGCTCAAGACAGAACAAATAAGGATAACAGTTTACAGATCACTTACGTAAGAAATGGATTGACAAGAAACTACTTCGTCTACTCAGATTCTGGAAAGGTGTGTGAAAGAATAACGTAAGAAATAAACTGGATGTTATGCTGTACCCTTGGTACCAGGAGGTTCTCTCATAGTTCTTTCATGAGAAGTTGGGCCGGAGAAAAGCCTGCAATGAGTGGCTTTTTGCTGCGGAAGAACTCTTCTCACAGCAAAAAATATAAGAGCCATAGCAGACATGTAGTATGAGAGAAATGCTCAGAGTGTGAGAAAAGCTCTTATTGTTTAAAAGACATTTACCATAATTCTATGGAAATAGAAAGTTATTTGGATGAACTTGCAATAGTTACACCTGATCAAATACTTATTTTGTTGTTGCTTTTGTTGAATTTGACAGGAGATTGTTGATTGGTACATGGCCATCAGATCAGCAAAGCTTACCTTATTAGGACTCAATGGTCCAAGAGCTGACCCTGTCAAGGTGAGTGCATGTGTAAGTACCTTTAGCTAAGTAAACATTGTAACTCCCAACAGTACGGAGTGCCAGAAATCAAAATTCCCCTTGAGTAACCACAACAATGAGAAATAAAAACAGAGATTCCATTGTTGGCTGAGAGAGAAGTTTATTCGTAAAGCTACTTGGGTATGTTTTGGGTGGGTACGTGCCGCCCTGGTCTCCAAATTTAAACTCTGTTTTAGAAAGAATTTGCGCTCAAAATGATACCCCGTTCTAGAAATACAATGTAGGTCGATTTTTAATACCCCATTCTAGAACAAATGGCTTCTGATAATTTGAGGCTTTTGTGGGTTTGAAATATTAATTACCCCGTTCAAGGAAACATCTCTAAAATGGATACCCTGTTCTAGATCAGGAGTCCCAAAATCGTGACCCTGTTGGGTGGCACATGGCCGTATAGGTATTTTTGGGGAGTACCCAGCCCCGGGGCAAAACCTCTCTCTAACATACAAAGTCAATGAATAAACCTCTCTGTCACCTGGGAGGGTTAGGCTTGTAAAATATAAGTATAACACTATGTGCAATGACAATGATGTTTCTTGCAATGATTACAAAGGCAACTAATGCCCAGTTTTCATAGATACATGTACCAAGATAAATATACATTAAAATTCTTGGTGTATAGCCAGGCATGTTAAAAATAAAAAGATATTAAAAAGTTGACACTGGCTAAAAATGTTGTGTTGCATATATCGTATACCATCAGGACGCCGTTAGACATTTGCATTTTATCTTTTGCTGAAGAAGGCAACAGTAGTTGCCGAAACGTCCAACACAACATTTTTAGCCTGTGTCAACTTTTTTATATCTTTTTATAAATATACATGTATGGTTACTTGATACAGTGGGTAAACATGTAGATTGACAATAGATAAACTGAGATAGTGTGAGGGGTCAAGTAATTAGCATTTTGAGAGGATCTCAAAATAGGCCAATTCAATGAAAATCCCAAATTTCATTTTGTAAAATATTGAAAAATAAATGGTACCATGCAAAAATACTTCCAAAGTGGGTTTCATTTAAATGGTCACAGTATAGGATTTCGTCAACAGACTCAAAAGTTAGAACAGCGGACGAATGAACATAGCTGCGATCAAAAGTGTGGGTTGTTTTGTTGTTGTTATTGTTGTTGTTTTCGATACAGGATGATTCAATGGATAGAAGCAATGTCTACCTGATGTTTCTTACATTTTATTTAAAAAAAATTTTTTTCCAAAATTTGAGCTTCAAAACTTGGGGTGCCGCTTATCTGAGCCAATGTTTACGGTATCTTTTGCATTTTTGACATTTTTTTTTTTCAAAATAACATAGTGTTGAAAAAAAATTTTTTTGTACAAATCAAAAGTACTTTGATATCAACTTCAGAAATTATATAATGTGAAGAGAACATATTCTTGATAATCACTTTTAATTGTTGCCCTTTAGGTGAGCGCTGTACTTACCAGGGACTTCACAATGGAGGGATGTCTTCACAAGACCGGACCAAGGGTAAAACAAAGTAATGTTAATGACAGTGCATATAAAGGGCTGGGTGCAAGAGAGCCTATTACGTGCATTTTTAGGCTGATTTTTAAGTTTCAACTTTTTCAAAGAAAAACAAAACAAAAGGTTGAACATCTAATTTCGAGGCCCTGATCATCTCCTGATTACTTTGTGCCAATTTTGCAGTAATGAAAAGTTTTTTTATTTTGCATCCTACAGATGTTCAAAAAGTTGGATTGCCTATCATCTGCTAAAAAAATAGATATCTGTCTCTTTTCCTCAAGTTTTTGCGATTTTTTATCAGTTAGGGATAGGCACGAGTTGCCACACGAAATGTTGATTTTGTGATAGATTCCTAATATGCTGTGTTCACACTAGGGCAAAACATGTTTAGTCTGATCACAAAATTTATGAAACATGATTCACTTTGAAAAGTGTTCACATCAGGCGGCACATTGTACAAATCATGATTGAAACATGTTTACTCTGAGCATGATTGAAACTACTCCACGAGATAGTTTCAATCGAAGTCAGACGAAACACATTAGCGCAAATGTCGTCTCCTTGTCAAACATTGCATTGCCCTTTGTTCCCGAAGAACTCAAGAAGTGAGATTAAACCACAAAACCATTTAACAGCAAGTTCGAGCTCTAATTTTTCGGCCAGTTCAAGTGTAAAATTTATAAAGATTTCATGCGAGCTCCAGTTATGCCTTCTTCATAAAACAGCATAAATTATAGAACCAGGCATGAAACATGTTTTGAATTTATATTTAACAATTTACAGTACCTCTCAAAAGTAAGTTACCGTCGTCGCGCGCTACGCGATTCGCGTCCTGCGCTACGGGTGCCGTACGAATAGCCACTGTGTTTTAGAAAACTTAGCCATTTAATTTGCATGATTTGTTGAGGACAGACTGAAACATTTCCGTCGAGGAAAACACGAAACGCATCGAATCCGCGATACTTTTTGCCTCCCGTTTTCCTGACAACCATCCAGTTGCAGTTAGATGCCGACCGCTGCGCGAAATTAATCGGTTTCACGTAAGATAAACTTTTCGTACAGTGTAATTATTGCCGCTTCGGTGACTCTCGCGCTACGCGATTCGCGTCCTGCGCTATGTGATTCGCGTCCTGCGCTATGTGATTCGCGTCCTGCGCTACGTGAATCACGTAGCGCAGGACGCGTAGCGCGCGAAACGCTACGCGACAGGTAACTTACTTTTGAGAGGTACTGTACATGTGAACAATGGAATTGCAAGCTTGTTTACGGGAAACATGTTTTGTTGAAACATGTTTACTCTAAACATGTTTTGGTGCTGATGTGAACACAGCATTAGTCTCACACTCATGACATGATGTAGTTCCAACTATTTTGGCTGTTTGTGCATGGAACATAAAAAATTCCAACATGAAGTGGTGTCCCTAGCAGCCACTCTCCGACTAGTGTATAGTTACATGTAATATAATCAGTATTCACCTCTGGTAATTAAAAGCTAATTGTAATTTGTCTTTGAGCAACCTGACCCAGATCTAAATTAACATCATTTTGTCTGTACAAAGGTCAGTGAGAATAACTATTATTAACTAAATTAAGTCAAATTGTTTCTTTTTTTGTGTATGAAGAATGAACCGTGGCAGAACAGATGGTTTACACTTGATGGCAGAAGACTAGTTTATTCACAAGATCCAATGGTAATAATATTCAATCATCAATTTGTGTCTGGTTGGGATATGTCCAAAAATGCAGGCAGAGAGGGGGGGGGGGGGGGGGGCACGCTATTCCATGACTCACAGCGCAGTGTCCTCACCTATAAAAGTTCACTAAAACACACAAAGTTCTGTCACATAATTATGAAGTAATATGAAAACGACAAACAACTTTGTCAAATATGAAGTACTCGTTAAACAATACTTGCTCTGCATGTACTATTAAAGGAATAGGTTCAGCACATGTGCACAGATTAAAATGCTTTGTTCGCTTTCTTACCAATTTTATCGGTTAAAAAAACACTCACATTTACTTCAATAATCACATACTATAATTAGTCCAAACAAAGCGAAGGATGACCAAAATTCAACGAAAAACACCGATAAAGTCAACACTGAATAAAACCTTTGACCCGAAGGATTTATTCTACGTTCTGGTGGCTTTCATGGCGCTTATGGGTTTGTATAATCATCCATTCAATCAGCTGATTGACCACAACATTTTCACATGCAAATTTCCCGCCAGAGTTATCTACTTGCTACCGATTGGTCTAAAGAATGAAATTAAATGGTTTATATAATTTTATGTCATTAAGCTTGCACATGCGCCGAACCGTGAAACTCTCCCTTTTATAATAATAGTTCTTTTTAGCAGATCCGTACATAATAATAGTATACATTGCTTTATAATTATGTATTGGTTGTGGCCTCAAAGGACTGGTGCTAGCAAAAGGGAAAGGGTAAGCGATAAGGCAATATTTGTATCCAATTTTTGTGTACACCATAATATCATATTTCCACTTGTTATTACGGTAACATATTTCCAACAATTTTACATCAATTTGTTATAATAGTGGAGGTTCCCTTTAATAGGCCTTCTTTTCTGTATTTTTTTAAGGATCCCCATGGAAAAGGCGAGTTAATTATTGGCTCACACACAGAAGGTTTTGGCATCCAAGAAGGAGTAAAATCAGGGAAGCATCAAGGATTAGACTACTGTTTCACGCTGATTGCACCTGGACGGGACTTTGTTTTAATGGCAAACACAGAAAATGAAATGAAAATGTGGATCGACTGTTTATCTAAAGTCATAGCCCAACCAATGACAGATGAAGACAAACAAGGTTAGGGTTTTTTCTATCTTTTTTTGCACTTTTAATTACTATCAGTAATTAAGACTATCATATCATTATTACTATCAGTAATTAAGACTGGTTGTCATTTCAACAACCGAAACATAAGTCACCTTCATAAGACATACATTAAGTAAAAGGTTCATTATCAGTTGGGTGTGTTAAGCATAAGGTACACAGTTGATAAACTTGTTGTTGCTGTTCAAGGATGATTTCTCACATGTCCCTTTTTATATCAATTCATGAATAAGCGAGTGGAGGCGCGGTGGTCTAGTGGTTAGCGCATCTGACTTTCAACCTGAAGGTCGGTGGTCTGAGCCTGGTCTCTGCCATCGTGTTGTTTCCTTTGACAAGAAACTTACCCCACATTGTCTCTCTCCACCCAGGTGTATAAATGGGTATGGGCGACAAAATGCCGAGGGTAACCCTGTGATGGACCAACATCCCATCCAGGGGGGAGTAGTAATACTCCTAGTCACTTCATAGTATATAAACCAGGTGACCCTGTGATGGACCAGCATCCCATCCAGGGGGGAGTAGCAATACTCCTAGTCACTTCATAGTATATAAACCAGGTCACCCTGTGATGGATCAGCATCCCATCCAGGGGGGAGTAGTAATACTCCTAGTCACTTCATAGTATATAAACCAGGTCACCCTGTGATTGATTAGCATCCCATTCAGGGGGGAGTAGTAATACTCCTAGTCACTTCATAGTATATAAACCAGGTCACCCTGTGATGGATCAGCATCCCATCCAGGGGGGAGTAGTAATACTCCTAGTCACTTCATAGTATATAAACCAGGTCACCCTGTGATGGACCAGCATCCCATCCAGGGGGGAGTAGTAATACTCCTAGTCACTTCATAGTATATAAACCAGGTCACCCTGTGATGGACTAGCATCCCATCCAGGGGGGAGTAGTAATACTCCTAGTCACTTTATAGTATATAAACCAGGTCACCCTGTGATGGACCAGCATCCCATCCAGGAGGGAGTAGTAATACTCCTAGTCACTTCATAGTATATAAACCAGGTCACCCTGTGATGGACCAGCATCCCATCCAGGGGGGAGTAGTAATACTCCTAGTCACTTTATAGTATATAAACCAGGTCACCCTGTGATGGACCAGCATCCCATCCAGGGGGGAGTAGTAATACTCCTAGTCACTTCATAGTATATAAACCAGGTCACCCTGTGATGGACTAGCATCCCATCCAGGGGGGAGTAGTAATACTCCTAGACACTTCATAGTATATAAACCAGGTCACCCTGTGATGGATCAGCATCCCATCCAGGGGGGAGTAGTAATACTCCTAGACACTTCATAGTATATAAACCAGGTCACCCTGCAGGGAGTGGGGGTCAGTAGACCAAAATACCCAGGAGAGGGGAGGGTCCGAATTTGTGCAGAATCTTTTATAATATATAGTGTTTCATATTCACAAGCTCATATACAAGAGGTTCAATTAGACCAAAACATCACTCATTCTTGAAAAAACGTTTTGACTGGTCTGAAGCATGCTTGGTAGCCAAAATGTCTTCTTGTGTTCTCTTAGAACTATGCAACTGCAGGTTAGCCACAAATACTTCCAACAGTAACTATAAAATTAAAGAGAATTTACCATTGTAATGGCCTCTTTTTTTTCAGACATGATTGAAACACGTGCAGCAATGAAAAAGTTAAAAAACAAGAGCTTTGTCAGCAATTTTCGAAGGTCATCATTCAACAAAGATGAGGATTCACCATAAAACAAGCTGTTGAAGGAATACTAATTTGCAGTGTAATATGGACATATTTTCTTGGGCAGGTTCCAAGATTGTAACACAATATTATTATTATTATTATTATTATTACTAAAATTAACTTACATGTAAGGAAAAGAACCTGCATGGCTGTGTTCTTGGATGTAAATGAGTGAAGAGTGGCAGGAAGCTAGAGTTAAATGCCAGGATGTTGCTTTATTTAAGCTCTGCTTACTGCCCGTTACTGTAGGGAAAAATGAGAGGCAATCATGGGATGTGTGACAGGCTACTTAAAACCATCCATCCTGTACCCTGTGTGCAGACACCCTTGAAAGAAAAATACAAGTGGAGGTCCGCACACCGACTACCACTCGTGACCAAATAATTGCATGCCTTTTTTTATAACATGTGAGAACTCTTGTGTAATATGTGACAAGCTACAAAAACCACTTGTACTGTACCCTGCATGCAGACACCCACACCCCTGAAAGAAAAATATAGGACATCCAGAGGTCTGCACACAGACCACCACTCATGAGCAAATATGCCTTTTTTATAACAAAAAAAGTATCCAAAAGGGGGACTTTTTAATACAGTGAACATTTCACAAACTTGAACTGACTTTTTTTTTGGCAAGATACAGGTCATTTTTACAGAGGGAAGAAGGGAAAATATACCGAAATATTTGAAAGATGAGATTTTTCTGTTATCAAGATGAGGAACCTCATCAGGCTTTTAGCCAGAAATTGAAAAGTGGCCGTCCAGACGATATTTTCCATCATAATCTTTTAAAGGATTAGGTCCACTTTTCATGAATTTCTTCAAAAAGTGGGCGTCCACAGGACGCCTGGACGCCCTGCTGGCTAAAAGCTTGAACCTCATTATCTCTTGCTCTAATATCTAATATTTAGATAGTCATCTCTTATCCAACCTTATCCTTTAAATTGTTTTAAAGTTATCCCTTATACATAAGCTCTAGCAGAGCATCAATAAAAAAATATTGCCCCTCCCTCTTTACTGAAAAAAATAAAATTAATAATAAGACTTCCCTCCATAATGACCAGTACCCTATTTCAAATTCTTGAAATAATGGAGTCCATTGTATTAGCAAGGTTGAATATATCCTAAATATATAGAGGTTATTCAGCGTGAAGTTGTGTAATATAGCTGAGTCAGTTTTTATTTTTTTGAGCATTTAGGCTGACGAGTTAAAATGCCCAGCTGTATTACACAACTTTTCGCAGAATAAATTGTTTATTATACAACAGAAATCTTCTCCTAAAACTAAGTTTTGGAAACTGTTTTTCCTAGTGCCGGTCAGAAAAGTATAACCTGTCATATTTGCACTCGTTTTGATGCGTATTTTCACTCTAGAATGCTATGTCGAATAATAAATATATATATTTGCCCTTCTGTTAACTTATAAATCAACTAATTTTCATTTGCCATCTTAAAAGAATCTTGAAAGAGAAAGAGTACGAAAATTGAACAAAACTCTTGAATACACAAAGCATTGAATGAGGTATGTCAGTGGGGCAAAATTTAACTCAATCTCTGTGTTGCTCGATCGGCTCTTAACTCTTTAAGTCCTAACATCCAAGTTTAAATTCTCATTTCTAGTCCTATACATTTCCTATAGAAGTAGTGGGGATAAATTTATTGTTTGGATATCAAGAGAAGTCATCTTGTGTGATCATGTCCTTAATTCTCATGACCATTTCGTTTAATAACGCATTGACATTACAAGGAGAAATTTGATGCTGATCACGCTTAGGGAGGGAGGGGAGGGTGGGGAGTTCTCGACTTGGCAAAGTACTGCAGTGTTGAAAACAAGAACAGTCATATTTGTTGTGCAATGTAGTTATTAATGGATCTTATAAATTTCTCCCCATATTAACAAAGAGATAGTAATTAGTCCTGACCAGTGTATTATACCTATCAGTAATAATATTTTTAAATATTATTTTAATGCAAATTATTTGTAGTAGACTTTTCATTTTTTACATTCTAGCACAATTATATATCTTCAATATTGGAGTTGGATTTAATTCAAGGCTGAACTGATTTTTGCAGTAATTATGTGAGAAAAAATTAAGGAATATGACTTACAACAGAACCAGTATAAATACATTTGAACATGTACAATCTAATATATAGATTTTATAATTGGTTGTACTTGCATATTAAAAAGTTGTTTCATAATTTTTTATTTTTATTTTTGCAATAAAATGTGCAAAAGATTTATTTTGAAGTATGGAAACTGCATAATTTTCACCCAGTTATGTGCAGGTATCTCTCTGAGCAACAACTCTTTTAAGGGACCATCTCTATGAAATCCCATTTGGAACATTTTTTGTGTTTGGACCCTCTCGTAAATGACAACCTTTTCTGGTCCCAAGGAGAGGGGGGTGGGGCATGTCAAAGAGCCAGTTACAGGCTATTGAAAACCCTGAAAGAGGGCAAACATTACAGTAACACAACACAGTAAATGAAACTGCTTTACTCAGGACCCATCTGAAAAGCAGAGGTTGAATCACTGATCTGACTTTGCAATGAAGTCATTCTGCAAAATGGTTTTATTAGCCTGATTTTCAGGCCATCTGAGGTTACTCAAGAGAATAGACAACCTTAGTCCATTTAAGGTCAGGCTACAAATGGTTGCAGTAATTAATAATAATCAATCAATTAAAATATTATCAATTAAAAGTTCTTCACCTCACATTGAAGGTGTTTTATCAGGTCTGTGAGGATATTTGTTTACATGAGTGTGGCTGGTTGCCACGCAACATAGATGTAGAGATACTGTAATTAACCAGCTCCTCGTCATGGTGAGACTGTGAACTTGGTCTTATTTCCCTTCACTTTCAAGGTGGCCAAACACAGTTTCGATAGGTTGTGAGTATATGTCATTCGTTAGGGCATTATGTGAGAAAGGTTGCAGCTAAGAAGCTGAAACTTGGCAAAAGGAAAATATAGTGATGGAAGATTTTAATTAATGGCTAAAAATTAGTTTGTGCTTTGGACTGTTTCCATGGCAACATGGATGATTGAAAACAACCCTACTTGCACCCACAGCTTACAATAAATAATTCTAATTTTATTGTTTAAAATTGACTCCAGTCGATATTGATCATGTCACAGAATTCCTTGGTTAAACTTCTGTTTTAAAGTTCTCATTATTTGAAATGCAATAAAAATAATAATTCAGACAAATTTCATGAAATTTTAATGAGTGGATTTTGAGAAATTGTTGTTTGTGTACATTGTTTACAAAATGGAGCTGTCTCGCATTCTTTCTAAAAACCTGTGCTGTCACGCAAATTGCCACTGACCGCCCACGAAACTGTGTTCGGCCACCTTAATATGACAAGTTCTTAATCATGAGGGCCGAATTGTTCAAAGCCTGATTAGCACTAATCCTGGATTAACTGTCAACAGAACAACAGTTGTCATGGTAATTATCCCTGGATTAGCGCTAATCGTCCTTCGAACAACTCAGCCTAGCAGTTCACATCTAAGGTGTTTTCCCAGGTTGATGTGGATAGTTTTGAACATGAATTTGGCTGGTTCCCACACAACACAAATGCAGAGATGCTGTAATTAACCTCCTTGATTCCCTTATCTTAGGGTATATTATGACAAGTTCTTTATCATCTGCATCAGTTCACATCTAAGGTGTTTTACCAGGTCTGTGTGGATATTTGTGAACATGAATGTGCCTGGTTGCCTGAGCCAGCAGTTGTTGAACACTGTGTGTGACTTGCATCTCTAATGTCACCTCTTTGAATATTTCACTTACTGAAACCTGAGGAGTAAATTAGTCAATAGTGAAATGAAAGTTTGATGAAAACGTTGCTTCACTACAAGTCACCAAAAATTCATTAATTAATAATTTATTTTGGTCTGCTGTGATGGATCTACGGGAGGGGCTCGGGAGGCCTGCACCCCCCTTATTTTTGGTAAATTTGCACTGCATTCCTGGAATTATATTCAAATAATTTGACATTCGTAGTCAAGAGCCTTTAAGATCGTCCGCTGCCCACATCTTTGGCCAAAGGTGTCAATCCATCAGTGGCCTGAAGGATTTTCACCTCCACAGAGGCTCGTGAGCAAAGCAAATAGCTAAGGGGACATTTGTCAAATGAGGTGAATAGGCTTTTATCACACCCGCCATCTTGTATAAATTAAAACAAAAGATTTTGCGGGAGGTTGGGCGGGCAAAAACAATGCATCTTATTCTCCAGGGAGTCAACATGGCCGCCGCATGCAGAGGTTTCATTAGAAACCGGCAAACGGCGAATTTCGCCGGCTACTTCATAAATTATTGCCGCCTACTTTTCGATTAATTTCACTGAAGTTGATGCCCAGAATGCTGGAAATGCTACTGCCACTGCCGTCTATTTGTCTATTGCCACTTACTCTTAATTTTATTGAAACCGGCCTGCACATGATAAAGGCCTATGCAGGTGCAAAAGACAGGAAGATTGCAGCCTCATTCAACTGCATTCTTTTGAGCCTGTACTCAGTGTATTGACTCCTTTTGAGTCACTACAGAGGAGAGAGGATTCATATCAGCCAAAATTATGAGGAGTATAGTACCCTGGGATATATAATGTAAGTGCAAAGCTCATTGTGATTATTTAGGAGTTGATATATCACAACACACCTTTGTAAATCCTAGCTTGTGGAAAAGTGTCAAACTTGCATCATTGCTGCAACCAATCTTTGCTTCATATTTTTGGATTCCTAATTTGGTGTTACCTATAGTTCCCAAAAGGATGAGACATTAAGTCATGCAACTACTTGTAACTTAAATTATTTTGTATATCATTGGCAGTCTTAAAAGGACAGTGTCCTGTGGAAATAGCAAACTTTTGCTCAGCTTATTTCCGCATTATATTGCCAAATGCCACCAAATCTACAACTTTGTTGGATAAAAAGATTCTATAGAGCAAAACAAAAGCAGCAGTTTGGAGATAAAGTACAGAATTGCCAGGATTGAAGTGGATTACAGTTCATGAAATTTGATTTATCGACATGTACAGGCAGTCAAGAAATCAAACTTGCCTGTCTGACATTCTTGTGAAATTTTGACTTTTCTAACCATCATTGTGTCTGTTTAGTTCATATTTCTTTGCTTCTATCACTTTTGGTGATGGTTTCTTCCAATTTCAAGATAATAAAGCAAGCTTAAAGCAAGCTCCTGGCCATAATCATGAAAACCAATATTTCAGCCAGGACAGTGTTCCTTTAATTGTTTAGCTGAAATTTCTTACACAGTTCAAATACCTACATGTATTACAAAGAAACTGTCTTTTGACATACCATAATCCATCATGGTTAGTAGAGCTTCTTTTCCAAGGCCATTTCTTCGACAAGATGGCTCTGATAGTGAAAGGACCTCAATTATTGTCAGTGGCATTGATACTGGATAGAATATTTTGTCACAGGCTACCCACCCAGTAATTTGTCACAGGGTTGCCACCCAGTATTTTGTCACAGGCTTACCACCCAGCATTTTGTCACAGCCTCACAACCCAACATTTTATCACAGGATTACCACCCAGCATTTTGTCACAGGGATACCACCAAGCATTTTGTCACAGGGTTAAAACCCAGCAAGTTGTCACAGGGTTAAAACCCAGAATTTTGTCACAGTCATGGTTATCACCCAGCATTTTGTCACAGATTTACCACCCAGCATTTTGTTGCAGGAATACCACCCAGTATTTTGTCACAAGAACATCACCCAGGTTTGTGTCACAGGGTTACCACCCATCATTTTATCACAGGATTACCATGCAGCATTTTGTCACAGGATTACCATCCAGCATTTTGTCACAGCCTAGAGATTCATCACATAGTTACTACCTTGCATTTTGACACATGTTTACCACCCACCATTTTGTCACAGGGTTACTACTCAGCATTTTGTCACAGGTTTACCACCTTGCATTTTGTTGCAGGAACATCATTCAGCATTTTGTCACAGGATTGCCACCCAGCATTTTGACATAGGGTGCCACCAAGGATTGTCACAAGCCACTCAGGCCACTCATAATTTTAGCACAGAGTTAAGATAATAGAATTCCTAGCAGCAGTTCAACATACATTGTCAAACTTGGGCTCTTACTTCGTGTAGAGGACACAAACGACGTAAAACAAAAGGAAACAATGCTTCATCAAAAACAATGTTTCCTATTGTTTTCATCATCTGTGTGGTACACGAAGTAAGACACAAAACTTGTGCGTTGCTTAATACCGCTACTAAAGAATTCAGAACTTCTTGTTTTTACCTGCTATCATAATTTCTATCTCTGCGACATTCTGTCGACTGTCATCAAGGAAAAGATTCACATCACCTGCCATGCATTCTTCAAAAAAGAATATTTTTTCCATGAGTTATATATATAATAATTAATACTTACTTTAAAGAAAGTAGTATTTACTATTCACCTCCAGGCATTATGTTCTGGATTTTGTGAGCAAGTTTTTTGCACATTTGTCAGAAATAAAGTAACTATTTTAGACTGGCTATCCATTGGTTTGATAAATACTAAAACAATTATTCACCTCAGTGTCAGTGAAGGTGGTGGATAATTAGCTCGTTGTTTCCTAGCTCAGCAAATATCCAACATTGTTATAAAGCTGGGGTTTTTCTCAATACAACATGCGCGTTGATTGGTTGATTCATCATCACATGAATCTAACAAACAAACTGTTTCCCGCCAATTGTGCTAAGCGGGCAACATTTGAGAAAGCGGGCAACAATTTTGACGTCAGAGGGTAACATTGCACTGTTGCCCGCTAGCACACG
>JAJGOT010000376.1:472500-492500 GCA_022457155.1 Cladopsammia gracilis
GGAATATTTTCCTTCCTAGGTCGCCTTTATATATGTATTTAATCTGATTATCGGCGTGGGAGCCCTGACCATGCCCAAGGCCTTTGCAAGTGCTGGCTGGCTCATAGCGGTCATTCTTACTGGTGTTTTGTGTCTCATGAGGTTAGTCAACGTTGATATTTTGCAGCTCAAACAAACTTATGCTTTTTAAAAGCAGTCATTTCAAGACACATTCCAGAAGATTTATTTACTTGTAGGCTCACGTTAATTATCACAGACAAGAGTTTTGTTTGTGCTATAAATATAAACAAAGAACAATAGTTAGCATTGTAATGTCTTTTGTGCTTATAATTTCGTGTGAATCACATGTGACACATGCACACTCTATATAATAATACAATAATACAAAGACTTATATAGCGCACATATCACACATGTCTCATGGCGCTTTACATACACTTATGAGAATGAGATCGGACATCAGCTTATGAAGGCGCCGTAAGCAGCCGCTATCGGTCCTTTGTTGATCTCATCTCACCCACCCCACCCATGAACAAGTGACACTGAGAGTGGTCACAGCCAGGGTTTGTTACGTCCTCAGTGGTTCTTTTACGTCCCCATGGGAGACGGGACCGCCATTTCTACGTGGTCATCCGAGCCACGTGAAGGTCTAACCATTTGCCGATGTCATAGCAAAGGCAGCACCTTCACTTATTAAGAATTCTTTCTTGGCTCGCAGGGAATAAAACAAAAGAAATAATATTTAAGGTGAATTCAGGGATGAATAATTACAAACCTACTGGACAAAAGTGACCTAACAGAGAACTCTGAGTGCAATGCATTTGCACGTGAACCACTAATCTACAATCCAGAGTTCATTTGGTGGATGTTGAGTTTAATTTTGACAGGTTTGTGGTTCACATGCGAATGGATTTTGCTCTGAGTTCTCTGTTCGATTACTTCCGTCCGGTACTGTAATTTCTTTTGTTTTATTCCCCACAGTCAAAGCTCTTCTTGCAACCAATCTCCTAAGCTACCTGCAGCTGCCCCTTGATCTGCATCCAGCCTAGCAAAACCATGTTTAGCTCTCAAAAGCAATGACCCCTTGTTCCGTCATCTGTAAACTTTTTTAATTCCCAGTGTATGATGTGTTAAAAGATGATTGCTGTAGTAAACCTTTTTTTAATTCCCCAGTGTAATATTACATCATGCAGTTGCCTAGACAGTTTCATTTAACACAATGCATATTTATATCATGCTAAAATGTTTTGGTTGTTTTAAATCTATTT
The DNA here is from genome assembly GCA_022457155.1 of Cladopsammia gracilis. Taxonomy (NCBI): domain Eukaryota; kingdom Metazoa; phylum Cnidaria; class Anthozoa; order Scleractinia; family Dendrophylliidae; genus Cladopsammia; species Cladopsammia gracilis. Next base: position 473,769 of record JAJGOT010000376.1, read on the forward strand.
TACTCTTTGGTTCTTTGACCTCAAACTAAGAATGGAAAATTAAAATCGATCTGTGGACTTTACCTTACATTTTTTTGTATTCGCGAGATGGCTCCTAGCGCCCTTTGATTCTTTGTGTTTTAGCTCTTGTTGGCGACCGCCTTCAACTAAGTCAACGTAGGGATAAAATGTGGTTAAGTCTTACAACACCAGGTGGTTGAACTGTAGAACTATTGTGCTGTGGTTTTATAGTAATGTACACTGTTATCAGGAACACAGTATACATAATTTAATTTATGGGCATTATGCAAGCTTCCATTTGGTGAACAGATTCTATCTTATGAGTGGATGGTCGCTTGTGATAAATTTATTTTTATATGCCTCCAGCTTCAGCACCAGCAGCTAGCTAGTTAAATAACAAGAGCTTTAACTGCATGTATATAAAAATTGCCCAAATTATTTATTGTTACGCATTTCCTTGGCTACATTAACTGCTCTTCCTGGAATTTTGCATTGTCACTGACAGTAAATTTGACAATTAAGTTTAAATGTATACTGGGTGGGGGACAGGGGGACTGGTAGTCTGGTTTTTCATTTAAAAAGCTACAAATAGAGATATTTTTATGAAATGGTATCATTTTGTATATGCACATACAGAGGGCATTTGATGAATATTTATTCAACATTTTGCTATTTTTTATTTTTCTTTGGTATCAGTTTTATAACAGCCACATATATGGTGGAAGCTATGGCTGCTGCAAATGCCTTATTGAGATTAAAAGCAAGAGACAAGAGTTTGTCAGTGAGTATTATGTGTGCATTCTGAGGAGATATGTCCACTGAGAAATGCAGGTAGAGGGGGCCATGCTACCCCATGACTGGCATCACAAAGTGTCCCCACCTATAAAAGTTCACCAAAACACTCAAAATTCTGTCACATATGAAGTAAAATGAAAACAACAAACAACTAAGTCAAATATGAAGTACTTGTTAAACAATACTTGCCTGCATTTCTGGACATACTATTATTTTTATTAAGTTATTCTGAACTCCAATAACTTAACCTTCCTGTGATATTGTCCAGAATCTACTGAATGCTCAATCACAAGCTCTACCAGAAAAATGCACCTACACTCATACTTCTGAATGCGCTCTTTCAGACATACACTAAACATTTCTAGAGACGTCTGGAATACATATAAATGACCCTAAAGTTTGACTGTCAATAAGTGTCACTTTTTTGTATCATTCTGTACATGTAGCTACCCCCTCCTGGTTACTTGGGAAACTCAGAACAAGGGTCAGAAGAACAACAACCATTGCTAATTAGTAAGTCCAGCCAAGTAGAATGTAAGTAGTACACTGCGATAATCTGTTTTGAGCAATTGGTAATGACTTTTATAGTCATCATCATCATCATTTTTAACATTGCCTGTAAAGGTAAAAGGTAAAGGTAAAGTCGCACTCGGGCCACGATGGCCCACACGGCCGGAGCTTAACCCGGTTTCCGTAGCATGAAGCAACTAGGAATATTGCTACTCCCCCCTGGATGGGATGCTAGTCCATCGCAGGGTTACCCCCAGCATTTTGTCGCCGGTACCCATTTATACACCTGGGTGGAGAGAGACAGTGTGGAGTAAAGTTTCTTGCCTAAGGAAACAACACGACGGCAGAGACCAGGCTCGAACCACCGACCTTCAGGTTGAAAGTCCGATGCGCTAACCACTAGACCACTGTGCCGCCCACAACATCGCCTGTAGTGTATGTATAAGCCAATATGTTTAAGGACATCATTAAGTCCGGAAATCCTTAAGTCTCTGGCACCTCTTAAAGAAATGAGTCATGTCCTTGTCGTACCTTGTCTCCAAAGTGCTATTCAGTGCTCTAGGTGAAAATGGGCCGTGGTGGGCAAGAAGCAGCAACGGGAAAGTCTGGAATCACTTTGGATCAGAAAAGGGCCAGCGTTGTGAGTTGTGTCTATGCATGGTCACGGAGAGCTTGAAATAAGCTTTTGGCAGTCAAAGTGAGCTTTGCGGCCGGGTGAAATTCGGAAAGACGGGCAAAAACTATGAGCTGGCAGCAGAGGACCGGAGTCCATTAGGAAAACGGAGATGGCACGAATCTAAAAATAAAAAAAATTCTGAACAATGTTTTGCAAATAATTTGTTGATCACATGCTAAAAATGAGGCAAACTGAACAGGAAAAAAGTAAAAAAGGTCTAATATTCGAGATAGAATGGTTATGCTCCGAGCCCTTCAATTATCTGTAATAATATATTAACAGTCTAAAATCCCATACAATTTAAGTGCATGCACAGGCTTATTTGAGAACATTTTTCTATTCCAAAGACATCTGAAGTTCTCTGAAGATGTTCCGTAGAATTCGGAAGTTTCCATGGACCTCAGACCTCCGTTTAATAACATCCAGCTGTAATCGTAATGTTCAGAACGATAAAAACCTACAAAAAAGTGCCAAATTTTCATGAACGAAACTATATTTTTAATTGGATTATGCGATCAGTTAAGGCTGATAGCTCAAATCTGTAAGTCAGGTGTGAGAAATTGCTCCATAGGCGTAAGTTGGCGTGAGATCGGAGTTTTGGACTAGCAGGCATGAGACTTGGCAGGTATGGGGTACGTAAGCTCTACCTGGCCAAGTCTGACTCTTCCTGTCATACAATTTGGACATGTGTCCAAATTGATGAGTATATTTATTGACATTTTCATGATGGGTGTATTTAACATGTAATGAGGCTCGATGGTTTTCAATTTAGAAATACTTTATGACTATAATCATGTGGGTATAACCAATTAACAAAAATGGATGACCCATACTAATTATTTAACCAGTCATTTACTTGTTGTAAGCCTCAATTCCAACTGATTTTGATGTTTTAATTGTTTAACAGATAGAGAGGCTGAAGAACTTGACCTTTACGATATATCCAGACGTGTAGAAATGGTAGGTGTAGAAACCAAGACTTGTTGCCCACAGTCAATAGACAGTTTGTCGATGTAATTTGTAAGTACTGAACTGTGGAGCATTAACTTTCATACTTTTTCTTGCACATTGGCATTCAGATCACCAAAATCTCTAGCTCAACCCATTAACTCTGAATTTTGACAAAAAAAACTGCAATTTGAAGTCACTTGTGCTGTTTTCTGTTTTCCTTTTTAAAAATAATTTATTGCAGTCAAGCTCTCCAAGCCCCTGTTTGCAACAAGATAAATCATTATTTAATATCATAAATTAAATTATGTTAATAATTTATTTTTTTGTTTTCCTTGTTAACAGGGTGAAATGGCCAATCTGTTTTTCAGTAAACGTAAGTTGCCAGTTGTATCTTCAATAGCCCTTCCAAAAATATAATTATATAATTATAATTTTTTATCAAATACATGTATGTGTGGAAATATGCAATGGAACAAAATATGGAAATTCCTCTGACACCCTGTTTAAATACAGATACTTAAGTTCAGTAGAGTAGCAGCTCCATTGTTGTGGGTGTTGCGGCTGCTTTTGGTTTTAGGTTAGGAACCATCACTTCTGTTGTTTATTGTATTGTTCTCTCAAAGGGTATCGAACCAATGGTGCGAGGCCTTACGAGAGCTGCTACATCACCCCTTAAGTTAGTGATTCCTTCTGGATCATCAGAATAGCCCATATCCATGTCCATGTTAAGTGGGGTAAGTTATATATCAAAGATGAGGAAGCTAAGAGCGTTTTGTCAGGATTTCTAAACACCATTAGAATTGGGTTAACAAAAAAAACACAGGCACAGCCTACTCATTATTCTGACTGTTTGGTTAAAGGGATTAGAGTCTTAGGGTGGATAAATTAACATGCTTTTGAAGGACAAGTGATCAACTGTGAAGACTGTATGTGCAGGTCATTTTGTAATAATTTCTGTTATACTTGTTGCATAGTTGGTGTTCGTCTGTTTTACTTCTGTATTGCCCTGTACCTTTATGGTGACTTGGCAATTTATGCTGCAGCTGTTCCAAAGTCCCTCACACAAGTTGCTTGGTAAGTTGACTTAATTAGGCCGGCCTCGTAGATTAAGAGCCAGCAAAAACAGTGATTTTGTTTCAAAACGACATTCAAATTTGTGTTAATTTGCAGACTTGTCACATACAAACTTCTTTCTAAAAGCTTCCCATACACTTCTGATTCCCACGCCTTTAACCCCTTGGTTGCTATCTGCCTTAAATTTTCGAAAATTTATGTGGCTCTGACAATTGTAGTATTGATCCATCGAAGTATAAGTAATAGAAAATGCTAGGAACTATTACCGACGAGCCACGGCGCCACCTTAAATTACATAGTTTTGTGGAGGATTTTGGCGGCAGGGAAAAGGCTTCCAACTGTATTTGTCTTCATCCTGCCTGTGTAAACATTCAGGCTTGTCATCAGGGCTTATCATTCTTTTTTCTTTATTTCCAGTGGATCGCTAAGTGGAAATGAAACTTCTTTTAATGCCACTAAACCCTGCTGGAGTTCTCTTACGCAAATTAATGTCTACCGGGTGTTTTTAGTAAGTAAACTAAATGGTCCTTTGCCTTATCGTGTACAACAACCGTGGAAGACAATTCTTGAAGTGGTCATTCTAGTAATGATTGCTCATTGAGGGCTGGTTCCCACTATATATACTAGCGACGTAATCGGAAGCGGAGTCGAAGTCGGAAGCATAAGGAGTCTTACGTTTTAGTGTAAATAATAAAAAACGGAATCGCAATCGGAAGCTCGACGGAATCGGAATCGGAATCGGAAGGTTTAGAAGGTTTCCTTTTTCTAATTTTCTTCCGACTCCGTTTCTACTTCCGTCGCCTAGTATCCTCTTATTTCGTTTTGATTTCCACTAGATTGTTATTTGCGATTCCGATTGCGCTTCCGATTTCACATCCGTCGCTCCGTCGCTCCGTCGCTAGTGGGAACCAACCCTGAAGCCTACATTTAGTTCAGACGTCGTACCTTTACCTAGCTGAACTTTCATTAGTCTGATGTATCGTCTCTGTAATCTCTGTAAAGTTGAGATCAAACGAACTCAAAACATAAGTCCACGAACTGACGAAGGCTCGAGAGAAACAAGAAATATTTGAGAAGCCGTGTCCATGGAAAAAGGATTCTGTTCGAGATTACACTGCACTTCGCGTCAGTCCATCGAAAAAAAGCGGTGATTGCTGAAACGGTAGAAGAAAACTAGACCAAGTCTGAAAAAGGAGAGTGAGAGGCCATGCGGTTGCGTGAGGCTCGCACGCGAAGATCGGCGCTTTGCACCTCTGCTCGCTGGTGTCGGCTCTTCGCGCCTCCCTTTCGAACTGGCTGACAGTTTTGCAGTCTAGTTCAGTAATGCATATATGTACAGCAGTATCCAAGGGAAACAGCGCAGGGCTCTATATATAATAGTATATATAATAGTTCATTGCTTTTGTTTGGTCAATTGAAATTCACGAGAATCGATGAAAGATCAAACGCCACTATTTTGACAGTTTGACTGCTAACATTTTGCGCCCTCTTCGAATCTGCTTAAAATTCATGACGATCGACAACAGCTCAAACTGTTGTCCTCGTTTGATCATCAGCTCTCGTCCGCTTTCCGCGATTTTCTTGCTCTTTCCTAACTTCGTTTTCTCGTTTAAACTTGGCTTAAAATGGCTGTTCGGATAACGGATATATTCTAAGCAATATTTTTGTTTTTGCCTTTTACAGGCAGTTTTTGCGGTCACATTAGGACCATTTACATTCTTCAACATACAGAAGACGAAATACCTGCAGATATTTACCTCGCTTATGAGATGGATAGGTGAGTGGCGATTTGACGCGTTAATTCCAGTGATTTTACGGACATTTTTATTGACAGCATGGAAGGTGATCATGTTACCGAATGAGACAAAAATCTCAAATTTAATTTTGCAAAACATCAAGAAACACTGAAAGTTTCAGAAGAAAGTACTGCTGAATAGCTTTCATTAAAATGGTTCCACTTCTACACTTAGGGCCACATTATAGCGACTCTAGCAGTTCTAGCCCCAATGAAAATCATTATCTGAACAAATATTATATGTAAAAACATTTTATTTCCACAGCTTTCATCTTGATGATCATTCTTGCTTTAGTAAAGATCGTCAAACACAAACCCCGGCACGATACACCAGCCGCAGACTTCTCCGGGCTGCCCAATCTATTTGGCGTCTGTGTATACTCCTATATGTGTCAACACTCCATCCCTTCCCTAATAACGCCCTTAAAAGACAAGTCACGCGTCACGCAACTCTTCTTCGCCGACTTCGCTGTTGTCATGATTTTCTACGCTCTGCTGTCATTCACCGCAATTTTTGCGTTCTCCGTGGAGGAGCTTGATGATCTCTACACTCTGAACTTCTGGGGCAACTCCGGAGCATTCGCAGGATATTTTCTCGCTTTGTTCCCCGTCTTCACTCTGAGCACAAACTTCCCGATCATTTCTATAACCCTCCGCGACAATTTGAAGAATTTGTTTTACCGCGAGGGACGTCCTTACCCCTGGTTAGTGGACAGGATTGTATTCCCACTGGCCACTCTTACCCTACCGATTGTGGTGGCGTTTATCACCCAGAACTTAGAAATTCTCGTAGGGGTAACAGGTTCGTACGCCGGAGCTGGAGTTCAGTACGTTATCCCCGCCACTCTGGTGTACTGTGGCAGGAAACAATTAAGGGAGCTAACGGGTTACTATGACAACCAGCACAGGTCACCTTTTGGACATCGTTTGTGGATCATTTTTGTGATTGGCTGGGCGTTTGTATGCATAGCGTTTGTCACGGCAAATCATATTATTACCAGAAAATAATCATATAATTATTTATAACCAGGAAGTAGCTTGCGAAATTGAGATAATTAATTTTGGTAGAATAGGAAATTTTGCGTATGAGAGAAAGTAAGAAAATGCATTGTGGAAATAAAATTGTATTTTTGTATAAAAGTTGTCATTTCAAAGGGTTAAAGGTTTTGTGTGCCTGGCTACTCTTAAAAACGTCCATTCTTATAATGGAGTTATAACGAAACCAATCACTACCCTCCCCCCCCCCCCCCCCCCCTAAATAGCATGTAGCAGTTTTATGGACTTCAAAAAGGTGGTCTCTACTTACGAACTGACCGGTTCGGCCGGCCGTTTCTGAAAAATTAAATTCAGTCCATTATAAAAGCCCCCATATCCTGGATGTACCTGCGGTTCTCTCGTGGCACGCTTTTGTGGGAAGTTGGATCCGGCCGACCGCCGGTGATCGGCCGAAGACTGAACGACCGTCCGAAGGCCGGCAACGAGCAGCGAAATTATAGAGGACATTATAAAAGGCGTGTAATATGAGATAGAGTAGAGCGCGAGAAAATCCTTTGGCATCCAGGGTCTTGAGCGCCCATTCTAACGTGACATCGAAGCTAAGTGCCAAACGCGGATATTTGGCTAAGTTTTCGTGTTAAAATATTGTTCTGTCGATATATACTTTTTTAACCTCGACCGCATTTGGTCGAAGTAACGTCGTTCCAATACTTTTCCAATCATTTTCCATAGTGGGGGCTCCTTAGTTCCGCCAGTGGTTACAACGTATTCACAGTCTGACTGCCTGATAGTTTTTTTTTTAATTTCTATAAAAACGCTGAGCTCCTGGTGTAGGCTATAAATAGTGGCTGAGGTAACGTGTGGGTGTCAATTTTTGCAGTGTCAATTTTGATACCTGATATGTATACCTCCTAATTATAAGTAACATGTACCGACATTTAACAAGATGGTGAAGCAGGAAGGCTGCTGTATTAGAAACCACAGTGCATTTTCACGATTTATCTCGATCGTGTCCATCGTACTACACTCAATGAATGCTACGAGAAACGTTAGATTGTGCCGTACTTGTGGAACTTATGAAATTGAAGATGAAATTCACTTCCTTTTTCACAGTCCTAAATACTAAATTCTTAGGGACGAATTTTACAGGAAAATAGGGTATCACCTACCAAATATAAAACAGTTATCTCCTTCAGAAGTTACCAATGAATTAATGAACTCTCGTAATTATTTTGTAAATATTCAATTAGTAAATTTCATTATTTCATGCTTTGATCTCGGCAATACAGTAAAAACCCGCAAGTAAGAACCTGCATTTTTCCAAGTTAGCCTAAACAGGTTCTTACATAAATGGTAATTAGCACAAATTTAGGCTATTTAGTTTCTTAAATAGGTTCTTATTTTCTGAAGAAAAACAATACATTGTAGCTAATAGAATTTAGTGGTATTCAGCCTATTACTTATATAAAATCTGCATACCAAGTATTTATGTTAAAATGACTATAATAAGAAAGATTGAAACACCGATCACAGAACATAACATCATATACATGTACTCTTATTCAGTTTGCCCAAGTGTACTGTACACATTTTTTATATAGATTTAAGAAAATAAGAACCTGTTTCAAATTTTAGGCTAAACAGGTTCTTGTATAGAGAGGGTCTAACTGGCAAATTTTAGCCTAACAGGTTCTTAAAAACTAGGTTCTTACTTGCGGGTTTTTACTGTAATCAAATTATCAATCCAGACTAATGTGTCTTAATTGAACTTTCCCTTTCTTTATTATATTATTGTTATTTCATTTGGTTAGGTTGTAATGCTTTTGCAATACTGTAAGGATTTATAGTCATCCAAATAAAGCTACTGGTTGTTGTTGTTGGGATAACGACGGCGAAAGGTGACAGTTATGTTACCATTACCTATTTAACAACTAGCATAGACCTCTTTAACTTGGGTGTAATGTTTTCTCATTTCAGAATTTTTTCAAGTCAAAAATATAACCATGAAAGGTATTTTTTGTACAGCATTTTGCATGCTACTTAGCGTTACTTGCCCCAAATTTTGGACTTTTTTCCCCTTGGGATTAGAGTTGCTAAAAAATTTTATTCTAGATATTTGTAAAAGAAGCATTATTCCTTCGCAGCATTTTCATCGATCTCTTATTATATTTGCAGGGAGTAATAATTTAAGTCTGAGTTTAATTTGTTTGAAATTTTCCCATTTAGTGTGCTAGACTGTGTAGATTATAGCGCATTTATTCGCTTGTCGCGGGTAGCCCCAAAATCGAAAGATAATTAGGTAGTTTCTTGGTGTTGCGGATGGTGTGATCACCAAATGACGTAAAACAAAATATTCAAAAGACCCTGAACAATACCCACACCACATCACAAAAGCTAACCAACAATGGCTTCCGCAACACCAAGAAACACCCGATAATTAGGAAAAACTGTTTTTCGCCATGTTTGTTTACCGTTGCTATGGAAACGCTGATTAGCATAAAAAGAGCATCGCTCAAAACTTTCAACCAAGCCTAGCATCTGGTATCAAATTCATTGAGCTAAAGTAAGATTATGTATAAGCGCATTCAAAAAGAGAAGTGTGACCCGCCAAAAACTATTTGGAGCCACCTTAAGCGGTGAATAAAAGAATGCCCAAGGATTAAAACACGAGTTGGCGCCATTTCGCGAAAAGCACTGAACCAAAACGTGTAGAAAATGAAAACCACTCGCGAGCAAAGTGAAATATTGGGCAATATTAAAAGAAACCGAACAAATTCAGCTGTTTGATCAGCCTTGCATGTTAAAGTTTTTATTTAGTTCATTGCTGATCCTGATCTGCACAAAGATCCAACTACATTTTGCTACTGTTTGTTCAAGTGGTCCTTGCATTGTTACAGAAGTCATTAAAAATATAGGACACTAGTATGCATGTTTAAAAGCAAACCGCGTACCATTTATAGCGCATCGAGGCCGAGCTGTCTTCGATGAAATTCAAGAAATCATTACAACTGAATTTAAGCTACACGCGCTTGTTTTGCAACGTCATACGCGCCCGCGAATTAGCCCTCCCCAACAGACTCATATGTACACACGCGCGCCCGCGAAACATTCCGCTAGCCATGACCATGAAAAATGACGGGCATGGGTTCTATGAGTATGGAGCTACGCGAGCGGGCCTTCGGCCCGCGAGAGCTCCGCTAATAATACATTAATACAATTCGTTTTGGCTTTGAGGTCAACGTATTTTAGAAATCGGACAACGTCGATAATGTCTGTTACTAGCTTTACATACAAGTGATTTTCTCTATGTAGCTCCGCTAATAATACACTAATACAATTCGCTTTGGATTCAACATATTTTAGAACTCGGATAACGTCGATAATGTCTGTTACTAGCTTTACATACGGGTGATTTTCTCTATGTACATGCAGGACACAAGAATATTTGTTTTATTGGTCATAAACTTTAGTATTATTGGTTTAGTTTCTTTGTTTAGTCTGGAGGATAAGGGACAAAAATCACAAAATTGTTCAAATTGTGATAAAAGCAAGAAAATTTCAGTAAACATACCATTTAACATATAGATCCATATAAAAGCGAAATCCCAACTGGATCTTGCTTTGTTGTAAGTGTACTTTTTGGGTGTTTAAATATACGATCAGCGGTTTGTACTGCAGGCTCAAATTTAAACTATATTTTGGTTTAAACGATTGACATCAAACAAAATACACATGTGATAGATACTTAATGAATTGTATTTTATCAATCTGCTTTCTATTTCTATTACTTTCCGTAAAGTAGATTAGTGCTCTGTTGATGCTAGAAGTGGCGCTTGACTGGTCAAAGCCAAAAACAGATGAAAAGGCAATTTTTTAGCATTCAGTTATGGAAACGGATATGGTTAGAGCAAAACGGAATTAGAATTTGTGTGCTTCGTATAAAGAACACCCAGATGAAAAGTCGGCGTGTTGTTTAAGTGATACAAGGAAAAGGAACAGCTATGTGTTCAAATGTTTGGTAGATAATCTGAAGCAATTTCGCGCTATTGATAAAGTTGTAAAGTTGTACAGGCTCAAACTAGCGCATTAATGTGTAAACAATAGTCCTTTTGGCTGCAAGGAACTCACAGGTGTTGTTCGAACGAAAGGCCGTCTATAACTGATGATTGAAAACCACAGCGGGTCATTATGATAACTTTTTTGCGATATTGAAAGGTAACAAACGTAACAGAAGCATAAAAAGCAAACGAATGCTTTACATCTCTTCTCAACATCTTCTTCCCATCAATCATCATGCATGGTCCGTTCAAGTTATCTACTGTGTTACAACGCTACTAAAAGTGAGGCGAAAAATGTTTATCAAAACATCTCTTTGTGCCGATTCAAGGGAAGACAGAAAAAAAAATAATAAAAGAATTTAGATTAATATATTCCTTGACAATATTTTATCTCCAATCCTAACTTAAGATAAAGTGGTTAATGAAATTCGAAGAATTGGGTTGTCATATTTTAAATATTGTAATTTCTCTCAATAGGTGGTTTGCACGTTAGGTCATGGCGGCCATGTTGGAGCACACCTACAAAAGAATTTTAATGAACCTCTTTTGTTATGTGCACCAACATGGCCGCCATGGTCTTTGTCATTTGAGTCCCACAGGACTGAAGGTCACGTGAGTGAAAACCATCTATTATATTTATACAATTATATTTACCTTTTACCGAGGTGAATAACATTGGGTGTTTCTTGGTGTTGCGGAAACCATTGTTGGTTAGCTTTTGTGTTGTGGTGTGGGTATTGTTCAGTGTCTTTTGTATCTTTTGTTTTACGTCATTTGGTGATCACACCATCCGCAACACCAAGAAACTACCATAACATTTAAAGGTTACAAGGTTGTACTCGCAGATAATCTAAAACAAGAAAAATATCATGATCTTTTGATAAGCAGTTTAAACAAACTTTAATTGATGACAGTGGAACCATCTGCAACGGAACCACCTATGTTACAAATCATTTTCTCGTTACTACGCTACTAAAAGTGAAGCGAGAAATGGTTATCAAAACATACCTTTGTGCCAACTCAGACTTTGGGTCGAACCGGATTGAAGGAAGGACAGAAAAACGTAATAATAACTCAATTTTGATTTTATTCCTTGACAACATTTTATCTGTAATCCTAACTTAAGAAAGACTTGTTGATAAAATTCGAAACATTGGGTTGTTATGTATCAAATAATTTTTCTAAAAATGTATACAATTATTTACATTTTATCGAGGTAAATATAATTTAAAGGTTACAAAGTTGTACTCGCAGATAATTTGAAACAAGAAAAATAGCATCATCTTTTGATAAGCACTTTTAAACAAACTCTAATTAATGATTGAAGAACCAGCTGCAAAGGAACCAGTTATGCTACGAATCATTTTATGGCCGCTATGCATTCAATTTACCCCCCGGCTTAAAATATACTTCATGCGCATTATCCAAAAAGTCTAACAAAGCAAAACTAAAAGGGGCAGAACCGCCCACTTTCCATTTGAAGGTGCCCGCTCATTCAGAAGGTGATCATATACGAGAAGTTTCACTTGGCTGTAATTTGGATTGTGTCTTTAATGTTGCTCTGAAACAGAGGTATCAGTCAAGCCTAACAGTCTATCTGTAATCACTTATCAAAGCGTTGGAAATAGGAGGTGAGCTTTTCTTGCCGGTAAAATAACGAACGATTGTATGTTGGGCAACTTGTGTGCCAAGTCTAACAGTGTTGTATGGATCAGACAAAAACTTGTCAGAATTTATAATTAACTGTCCTGTTAAAGCACTGAGATTAACAAACTCGAAGAAATAGCGGATTGTTAAAAGCAAAATGCATAAGAAAAACCATGTGTTATTGTACCACAGTTTGTTGCTGGAAGTTCTGATGATTTCAATTCAAATCCTGGTAAAAGCATACATTTTGCTGATGAACATTGATTGGAGGATGTGAACGTTTTCTAACTCAGTTAGTTTCGTCTAGTTAGTTGCTAGAATTCACTGGATGTTGTCGCTATGAATACCTTCTCATCAGTAATTAAATATTATGAATGGTCTTTTCGAGTCTTTCACTGTTACTGTGCTACTAAAGATAAGGCGAAAAATGTTTATCAAAACAATCGACATGTTTTCCTGAGCATTAGCAAAATTACCAGGGGCGGAACCGCCCACTTACCATTTAAAGGTGCTCGTTTATTGCTAAGGTGAACATATGCGAGAGGTTGCACTCGCTGTAATTTGGCTTAGTGTGTCCTTAACGTTGCTCTGAAACAGACGTATCAGTCAAGCCTAACAGTCTCTCTAATCACTTATCGAAGCGTTGGAAATAGAAGGTGAGCTTTTTAGTAGGTAAAATAATGAATGATTGTATGGTCAAGAATAGTTAAAGAAGATCTGATTAATTTGTCAAAAGAGTATTTTAATCGTTGGGCAACTGGACTGCCAAGTCTAACAGTGTTTTACGGATCAGACAAAATATTGTCAGAATCTATAACCATTTTATTGTTCTGTTACGGCACTGAGATTAACAAATTGGGAAAAATAGGGCCGAACTATAAATAGTAAAATGCATAAGAAAAACCATGGGTTATTGTAGTACAGTTTGTTGTCGAAGCGTTCTCATGATTTCAATTCAAACCCCGTTGATGGAAGGATGTAAACGTTCTGTAAATCATTTAATTTCGTCCAGTTAGTTGTTAAAATTCAGTGAAAGTTATCGTGATGAACACTTCATCAGTAAGCAATCATCATGCATGGTCTGTCCGAGTCTTCCACTTTGGTACTGCGTTACAAAAAGTAAAGCGAAAAATGGCTATCAAAACATATCTTTGTGTCGATTCAAGAAAAGACAAGAAAAAGGTATATTAACTGAATTTAGATTTCATTCCTTGACAATATTTTATTCATTCATTCATTCATTCATTTATTTTTGCCCTTAATCACAATTCAGCAACAACATACAATAAAGAGTGAGTGAAAGAGTGGTTGATAAAATTAAATAATTTTTCTCAAAATGTATATAATTATTTACGTTTTACCGAGGTAAATAGAATGTAAAGGTTACAAAGTTGTACTCGCAGATAATCTAAAACAAGAAAAATATCGCGATATTTTGTTAAGCATTTTTCAGCAAACTCTAATTAATGACAGTAAAACCATCTGCACCGGAACCACCTATGTTACGAATCATTTTCTGGCCGCTATCCATTCAATTTAACTTAAAATATATTTCATGAGTATTATTGATAATGTCTAACATAGCAAAACTACCAGGGACGGAACCGCCCACTTTCCATTTTAAGGTGTCCGCTCATTGCGTATAGGGGATCATATACGAGAAGTTTACTTCTTGTAATTTGGCTTGTGTGCCAAACCCCGATAAAAGCATACATTTTGCCGGTGAACATTGATTGGAGGATGTAAACGTTTTGTAAATCACTTAATTTCGTGTAATAAGTGGAAGTTACCGTGATGAACACCTTCTCATCAGTAAGCAATCATCTTGCATGGTCCGTCCGAGTCTTCTTCTGCGTTACTGCGCAACTATAAAAGTAAGGCGAGAAATGGTTATCAAAACATTGTGCCAACTCAGACTTTGGGTCTAACCGGATTTAAGGAAGGACAGAAAAACGTAATAATAACTCAATTTTGATTTTATTCCTTGACAACATTTTATCTGAAATCCTAACTTAAGAAAGACTTGTTGATAAAATTCGAAACATTGGGTTGTTATGTATCAAATAATTTTTCTAACAATGTATACAATTATTTACATTTTATCGAGGTAAATATAATTTAAAGGTTACAAAGTTGTACTCGCAGATAATTTGAAACAAGAAAAATAGCATGATCTTTTGATAAGCATTTTTAAACAAACTCTAATTAATGATTGAAGAACCAGCTGCAAAGGAACCATTTATGCTACGAATCATTTTATGGCCGCTATGCATTCAATTTACCTTAAAATATATTTCATGCGCATTATCCAAAAAGTCTAATAAAGCAAAACTAAAAGGGGCAGAACCGCCCACTTTCTATTTGAAGATGCCCGCTCATTCAGAAGGTGATCATGTACGAGAAGTTTCACTTGGCTGTAACTTGGCTTGTGTCTTTAATGTTGCTCTGAAACAGAGGTATCAGTCAAGCCTAACAGTCTCTCTAATCACTTATCGAAGCGTTGGAAATAGGAGGTGAGCTTTTCTAGCCGGTAAAATAATGAATGATTGAATGCTTTATGGTCATTAATAGTTAAAGAAGATGTGATTAATTTGTCAAGTCAGAGTATTTTCATCGTTGGGCAACGGGACTGCCAAGTCCAATAGTCTTTAACGAATCAGACAAAAAATTGTCAAAATTTATAGCCATTTCACTGCCCTGTTAATGGATTTTATGAGAACGTTAAAAGACTGGTTTTTGGCAAACAAAGCAAGATCCAACTTGGGTCTCGCTTTTATTTCCCATGGCAAAAAGCTCATGTGGACCAATTTTTGGCGCTTTTTCGCATTTTGAACAATTATTCCCCTTATCTTCCGGACTAGTTTCATTGTTTCCAGGATTAAGAGATTTTTGTCCGTTTCATTTAATATTCGAATTAGTAGTTTAAAAGTACTTCAACTTTGTTTTTCTATTTAGTCCTCGTCAAGTATTTTCTCATTCCTTTGCTAGCTTTATTCGTTGCCTTAGCTTACTTTGATCCATTCGTTTAACTTTAATAGTTGCTTGTAGTAGAAACCGTACTGAATTGGTATTAAAACTCCTCGTTATAAAACTTAAATGTATATGTTTATGGTTTGCGACTACACTCCATATGAGTATTGCATGTTAAATTGGATGAGTCCCATACGCCCAGTAGCTTAAAAGATTAGAAGGTTTTACACATTTTATTGTTATCAATACTAAGGATAGTAAGGTCGAGTTTGCTCTCGCCCCAGCCTCGATGGTACTATCAGCTTGGAAGGAAATGTTCATGCGCATGTGCAAACATGCCGGCCTCGCTGACTTGTGTTTCCAAAACTTCAAAAGCAAAATAAGCTTTGTTTAACTTTATTCTGCACATTCAGTGCTGTACGTCTAGTACAAAAAAAATGCAGCAGAATTTTTCTCACTGCGAATTTGCCAAGACTGTTGTCTTAAATAACATACTAAAAGTTCCAAAAAATCCCAGTGGTGGAACATGGCGAAATTTAGAGTTGAAAATTTGTCGCATTTAGCATAGGGAGCCCACGTCGTAAAAAATGGAAAAAACATAATTTATGTAGTGTTTGTCAGTTTTTGACCGTAAACCATACTGATTGTATTGTAAAACGTGGTTTTGTCCACGAAACAACGGTTAATTTGGACAATTGATCCATATCCTGTTCAATAAAGACATAAATATTCCACAGGGTACCCAAACAGAACAAATGAGTTTGATATCTAAAATATGAGGTAGCGCCATACTTAATTTATACTCTGTACATGGCTTTTTTCTTTTTTTCTTTATATGATATTAGACCTGTCATTTCAACTCATGAATAATCAAGCATAAGACATTTGTTAGTCCGCAGTATGATACGTGAACCACTACTCTTCAAGGCCCTCGTCTAGGTCTGTCGCACTCGAGTTCATGCAACTGTCTCCCTTACAGACACCACAGGCAGAAGAGCATTCCAGTCCGTGCTTTTTGCATGAACATCGCTGAGTGTTACAATCCGTCTTACAGTTGCATCGGATAAATTCAAGCAGAGACTGGTGCGCTGTCAGACGGTCTGTAAGCACAAGGAGCAGCTTACTATCGGCCAGCCTCCATCCCCAGTCTTGTGGTGGCAATTACACGCCCTTCCACTGCTGCAACTGGTAGTGCACTCTTAGACTATGGAAAATTGCTGCTGAAGACGTTGGTGGCACGTTCTCTGGCTTTAGACTTACAGCACCCGTCGCAAGCCTTTGGGTTGGTTTGTCTACTGATTTACTGATTGAGCAAGTGCTGATGCGAAGTGTCAAGACAAACGGAGGGCTGATGAGAGGACGGGGGGTGTCCGAGACCCAGCACTTGGTGTGGCTGATGTCGATGCCTGCTTGAGCTGACAGCAACAACTACATGCAGAATTTGACCGGCGCGAATTTCCTTACCAGTGAGCAACAAAAGGGTACGACCAAGGCAAGGAAAGAGCGTGATTACAAGGACACCAACCCACTCGTCGGTTATCTTTTCCAACGAAATCCTTTCAGTTTAGAGACACACTCTCTGCGCAATATTGCAACTGGAGCTGGAGCGCAAAACCGCGTCAACTGTGACAAGTCTAAAGAGGAAGGACAGAGGATACTGAAGTCGTTAGAAAGAAAGAACGTTAAGCAGCACACGTTCAAGAAGAAAGATCAACTTGTTACTCAGGATATGGATTAATTGTCCAAATTGATCGTTGTTTCGTGAACAAAACCGCGTTTTACAATAAAATCAGCATGGTTTACTGTCAAAAACTGGCAAACACTACATAAATTATGTTTTTTCCATTTTTTACGACGTGGACCCTGTGGTAAATGCAACAAATTTTCAACTCTAAATTTCGCTATGTTGCACACCACTGGGATTTTTTGGAACTTTTAGTATGTTGTTTAGGACAACAGTCTTGGCAAACTCGCAGTGAGAAAAATTCTGGTGCAATTTTTCTGTACTGGAACCACAAGCTCCCTGGACTACAAGTGCAGCTGAGACATTCAACATGTCAACATTCAACTCCTTTAGTTACATGGACAAAAACACACGTGTTTATTAAGCGTAAAGAATTACGTTCCGTGTTTATGTCGTGACTTATAAAAATTTATGAACAAGCAGGATGTTGGGAGAGCACGAGAAAGTCTTTAAGTCTTTGGCAACCTTTTCTTCCTGTGATCACAAGTATATCAGTGCCTGCATACGCAAACTTCCCTTCGGTTGCTGGTACCATGAAAACCACCAAAGTGTACAGACCATTGTCAGAAAATCTGCACTGAGCCAAAACATTCTCTGCACGTACAGCATTTTTCGAAATGAAATCTTCAAGTCAATGAATCTTGATTGGGATAAAGATTATGGAAGTTTGGCTGAAAGTGTCACGTATGTGCCCTATTTTCCTTTGAATTTTCTACACGTGTAGCAGTATTTCAGCGCGATGAGCGACCAGAGAACCATAGGGGAATAATACAGGAAGACGTATCGCACAAAAATATATTGCATTTGTGCATGAGTTTTCCATTCGATTGTTTTATATGGAGGACACAATTTTGGATCTCAAATACTTAAAATGTAATAAAGGAGTTTGTTGTCCTCATTTTACTTTCAGTTCACCTTTCACTTTTATCTTAGTTGGGCTTCCTGTGTAATACGCTAGCGGTTATTTGTGTATTTTTTTTTCAATTTTAGATGGCAGGGTTGATGAAGATGTTGATGGCCTTTGTGCTCATCGCAGTGGTTATTTCTGAGGTTCATGGAGGTAAGCAAGACTAAGCCAAAAATCACTCAATATGACTGATTTAGTCGGCCTTGATTTAATCCTTAATATTACTTTATATCACTCAATAACAATTGACAATTTACATAACCCCACACGTGCACTTATAGAGTGATTTTACTTCATCTGTGAAATAGTTAGTAGAATAGTACGCACTTTTAGACTATAATTCCTTTGTTTTCTTTTGTTTAATTTTGACTATCACACACTAATTGTTAGATAGTGTTTCACAGATGAAGTAAAATCACTCTAATTACTGACTCGCTCACTCACTCACACACTCAATCACTCACTCAATCACCAACCCATACCTACAACTGCATTCCACACTACCACGACCACCACCACCACATTTATTATTCTATGCTCACACAACTTTTTTCATTGTTTTGGGAGGGAGGAAAACCGAAGATCCCGTAGAAAAGCTCTCGTGAGTAG